>JAMPIV010018974.1:0-108977 GCA_024509875.1 Oreohelix idahoensis
CTTTCACCAGGTCATTGATGTAAACAAGGAAGATGTTGGGGAAATTACTCCTCCTTGAGGTACCCCCTGATGGAGCAACACTTTTCTGCTCTGCAGACCGTCAAGAGTGACTCTAGTTCTCCTGTTATGCAAGTATGACTGGATCCATTTCATCATGTTGCCTTGGATTCCACTTCTCCTAAGTTTTGCAATGAGGCCATCTTTCCACACCTTGTCAAAGGCCTGCTTGAAGTCGACCCAGATCGTTAGGACCTTTTTCTTCTCCTGGAAGGCATCTTCTATTGCTTGAGACAAGTAAGTAACTTGGTCTTCTATACTGTAGCATTCTCTAAATCCAGCTTGTTCCGGCACCAGGATCTGCTCAGACTCTAAATACCATTTCAATCTGTGGTTGACTATTCGCTCCATAGTCTTCCCAACACAGCTTGTGAGACTGATTGGCCGGTAACTTGCAGCCTCGGTCTTACATTTCCCTTTCTTTAGTATGGGTATTGTGATGGCTTCTCTCCATACTTGGGGTACCGTTCCTTTCAACCAGCTGTGGTTGAATATCTCAAGCAGTTTTGTCTTTGCTGCTGAGCTCAGATTTACTAGCATTTCGTTGCTGATTTTGTCTGGGCCGGGTGACTTTTGAAACTTAAGCTTGGAAATAGCCTTCTGTAGTTCTCCTAGTGTGATGGGTTCCCTCATTGGGGCAGGAGTATCTGTCTGTCCCATGGTTGCCAGTATTTCTTTTCTTATCTCTCTCTGATGGTCTATGTTAATGGGTAAGTTGCTTTCTGAACTGTATCTTCTAGCAAACAAGTCTGCAGCTTGTTTTCCTCTGAAAAGTTTGCCACCTTCATCCAATGTGATAGTCTGCCTTGGTGAGGAATGCTCTTCATTTAGAGACTTGACTAATCTCCAAAGTTTCCTGCCGTCTTTCTCAAGGTTCAGCGATGCCGTTTTAGTTCTCCAGCTTTTCCGCTTTTCTTCTAGCTTTGTTCTCTGAAACTCTGCTACAGCCTTTTTCCATTTGTTGTGAGTTTCAAGTGAAGGCTGAGACTCTGCGTCCTTTCTAGCCTTGTCCATAGCTTCCTGACGTTCTTGGAGTGTGCTGGACCAGTATGGTATGTAGTTACGCCGGCATCCTTTGGGAATGGTTTCTTTTGCAGCTTGTAGTATGCATCTGTTGAAGTCTTTTACCACTTCATTAATGTCTCTGTTCTGTACCTTGAGGGTAGACAGCAGCGTGTTCACCTGATGCCTGAATAAACCCCAGTTGGCTTTTTTGTAGTTCCATCTTGTAATGGCTGGGCCTGTACTGAGAGTTGCACTCTGGACAGTAAGAAAGATTGGGCGATGGTCGCTTCCCCCTAGTTGGTCTCCTACTTCTCTACTAATAGATCCAGCTATATCTGGTGTGGAGAAGGCAAGATCTGGTGTTGAGGTTGTGTGCCATCCTCTGGAGTAGAAGGTAGGAGTATCTGTGGCATTATTGACTAGGATTAGGGAGTGATCATCTTGCCAAGTTTCAACCTCTTCACCTCTGTGATCCAGATGGTTATAGCCCCAGCTCTGGGAGTGGCTATTAAAGTCTCCAACTGCTATAAAGTTGGTGGCTGGTACCTGTATAGAGCTGAGACTCAGGGGTTTGTTGTTCGGACAGTAATAGTTCAGGAGTTCTATTTCCATCTTGTCTACCTTTATCTGCAGCAGCTGATATTCTGCTCCATCCATGAAGGTTTTCCTTTCGTGTGCAGGAATGTTATTCCTTACAAGAGTAAGTACTCCTCCTTTTCGTCTATCTTGTCTGTCGGATCTGAAGCATTGATATCCCCTTATTTTAAAGGTTTGATCTGCTTTCAAGTGAGTCTCTTGGATACAGCAAACACTGACTTGCTTCTCATACAAGATGTTTTCCAGCTCTGTCTTTTTGCTGTATCCAGCCTGCTTGCTGTTCACTCCCTCTGCATTCCAGTGCATCATGACAAGTGGCACTCTGGGTTTCTCTTTTTCTGTTTTGTTTTGGTCAGTAGTTCTCCTCCGCCGTCTGTTGACTCCACAAGACGGTCTAGAGGGTCCTCCAGTAGCTGAGGGTGGGCTCTGTCGAGGCTCAGAGCCCGGCACTGCACCTGCCTGGTGGAGCTCCACAGGGCGAGCACCAGAACGAGATTTATTTGACGGTGTACTCTCCATAGAAAAAAAAAAAGCGAGTTGCATGATACTGTGGTTTCCGGTGCGCCTTCTGGCCCAGTATCTACGACTTTAGCACCTGTTCAACGGGAGAGTGGGCTCATCCCTAATCTGTTTATGTTCCCAGTAGTAGACTATTCGCAAGCAGCCTGGGGGTGTCACTGCTCTGCGCGGACCTTGTTTACCGAGGCGGCGTCCGAGCTCGTATGGTGAAAATATGGTTGCGTTATCTTCAAAATAGCCCTGTCTTTCCCGTGGCTTTTCTGCCATCCTGCAACTTTGAGTTAGGGAGTTCTGAGCTCCAGTCTCTTTCCCAGGCATTTTATCCTGGCCTGGCACGCATACAGAGGACCCCACTTCTGGTTCTAAGTTAGCAGTTGGGGATAGGTGGGGTAGCACACTGTGCATTCCCCGTCATCCAGGGGGCTCTCCAACTATGCAGAGCTTGCACAATGCTGTGCTCTGGTTCGGGGCTCTCCCAAGGAATCCTCACGTCCTGCACAGAGCCACTTCCCGATACCCACCACCTGCCTCTTCCGTTAGTTTCCCCTTGAACTGAGAACCATTATCCGTCAAGATTTGATGCGGGAATCCTAATCGGGTAAATATTGTAAGTAGTGCCTCTGCTACATGTTTTGAATCAATTGATGGCAGGGCTACCGCCTCTCCCCACATAGAACAAGTGTCCACCAGAGTAAGGATGTAACTGTTCCTCCTCTTGGTCCGAGTGAGAGGTCCTACAATATCCACTGCAACCCTCTCAAAAGGTGTTCCCACTATGGGCATTTCCCCTAGAGTTGGAGGAGCAGTCCAGTGCTTTGGAGCTACCCTTTGACATTCTGGGCAGGATTTGACATATCTTTTTATATCCTCCGTTATCCCTGGCCAGAAGTAATGACAAGCTATACGCTGTCCTGTGGCGCTGATCCCCATGTGACCACTGAAGGGAATCGCATGCCCGAGTTCCATCACTTTATCTCTATATGAAGTGGGAAGAACCAGCTGGTTGTGACCATTTGTTCCAGTTCCGGCCTTCCTGTATAAGAGTTTGTTCTTCATGAAATATTCCCCCTTGCTCGGAGGTGTGTGGCATTTGGGCAATTTTTTAAAACAGGGCTTGAGTGTCCTATCCTCAGCCTGCGCCTTCCTCATCTCCTCTGGATGAGCATTTATAGGTTCACCTTCTTCCTCCTTCTTCTGTGACCTGGTCTGCACTGTCGCCATGATCACAGGTTTCTCGGAATTCCCCAAGAAGACGTATCTACACCCCAATATCAGAGGGTAGATTGGTTCATCTATCACTGCTGCTCTGATTTCTCCCTCCACATAGCGAGTTTTCACCGTTATCCTTGCGATGGGAAGTGTCATGAGTGGTATGTCCTTAGTCGCCCCTTGTATTTCCACTGTTTCTGTGGTATACTGACTTGGGTCCACTAGGCTAGACTTCACAACTGAATCATAATCCAAACCTGTATCATAAAGGCACCTTATGGTGACCCCATTACAAATAACATCCTCACAAACTGGGGGGTGATAAGGTTCCTGTTGTCCATTAGGATTAACCTTTAATCTTCGCGTCCCCGACTTCATTGCAGCAATGTTTGAAGGTTTCCTTCTACAAAATTCGGTGTTATGGTTATCCTTCTTGCACCATTTACACCATCTTTTTCCTTGGTTCAACGGTTTTCTTTCATTGAACTTTTGGTCATTGAACTGTGAGTTTCTGTCGCGATAGTCATTTCTTGGCCGCTCAAAGTTTGTCCTACCTTTATTTCCCTGCTCTCTATTATCAAATTTATTAAATTGCTGTGGAGCTTTAAAATTGTCTATGTGCTTCTTTTTAGCACCACTTACCTCTGCCTGAGCTGCCTGATACCTCTCAGCAACATTTAAAATTTCCCCCAACTTCTCTGCACCTTGTTCCATGAGAAATTTTCTCATGTCTGGAGCCATGGACTCTCTCAATTGCTCAATCATGATCATTTCTTTAAGATCTTGGGTCTTCCCCAGAGCCGTCCATTTCTCCAAATAGGTTTCTAGTCTAGCAGAGAATTGGTGGTATGTCTCCCCAGACAACAGTTTGGCATTTCTAAATTTCTTACGATAAAATTCACCATTCTTCTCGTACCTTAATAACAAAGCCTGCTTTAACATGTCATAATTGTCTTGGTCTTCCCTGTTCATTTTGGCAAATACTTCATAAGAAGTACCTCTCAATCCCTGTGATAGCTTTAAACTCCACCTCTCTCTCTCTAACCCATATGTAGTAGCTAATAACTCAAAACGTCCTAGGTACCCCTCTATGTCATCGTCTTTTTCAACAAAATGGTCTAAATGAAACCCCATAGCTGAGTTTGAGGCTCCCAGACTGGGCGTAGCATCTGAGGCAAAAGGGCTGGCACCATTTTCAGGAGCCGGGCCTTGTAATTCCAGCTCCCTTAGTCGTAATTCGTGCTCCCTTTGCAACCTTCTATCTTCTGCCTCCCTTTCGGCAGTCAACCTTTTTTCTGCCTCCCTTCTTCAACCTTTTTTTTCTGCCTCCCTTTGCTGTCGTTTTTCTTCTGCCTCCCTTTGCTGTCGTTTTTCTTCTGCCTCAATCTGCAGCCTCTTAATTTCTCTATCAGCCTCAATTTGTAACCTCTTCTCTTCAGCTACCTTTCTATCTTCCCTTTCAATATATTTATCACATTCAGCCGTTACATATTGAATTAAAATCTGACCATCCATTCCCATCTCCTTTGCGGTCAGCACAGCAGCTGATCGGAATTTTGCTAGCTCCGCCATACTTTTCAGACAATATAATAATATACAAGCTAAATCTCTAACCAGTAAATACACTAAGTACTTCTTATGACTATAGTCTAACTAATTCTAACTAACCAGTTAACTAATTAATTATCACTGGCTGTGAAGATTCACCAACTTTTATCTGCAGGGACACTTTTAATTTTAAAGGGAATTTCACAATTTTTTTTTCCCCTAATTTTATTTCTCCAACCAGGAGATCCTAATATTACTGTTGGGCTAATTATCCCGGACAAGACCCCAATGTATGTAGTGGGTTTGATGGTATTGTATGATGGTGATATTACTAAATGTAATGTATGAGGCCAGCTGTGAAGGCTCCTGAGATAAAATGTAGTTGTGAATTGTCAGAAGGCCTTTCTTGCTACCACTACGACCTCACACTCAATTTTTTTTTCTTAATGAATGTAGCTATGTAAAATGTCTAGGGTAATGATATGTAATGTGGTGTGATAGTTATGGATACACCCACAGATATTTAAGCAGACTAATAATATTTAACAAATATTATAATACACTGAACTAACTCAAGAGTGTAAAATTTTTGATAGAATTATATTACATTTATTTGTTCTGGATCAAGTTTTATGTTGACCAGAACTTTTTTTTAAAAAAAAGGATTAAAAAATTATGAAAGAAATGCATGGAATGTTACATAATAAATGCAAGAGTGTACATATATAAGTACTAGACTAGTTAGTTTTATTAAAATGTTCTAGTAGTCATCTACTTGGGAGGATAGTTAATGCTTGTGCTGTTGGGGTGGCCTCATCACACCTGTCTATATTGACTACACAGTGTCCAGTAAATTACAGGAATTTTATGGGGTATTAGTAACTAAAAGGCGTTGGTGAACTTCCAGCAGACCAGAGGCTCACTCAACTTGCATATGTAGCTCTGGTGCTGAAATCTGGTGGTCCCACCTCTCCGTGCTGGCGGGCAATAATAGTGGTCTCTGTCACAACGTACTGCACAGATACACTCGAGTAAAATCACCAACTGAATGGACACCGCCTTGTTGACAACTGAAACTCACAGCTCTGCAATCAAAGTATTGGCTATGTGTCAAAATTCTATTCTCTACCCACGTCTGGACACAACACGGACACAACAACCACATCATACAGACAGGTCAGATCTCTCTGACCAAACAGCACATTTACCATGGTGGTTTTACATCAGATAGGTCCTCCCAGACTATAGATTCTGAAAAATATTTATTAGTTTTCTTCCCTAAAAGTGGATAGGTAATATGTTTCATTATTCTCAACACTTGATCTGTCTTTCCTAACCCTTGCTGGAGTTTATGTATATTGTTGGTCCCTAGACCCTGACTTGGGCGGGGGGTCTAGAGCAAATCCCTACTTGTTTGTAAGGCTAGATTATGATATGGCAGTATCAAATCACTCGAACATTAAACAATATTCAAAATATACAAAGAAATAATTTCAATCTTACCAGATTATGAATAAAGAACACAGAAATGCTAGCAAAACTCAGCTGAGCTGCTGGCTATAGTATGGCGTCCCTGAACTTATTTCACTTTCTTTCATTTGGAAATCACCACACTTTAAAATACTGTGTCTATCATCGAACAACTATTGAGGAATGGCCCCACTTGCGCGTCTGAGCGCCGATAAAATGATTGTCTGTGGCCAATCACTGCCTAGGTTTATTTCAAATTCAAATTTCCTACCCTAAAGTCATTTCAGTCATGCTTCAGTCAAGTATGGATGTTTATCTGTTAGTCTGTCCGTCTCTACTTGTTTTTTTCAAAAACGTACTTGATTTTTGAACCAACCTTTCTCTCCCCTCCAAAATTTTGTCGTTAAAAGTTATATTTAGACACAGCTCCCACCAATGTCCCTTCGCTTCCCTACTAAGTAGATTGAACACCTGCGTCTCAAGGTCGTGTTTTTTTGTGCAAATAGCGACACTTTTTATTCAATACAGTCTGTCGCTGATGTGAACAACACTGTCTTTTGTCATTATCTTCAATATTATCTATCCGTCTGTAAAATTAAGAACATATTAGTTCACTGCTCAGAATGGGCCATCCGGCCAGCTAATTTTTATATTCCTAACATTAATATTACGAAAAAGTTACTTTTTAATTTTTGTAATATTCCAAACATCTGCGTTCTGCCGCTGAATTCAAATCAAAGGCTTGGTATCGCAAAAGCGACCAATAAATGACTGTGGCGTAACATATCCAAGGTCCCTTCTGTCGAGTTCCTTACTTTATGTCAACTTGGGAAACGTGACTTTTCTCCGTTTCCCCCCCAATTGCGTCTACTTAGCCTTTCTAGTCTCACGCAATCTTTCCAGTCATATTTTTTCCTTTTTATCCGCCGTTCCCCTCCTGTCTAGCAAGTCAATTTTTATGGAGGGTGATGACCCGCGGTCTGGGCGATCATGTACTATCAGCAGCCTACGCATTATGTTTTTATCCTTACATGTTATTTTTGGAGGTATTTTACCGTTGTATCTCTGTCAATTTCACTACAGCCACTTGGTGGTCCGCGAATTGATTCTAGGGAGTCTGTGTATAAAACCTAAAATTTAAAATGAAAATTTTTTATTATTTTCTTTTTTTTTGTAATTTTTTTCCAAGAAGGGGTCCATAGCCTTCACTGGACAATCAAAGTGGTCTATAGCCTTCACTGGACAATCAAAGTGGTCTATAGCCTTCACTGGACAATCAAAGTGGTCTATAGCCTTCACTGGACAATCAAAGTGGTCTATATCCTTCACTGGACAATCAAAGTGATCTATAGCCTTCACTGGACAATCAAAGTGGTCTATATCCTTCACTGGACAATCAAAGTGGTCTATATCCTTCACTGGACAATTAAAGTGGTCTATATCCTTCACTGGACAATCAAAGTGGTCTATAGCCTTCACTGGACAATCAAAGTGGTCTATAGCCTTCACTGGACAATCAAAGGGGTCTATAGCCTTCACTGGACAATCAAAGTGGTCTATATCCTTCACTGGACAATCAAAGTGGTCTATAGCCTTCATTGGACAATCAACAGGATCTATGGCACAAAAAAGATTAATAAACCATGTCCTAGATTCTTAAATATTCGGGCACCATAAATCAGATGAAAGAGATGCAGCTCAGACACAGAGAGGAAAAAAAAAAACAGGAAACAAAATCGCTTCAAACACTGACACGCATTCCATGATAATTGTTATGCATGGATATGCATCACAACAGAATGTGAATCATGTGCAGTGAACAAACAAACATGAAGATAACTTCGCTCGGGTGTTTGTCTTTTTGTGATGACGCACGTTCCTTCAATCTAGACTGAAGTCCGTCGGTTATATCAGGGCGCAACTGCCATTAAAAATAAGTGAACTTTATCAACTCAAGTGTAGTGTTAGTAAATAATTAGTCCTGACAAGGACTACTAGTTTCTGTCTGCTAGTCATTTATAACTTATGAAAATGATAGCTCTTGCAGTGTTGATAAATGCTGAGCACTGATAAGGACGAGTAGTATATATCAATTAGACTGATGAAGCCCTAAAAAGGGCTAGTCTTGTAAAGGACTGCGATGAAGATAACCGGGAACGGGACAATGATTATTTTTTACACAACAAAAATATGAATCTTAGACAACCATTTAAAAAAAAAGGGCAAATAACGATGTTCAGATAAACAAAGGGGACCTAAGACGAGTCAACAGTGAGAAATGCAGTTAGCGACCCATAGCTAGACTGCTTGCGTCAGTGTCAGCGACCCAGAGCTGACCAAGACCCTACTCCACCTCCAAGTGGTGGTCCTGGAAACAGGCTGCATCACTGCAGTCTGGCTGAGTGAGTAGGGATCGAAGAGGGAAGGCTAACCCAGTCCCAAAAATGATGTGCTGAAGTCGGATGTGTCGGCCGAAAGGCGCAAATATCGCCGCTCCCTGTAAACGGACACAACGCAACCAACGTCCTTTTCAGGACGAACGAAGAAGAAGAAGAAGATAAACAAAGTCAAATGTTAGGCAGCACAGAACATTCATGCAAAGATAAGAAAGAATTACAGGTAGTCTTCGACTTACTACGGGGTTTCGTTACGACGCGGTCATAAGTCGAAGCGGTCGTAAGTCGGAATCACCCCTAAAATGTATTGACTTATTACATATTACCAAGTCCGCATTTCATCATATCATCATTTATTAGTCATACACTGTACAATAAATAAAATGGTCGGAAAAAAAAGATTTTATAATAATAATAATAGCCCCTTCAGTCATAACTGACTATGGGAAAAAAAAAGATTTCATGACATAACAATGCATTTTACTGTACTACAAAGTTTACAAAAATACTGTTAAGAAATTTACGGTGAAAAACATAGGAACAAAATGTATTACAAGATAGCAACAAACAAACATTAAGAATAATGTGTAACAGTCTGTACACATAAGCACGCACGCACGCACACAATGAAAATGGGCAATAGAGACTGAAGTATGGAGTGTCCCAATGGAAATTAATGTTTATTATAAAACCCAGTCAATTTTCAAAAGTTCAGTGCAGTAGAATTCTTCTGTGTCTATGTTTACATTATCCTAAGCCATAAATGCCTGTTAGAACATGAAAAATAAAATGGCTTAGGTTGGAAACCTAGAAAAAAAAAATGAACATTTACCCCATTTAAAATGTTCACTGTAATTTTTTTTTTTTTTTTCGGCCCATGTAAGTCGAGTCATCGTTGTCGCGTGTGTCGTAAGTTGAGGACTATCTGTAATTAACTTTCAAAGGTACGTTGTTAGAACAAGAAAGTTAGCGCGTGGCAACAAATTCAGGTAGCATGACAGAACCAGAGAGAGAGAGAGAGAGAGAGAGAGAGAGAGAGAGAGAGAGAGAGAGATCAACTATGAATCTGCTCTAATGGACACTCCAGCAATGCAGTAGGAAGAACAGTGTAACCTGCGAATAACTATGAGAACTTATGATCGCCATAGCCTGTCCACATGGCATTTGACGACAGTAGTTGAAAACCTTGGCGTGTACATTCTACTGTTTACTTTCAAATATCTTCAAAATTTCCGTTAAATTTTGTGGGCGAATCAGTGGTCATATCGAACAGGTTGGATGACAAGTCTCGATGTCATAAAGAGACATCATCGCCTCTGCCAGTAAACAGAAAATATGACAAAAAAATCTGCAAACATTACAGTCTACATTCTACGCGTAGCACTAAGCATTGTGGGCGATTCGGTGACAAAATTGAGCAAGTAAATGATCACTTCGATGGTCGGTAAGCTCATGTTTTGGCATGATGATGATGATGGAAGCTGTAGTTTCCACCAAATTCATTATATATTCGTTCTCCTTCTGCCACTTACGGCGATACTGACATTGCAAAGCTGCCTCCAGTTTATTATTCCAAACAATTGTGATTCTTCTGGCCATACAAAGTCTGCAGTGCCATGTGCGCGTTTAATCTTGATTAAATTTGTCCTGCCCTCTTCATCGGCTATTTTTAGTAGCCAGAAATATCAATTTCCATGAACACAGATAACACAGGTTTTGCTGTCTCACACATACAACCACCGTCCACAACAGGACTCTCCGCCACCCCCCCCCCCCCCCTTCGCCCTCACCTACCACCTGCTACCCCAGCAAGAGAAGATAACCTTTCTGCGTCCAGTCAACTGTCAATATTATTCTCGGGAACCCAAGTCTGCAACTGAGATGAAACCATTTATTTCCCTACAACATCATCTCTAAACACCCTTTGTCTTTTTTTTCGTCTACGCTTTAAGAGCAAAAGTAAAGGCACTTTGTTGCTGCCCTTCAAGACGCCACCAGGCGTGATGGCCACTGCCTGCTTTGACAGCGTGTATTTCCGCTTTTATTTTACTTATATGTGTTTTTGTGCGAGACAATGGAACGGCAATACGAGAACACATTAGAGCTAAGTGGAGAGTATTTAGTCAAGAAACAATGCTACTGATCCAACAAATCTAGGAAGGACGCTTGGTCCGAGCTGGCGAGGAAGAAGAACAGAAGAAAGAGGATGAGGAAGGAGAAAGAAAACAGGAAGGTAAGAGGAAGAAGTAGAAACAAACGGGATAATAAGAAGAAAAGGGAGTAGGAGAAGGGCGAGAAGACAACGAAGAGTAACAAGATAGAGACAAAGAAGAGGATGATGAAGATGTAATGGTAGTTATTGTTGTTGTAGTCAAATACCAACATGTTGTCAAATACCAACAATCTCTGACATTACAAGAATGTTGGTTGCACTGCGCTATTCTATCGTAAACTAATTACCTCGGAGGGACTCCAAAAATAATTTTTCATGATATCCGCTCATCTCACGAAATTGTTCCGAAGACAGCCCAAGCGCCGTTGGATCAACGACATGAAATTGCAAAACGATAAATGAACTGTCCTGAATCTATTATAAAGATAAATGTAAGCGCATACCAGGTACTGCTCTAGGGGAGTGAAGTGTTAGAGACTTCACTATATTAGGTATAGCTTTACGAGGTGGGGTGATCAGTTCTCTTCCACGATTCCTTTTTTCCCCCTAACTCAAGATCTGAGTCAGGTACCCATTTACAGCTGGGTAGACTGGAACGTGCCGCTACCAGGTTTCAAACTGGGAACCCAGTAACTTCATCGAGAGAGGAACGAACGCGCTGTAACCATTCGGGCAACCGGAAGCTGGGATCCATTATACATATATTTTTTATCTATGTTTAAGCACTTCCTTTTCTCACCAACGTCTATTTATTTGCTTCATTATTAAATAGTGAATGAACATGCACGCGGCACTAGCTACATGAAGTAACTTTCATTATATTATATATATATATATATATATACCCACACACTTTTCTCTTTCCATTCCATCACATCCATAAGCGTGGTTTGGGGAGGAAGACAGAGAGAGAGAGAGAGAGAGAGAGAGAGAGAGAGAGAGAGAGAGACAGACAGACAGACAGACAGACAGACAGACAGACAGACAGACACAGAGAGAGAGACAGACACAGAGAGACAGAGAAAACGAACTTGGTTTTGAAAGGGTTAAGAATTGGGCACGCAGGCTCGTCTGACATCCTGCCCTTTTTGTCTGTCATCCGTATCTTGATACTCATGCGGTCAAGCCGGAACCAATTAATCTGCATTTTTGCACGTATCAATATACACGAGAGAGAGAGAGAGCGAGAGAGAGAGAGAGAGAGAGAGAGAGAGAGAGAGAGAGAGAGAGAGAGAGAGAGAGAGAGAGAGAATTGTATGAACTCTAGTGCTTCTTTGATACACTAAGCCCCGCGAAACGGGTAGCCATCGTGATATTTTACCCCCCACCCCATCATTTCGCTTCAGGGTAATGGGGGTAATACCGACAGAAATAACACGCTTGTGACGGCCGTATCAAACGGCGGAAGTGGACGGAATAAAAGAGAAAACGTAACGGGATTACCCCGTGCAAAAGCGCTTCTGGCAGACCCGCCTTTAAAAGTATGTAATGCCTGGTAAGATTATTCTACGTTATATTATCCTCCGCTGCTTTTAACCCTTTCTCTAAGTACACAACAAAAGAGGACTGGTCTGCTGAATAGCATTTTATTATTCGGAAAATAAAGAGTTCTACCAGGCAATACGTTGTGGTCCAAACTCTGGCTGTCGGCGGAGGTGGGAGTCCTTATTCAGGACTAGACCTTATTGGGCGTCACCGTCAGTGTCGCCACTTCTAGGTGGATTCACCTAGATCTAGGTTTTCCTTGGGCCCGTCTAGGTGTCATTTTCCTTCATTAGTTGAAGAACGCCACTTACATCGGATTTCGCCCAAACATAGCCTAAAGTAGCCAGAAAATCCGCCCAAAGTAGCCCAAAATTCAAAGTCTTGATGTATCTAGGTGTATTTAATATACCGTCTAGGTTTTTTTTCTTCAAAATTCAGAGTGGCAACACTGGTCACCGTGCTAGCTGATATATACTAGTAGTCCTTTTCATGGCTTAGTACAGGGGTCGGCAAACTTTTAGTAGTGTCGTGCCGAAGTAATGTGTCAAAGTCACTCAGCGTGCCAACCTAAGTGCACCATATTCTTATATACAACAATTATTGAAACAATTTAAAAATGATCTTGTATTAACATGTTTCCGATACATTAAATAACTATTCTATTCTTTGTAGATTATTCAATATTTTAATATAAATAGGAACAAATATCAATACAAATATTATGTTTTGCAAAATTTAAGTTCTGAACACATTAGTTTGAAATTTTATAATAAAATTGCCATATGTATATTTTGTTAAGACAGAAAGTCCAATAGTTTGAAGAACAAAACAATTAAATAAACCAAACATAAAACACGTTATTAAAATTTTAATATGAGTAATCATTGATTATTATTGATCTGAGTCATTAATCAATTAATAGGACCCGTGTCCTTGCTTCTCCTTGGTTAATTGTTCAATATCAGGTGCGTATTTTGTCAATTTCAGCTTCACACAGGCTTCTAAATGCACAGGTGTTAGGCGACTTCTCTGTCGACATAAACAGCTTTCATGTGTGAGAAAATTTGTTCACATGTATAAGTTGACCCAAAAACCGAAAGTAGAGAAAATGCAACTTTCTTCAAACAGGTGAACGCTTCAGGCAGGGATGTCCAGCAGTTGAGGATGGCAGCTGACTTTTCCAAGCAGCTTCCTTCAAGAGTTTTTTGCAATTCTACAAATTTTATCGTCCATAACTCTGATGCCTTGAATTCGATGTGTTGCATTTCAAAATTGTCAACATCCATCCACTCGAAAAGAGATAGGTCAAATGGGATGTTAGTATGATCAATTAAGTCGGACTTGATGAGGTAAGAAAACATGGGCCCGTGAATTTTGAAGTCTTGACCTCGTTTAGCAAACTCTCCTTTAAGCGCTTCAACGTGCTTCTGAAGCTCATCTATGTTGACAGTAAATCGATTTTAATGAACCTTTACGTTTGGAAAGTACTTGTATGTGTTAGTGATAATATCTCTGCAAAATATGTCTAATTTTGACGCAAATCCTTTCCAGTGCTCAAAAAGATCAAGTACTGTTTGACCCTGCCCTTGTAAAACGCAAGTTTAATTCATTCAGATTTGTAGTTATGTCAGCCAGAAACATCAGCTTGCACAGCCAGTCCTCGTCATTCAATTCCGGGAAATGTTCTTTTTCATCAAGAAACACCTTGATTGCTTCTAGACATGATACAGATCTGTTCAAAACATTACCTCGACTAAGCCAACGAACATTGCTGTACAGCGGGAGGTCCGCATATGCGCTCTCCATTTCTTGTAGAAGAGACTTGAATTGCCTGTGGGTCAATGAAGAGCGAGAAACTATGAAGTTAACTATCTTGACAACAGTTTCCATTACAGAGTTCAAGGATAGTGACGAAATCTTCGCACACAAACTCTCCTGGTGTATAATGCAATGGAAGCTCAATACTTGACGTCGAATACGATCCTCAAGAAGTTTAACAAATCCTTTGTTCTTTCTGACAAATGCAGAGGCGGCATCAGTAGTAACACAGAATATTGTATTCATGTTAATGTTCTGATTTTCGAAATACAGTAGCTTACAAATGCAGTTATAATGTCCTCTCCCTTGGCTGTACCATCAAAAGGTATCAAGCAGCACAGTTCTTCATAAATACGGTCGTTGTCACAATATCGCGCAACTATATCTAGGCGCGCCACGTCATTCACATCGACACTTTCGCCAAGAGCGACACTAAATACAACAGCTTGTTGTAACCAGGTTGTTTGTTTTACCGTTACATTTTCAGCCATATCAGTTATGCGCCTCTCGATTGATCTCGCAGAACCTGGTATTTCTCGAATCCGAGACAGTATTGTTTCTTTCTTTGGTAAATCACTAAACAAAATTTCAGCACTGCTCAAAAAAGTTTCCTTGATGTATTTTCCATCTGTGAAATGTTTGCCCTTCGAAGCCACACATTGTGCAATTTTGTAACTACATTCAGCGCTTCCCGTCAAAATTCGCTTGGGATTCTTTTCAAGAAACTCATCCTGCAAACTACGGTAGCAGGTAGACGCCAGACTAGCGGGCGCCACAAAGTATAACCACTCCCCTTGAAATTCGTTGAAGAATGTTTGTTCTCGGAAACGGTCCGTAAAAACGAAGACTTACGTGCAGTATAGTATGATCGGGCCTTTAGTTTGCATCAGATCGCACATTCTTACCTCCGATGTCTAAAAACTTTCGTTTTGAAGGGTTGTAAAAACAGGTAAAAGCTTTAAAAGAATTATATGCTTCTATTTAATTAAAAATTCAATTTTTTTTTAAAATGAGATCATCTACTGTACAGTATTTTAATTCACTCAGCGTGCCATTGAAAATCGTTCCACGTGCCACGCTTGGCACGCGTGCCGTAGTTTGCCGACCCCTGGCTTAGTATATCAAAGAAGCACTAGAGTTTATACAATTCTCTCTCTCTCTCTCTCTCTCTCTCTCTCTCTAGCTACTGCGTTCTGATATAGCCGAAGGACTTCTGTGCAGGTTGAAAAAAAGCGTACCTCGTCACAAGGAAACAAGAACTTCAAAGAAACCCCCCAAAAATGTATGGCCTGTTCAGACCAAACCACATGCTCTTTTAAATCTGGAAATGCGTCTTAATATAACCGACGGACCTTGTAAGAAAGAAGGAGATTGAAAAGAAGGGTGCGGATACGCGTAAATTAAAAAAAAATGAATGGTCTATTCTGATGACTGAAAGCTATGAGACCGCACTTTCCCCACCTTCCAAACCAATTATTAGTGACTGAATGCGCTAACCCACAGCTGTGACACAGGTCAAAAGTAAGTTTGAATTATTTTGTTATTGTGGTTTTTCATGTCGACATTTACTTGCTAGTGTTCTTACGATTTTTAATGTGTTGAACAGATGACATTTAAGTCTGCAGTGGCAGGCATGACCGGATTACGCCAAGAAGGGCCTCTAGACTTTCTGGTGTTTGGGGCCCCCTTCACCTAATCAATCATTTAAATATTTTTTTCAAACCTCTTAGCATGGTGATGGCATATTGTCAGAACAACTGTGTAGACGATATCCCCAGTTGTCAAGAACCAATTTACTATGGTTGCACCACTGTAGTGTGGATTTATAATACGAGTTACAGTTATAAGCTCGTTATTCTAGAAGTATGACCACACAACAATGGCTGACATAAGTAATCAACACCTTCTACAGGTACTTCCCTTTAATATCTATGCACAACACAATCAGGCCTCACACGGCCAACAAACGCATGAAATACCATATAATAATGAAATGCCAATGTAACTTGCCTTAACAGCTTAATCTATCAGCATCATACACGACAGTACGACTTACACTGAAAAAACACTGCAATGACTATCGCTCACATTGAGCGGCAAAACTGTGACAATGGTACACTCAACTCATTGACACCTTATAAATCTACAGCCTCTAGCACATCCAATCTAGACACTACACTGTACTAGAATAACGACGTAATAATATACCAGGACCGAAATATGGCAAGCACTTGGAACACATAGTCCATAACATGAACTTCACAGCTAACTTGCTGGCAAAGGGGAAAATATCCGTCCTACCATGTTTGTACCGATCATAAAAGCTTCTAGGTATGGGTGGGCTCTCGTGCCCCGTACGTCTGACACATTACTAGAGTGGTGCCGCAATGTCCGTTCAGTCAGGTAGCTAACCCAACAAACTTAATCTTTTCTCTCTACTTCCAGTAGCGGCAGCCATATTTAGTCTAGCCATGTCAGGTTATCAGGTGTAGTTATATTTATTTTTCATTTATTTTACTTTAGTTCTCACTTCTTTTCTGTTTTTCTTAGTTTGTCCCTGACAAAGGCTTTGTGGCCGTAACATAGGTTTTTTCTTCTTGTTTTTTGTCGTAGTAAGACGTATTACCTCTTTCCCTCCCACCCCACCAACAATCTGTGTGCCAAGCTGATGATAGCAAGCTTACTTAGTCGTTCCTCTTCTACCCTGGGCTGTAGAAATATGCCAAAAAGAGCGCCATACTATCGTACTGTCTAATGTTGTCTTCCCAGCGGACGAATTACGGACGACGATTTATGGATCATTGTCTAATGATAGCAAGCATCAAAATTTAACTTCAGAATCCCTAATACGGCTTCAGGGTCATGATTGTCGTGGAATATTCTAATCCACATATATAAATTATCAAGTAAATATAAAGCCTAACAAATAAATCTAATAAAGAAAAGAGCAATGGTAAAATAACAGTGCTGTCACAATGACAGTACTCGAAATCCCCCTTGTTTTCTGCTTCGTCTGCAAATTGTAACGCTTTCACGTTGATAGTAAAAGCCTACTGTATTATTACCCGCTTTCTTCAATGAAACGTGTGCTGTATTTCTAAGAAAAACATTGAGAGGCAGACTGCGTAATGACCTAAATTAATCCTAACATTAATTATATTACGTTACCAAAACGAACGAACAGATGGACTCAAATAGAAAGAGAGAGGGGCGAATAAAATCAGGAACGCATGCAAAATTAAACACGCGTCTCGCTATTAATGCCACCCCCAACAGGCGTAACGCGATACACAATTACTACTATCACGCGTGTAAGGCCACATGCACTAACTTTTTCGGACGGACAGTGATAAATTCACTACCCTTCCCAGAGTTAGGTTTTAAAATCACGAAAAACGCTTATTAGAAAAGATAACATTAGATGGGTTTACGTTTGAAAACATTACAGTACCCAGACAGCACATCTTCGAAACAGGAGGTAGAAGAAATTGCATATTTTGAACGCAGCCACTTAGCTCTATTAAATATATATATTTGGGTTCCTTAGGGTTTGCTGACAAAGAATATGTACAACGTTATGCAAATAGTCTAGGAATTAACAAGTTATAGCCAAAATAAAATGATGGTGCTGTCAGACAACACCCAAAATCAGAATCGCTCAGTGGTAGATTTTTTTTTAACCACCATTGTACGGGAAATGGGCCACAAGTTACATTTGAACTGATTGGCTGGAATGATATGTAAGGCTAAACACGATTATTCGGGCTATAAATACTATCTTTGGTTGTTAGGGGAGACGTAGGAAGTTAAAATTTTTTCAAACACTTGTCGAAACGTGGCTCCATTGGCAGACTCGCTGATATACTCACTTAGGAGCGTTAGTTCGAGACCACTAGTCAAATAAGCTTGATAAAGCAACAGTGCGTTGAAGCCAGCTCATATTTTTGCTAAATAAAAGCCTGGAACATAAGCAGATGGGAATTTGTGCCAGTATTTGTGCCAGAATTCATTGCTAATCAACGTATCTGTGTTTGTTTCCATGAATTGTGGGACCGTGGTCTTGATGGTATTGAGCAGCACCTGGTCAGAGCTTTGCTGAATCCAGAGTCGGACAGCATACTCCTTGGTCCATTTAGCTATCAGTGAGGTGTCTCCAGAGCCCAGGGGAGAAATCGAGCAGAGGAGTCTTTTCCTGCCGCCATCACACAAGATAAGCTGATGTGGCCAGCTGAGCTCAAAATTATGTACCCCCAGCTTAAAATGACCTTGTAAAAATAACATTAAGAGGGGAATTAAATTGTGTTAATATCAGGAACTGAGAACATCTCCAATAATAGTTCCCATAAAGACAAACTATTGAAGTCATGATGACAAATACCAACAGAGCTTGAACAAAACAAAACCAGTATTACCTCATATTACTACTACACAACTGACACACATAGGATACTTTTAATAATATATGTCATTACAATATTCATATTGATAAATTCTGTACATATAACTTGTAAGTAAAATTGATTGTGATTCCTGGTTCCCTTTGTATTTGAATCAGGACACATATTCATTCATAACAGCAATGAATACATATTGTTATTTGAAAAGTTATCAGTGACTCCTTTAAGATATCCTTTAGAGTGTTATATGTATGTGAGTGTCACAGTGTTGTCAAGTGTGGTGGAATAAATTAAATTGTTTATCTGTCTGTTGTTGTTATGACTTACACTTCATCATACACATACCCTAGACATACAACGTAGTCATCACACTATTCCAGAATAATTCTGACTGATGTATACATATGTGGCAGCAAGTAAGGTTATATATCATACACTACTCTTATTAGATATATATACCTTCACAGCTGATCTCAGTCAGTACACTAAGTCCCCTATACATATTTATAACATCCCACTTCACCACAATGATCATCATTTTCCTTTGCGCTCCTTACGGAGCATGGAGACTCGAAAGCAGCTGGTCCCTTTGTAGGAATCATGCACCAAGCATTCACAAGCTCTTGCAGTGGTGGTTTCCATGGTAATTTGTTTTACATGATGAGGTTGTTATCCCCATGCAGGGTGAGATTACAAAAGGAGGGAAGGTAATGCGTCTTGCAAGGATAAATTACAAAGAAAATTGCCTACGTAGCGGTCACAAAGCCTTCGTCAGGGACAGGAAAGAAAGCGAGAGCTAAGTAAGAGACGTTAGAAAATAAATACAAAGAATCACCCCGTCAAAGTCTTCTTTGGTCCTGGGCCACTGACTGACAAAGCAATCAGTGACTGTCACGCCTAGTGGCGTCTTGTAGAGCAACAACAAACTGTCTCCACTTTGCTCGGTCGGCAGCCATTCTTCGTGTGGTGCCCCAGCTCTGGTTCATGCTCAGCATTTATGCTTCCATAGTTCTCCGCCAGGTGGCTTTTGGCCGTCCTTACTTTCTCTTTCCTTTTGGAGTCCAAAGCACGGCAGTTCCGGTGATGGGGTCAAGGTCGCTTCTGAGGATGTGGCCAACCCAACTCCGGCGTCTACCCGCTAGGATAGTGCACGTCTTCTTGGTGGCTCCGAGTTATCAGAACTTGGTTGGTGATGGTGTTCGGCCAGAAAATTCGAAGGATTTTCCTTAGGCAGTTTGTGTGGACAGAGGACAATGTGGACATTTCCTTTTCTGTTACTCTCCAGCATTCTGCACTGTACAGGAGTACAGAAATTGTGCAGCTCTCATATATTTTAAATTTAGGGTTTGTACTGTACTGGGACGATTTCCTGATGTCGTTTATGTTGGCGAAGGCTATTCTGGCTTTATCCATTCGGCTACTGATGTCTCTGCTTGTTCCGCCATCTGGTGTTACTATGCTTCCTAAGCGTCGAAGTAGACCCGTCTTAATACGGTTTCAGTAAGTTGAACTTATCTACACAAACTTCTTTGTCAGCAGACAAACATATAAAAACAACATTGGATAACGTAAATAATAAGACAAGAACATGGGGGAGAGAGAAAGTGAGCGAGAGAGAGAGAGAGAGAGAGAGAGAGAGAGAGAGAAATGCTGAGAAGAACAGCTGAATAGACGACTTCTGAAGGGGGAGTTATTCTCACGACATAAAGAATCACAAGGGTCCTAAAGTCTACGATTCACAAATCTAATCGTTACTCGCGTACTTTGATGTTGCTGGAAAAATTACATCAGATACTCACAGGGCATAATCTATACTCTGTTTAACCTCCAGTATGACCTACAGCTTAGTGGGACTGAGAAATATACAGAATCTAGATCATTATGCCCTCCGATAAAGTATTTTTTGTTTTCACAGGCAGGCGTATGGATTTAATTCACACAAAAAACAAATACAGTAAACTTGTATTTGTCCCCATTGCAAGGGAACAGAGACGCCAAGGTCAATATGGTAGGCTTCGACTTATATAAAGATTAGAAGATACTGATAAAATATTTCAGGACATATTTATGGATTACTGAATGTTCTATTTCAGGACTGTTTCTTTCCAAGAATAAAGTCAGTTATGTGGTGCCCGGAGCTGGGCTTTAGTGCAGATGCATCTCTTAAGAGGGGTAGAATGGCCCACGCAAAAGCAGCATTCCTTAAAATTAAAAGTATTTTTTTATGCAACAATCCTTTGCCAATGGAAGTAAGAAAGAGAGTTTTTTCAGTGTTTTATAGAACCAATGCTTAAAAACAGGAGTGCGTCGTAGACAATTAGTAAACGAACTAGAGGCCACAGAAGAATGTTAAAAATACCATGGCCAGCTAACAAGGGTAATGAAGAAGAGACCAATGTGCAAAGGAAGCTTATTCCTTATGTTAGACAGAAGCAGAGCACGTTCTTTAGGCATGTTGTGAGAAGAAGACAGCTGGAATATATCGTGACAACAGGCAAAGACAGCAACAGACAAAGAGAGCAGATACTGGACAGTTTGACATCATGGCATACAAAGACGTCAACAACAAAAATTGATAAATAGTCCTGGAAAGAGGAAGTTGTGGACAGACATGATCGCATACGCCCCTAGGAACTGTACTTGCAAAAGAAGAATAAAACATTTCTGCCCTGAATAACAAACAAATTAATACCATATAAATATGATGTATACGCCACTGGGCGTGATGGCCACTGACGGCTGTGTCAGTTAGGAACTAAGGATCCAAGAAGATAGAAATATGATGTACAATGTTATGTCCATGTTTAAGATAAATTTTATTCAGAAAACCTGTTGATAGCATTACCGGACAGTCCTTGTTCTGGGAGTCCGCAGGGTAAGAAAGGTACGGGACGACCAAATAACACACGGAGAAGAGACCTGGCGACAGACATGAAGGGGATGAAGATGACATTGAAATACCTTGAGCTTATGGTTCCCCCCCCTCCCCGACAGGAAGAATTGGCATAAGTTTGTTGAAGTCCTATACTCCTTGGGAAATTGAAAGATAAAGGAAGAAAAGTTACATTTTATAAGTCTGATATTAAATGAACACTGAGTGTTGGAGTTGTTAGGTCGTGGTATCAGTACATGGTATCCGGCTGCTTCGCAATTCCATTATCGGAGTTCGAAAAACTTACAAACCTGAATATGTGAAACGAGAAGTTAACAACGATTTTTTCATCCTGAAATTCACACAGTTTTTAATCCTCGTCGTGACACTTTAGCTTCACAAGGAGCGTAGACCTTCAGCAAACTCTGTCTGTCCTGGGCCATCAGCTCAAGATCTTTCCATGTTTGCTTCATGCCTTTCATGCCTGTCTCCACGTGTTCCTTGATCATTCTCTACCCCTCTTACCACTGCCGGGTCGTGCTTATCAACAAGTTTCCTCTATGTGAGCCCGATCCATCTTCAGCAACATATTCTTTTCTGTGATTAAAATGAGACGGACAAATATATGTGTCTTCAAAAGTTAACGAAATATTTGTTAACAAAATATCCGTAAAGACAAACATCAAGTGGGCAGGATGGGTCCACATAAACTTAATGTTGGTAATAAACTGTATGCTGGATAACGACTGATCATTAATAATATAGAGTGAAATTCCGTTTTATGTCTATGGTTCCCTGAGGATGCAAGGGAAAAACAGGGCTACTGGACACCCATGCACTTCTTAATAGGCTACTTCTTCTTCTTCTTCTTTCGTTCGCTTGAACTATATTGTCTATATCTGCAATGTTGTTTCTTGTATAAACTTCACTGTCTTGTGTAGTTCATAGAGGTCCGTATAGTTTTGCTTCCAGTGTTATTTCTCTGGGCCAGTGGGTTTGCCTCAATATATCATATTCGGGGCAATCTTGAAGTACGTGCTCCGCAGTCTGGGGTGCCTGTCCACATGTACACATGGCTGAATTGCCAATCTTGAATTGTGTATACATGTGGCTGCGGAGGCGGTTGTGTCCTGTTCTGAGGCGCAGAATGACTATTTGTTCTGATCTGTTCATAGCTTGGTAGTCATCCTGCGTTGGTGTTGGTGGCTTTCTGATAGATTTGATCATCTTTTTCTTCTGATGATAGGCTACTAATATAAGATTGTGAATATGGTTGGCAGTTCATGGTGTAAAACACATGGCTACAAAAACCACCAATGCAAGAGGACATGAGAACTATTTGTTGTGGCCTCCTGCAAGAGGACCAGCTGAAATGGTGGCTCTATAATCCACATGGAGCGAAAAGGAGACGTAAGTAACGCCGGATAACCAAAAATGTATTTTAAATTGTCACCCACATCGGTATCCACCACCACGTGTGTATGCGTGGGTGGGGAACAGAGAAAGATAAAAGGGGGGTGGGTGGGTCCAGGTTCTTTTGACCTTGTCTGTCTTCTATGGTCATGAAACCGTTTCATTTTCCAGTGACACGAGATTTAAAAACAAAATCCCACTCAACATGTTACTATATTTATCTTCTCTTGAATAAAACCCACATTCTGGAACGAGGAGTGTCAAGGTCGAATGGCACTTCTAGAGAAACAGATTTATTCTGGACATTAGGCGGAAAAGCATTGATTGATACTAATCGGATCTGGCTACTGACGCCAGAACCAGTCTCCAGACCAACAGGGGAGAACGCGTAAGCTGTAGGAGAATGACGCTTGTAAAATCCTGTCAAAGCAGCATTCAGTTTGACTCACCTGAGTCTTTTACGGTACTTTTGAATGTGCTTCTAGCGCACTACTGGTTTTTGGTGTAAGAAGAATAGACATAGGCACAGGCTTTGAAAACATCATGGAAAGACGTGGTGAAGGGAATACCAAAGATACGTTTCAATGACTAACGGACATTGTGCGAGCTTACTATCGAGTAGTTTACTGTGGTAAAGTGGGATGTTATAAATATTTATAGGGGACTTAGTGTACTGACTGAGATCAGCTGTGAAGGTATCTATATCTAATAAGAGTAGTGTATTATAGATAACCTTACTTACTGCCACATATGTATACCTCAGTCAGAATTATTCTGGAATAGTGTGATGACTACGTTATATGTCTAGGGTATGTGTATGATGAAGTGTAAGTCATAACAACAACAGACAGATAAACAATTTAATTTATTCCACCACACTTGACAACACTGTGACACTCACATACATATAACACTCTAAGAGGATATCTTAAAGGAGTCACTGATAACTTTTCAAATAACAATATGTATTCAGTGCTGTCATGAATGTATATGTGTCCTGATTCAAATACAAAGGGAACCAGGAATCACAATCAATTTTAATTACAAGTTATATGTACAGAATTTATTAATATGATTCTTATAGTGACATATATTATTAATGGTATCCTATGTGTGTCAGTTGTGTAGTGGTAACATGAGGTAATACTGGTTTTGTTTTGTTCAAGCTCTGTTGGTATTTGTCATCATGACTTCAATAGTTTGTTTCTATGGGAACTAGTATTGGAGATGTTTCTCAGTTCCTGGTATTAAAACAATTAAATTCCCCTCTTAATTTTAGTTTATAATGTCATTTTAAGATGGGGGTACATAATGTTGAGCTCCATGGCCACACTCTCTTATCTTGCGTGATGACTGCAGTAAAAGACTCCTCTGCTTGAGTACTTTAATGAGTTCTGGAGCCACCCCACTGGTTGCTATATGGACCAAGGAGTATGCTGTCCACCTCTGGCTTCAGCAAAGCTCTGACCAGGTGCTGCTCAATAACTTTAAGACCACGGTCCCTGAAACAAGAAGGTTGTACCTTCTACGTCAGAACTAATTTATACTCTATTTTTACACTGAGCACAATACATCACAAACATTGAGTTCAGAGCGTTAGGCCAACTGTCAGCTTCATCTGAAACACTTTATACCAGTATTTCCCTCCCTAATGGTTACTACGCCTCTGCAATTCCAGCATTATTTCTTTCTAGTTAATAATCTAGGTGTCAGTGTACTGTTTGGCCATTCCATGCAGTTTTACTTTCCTCCGACACCTTCTGTTCAGGCTGGAGCACGATAGGCTTTACATCATGTTCGCTACTGAACCACACATATATACAGACATAAATTATCAATTTACATTCAATTTTCATTAAAAGATATTGAATATTTCAAGCTTACCACAATTCATGGAAATAATAATAAACAGTTTCGTTGACTGGCAATGAATATAGCACAACTCCGATCTGCCGATGTCCCAGGCTTTATTTTATAAAAAATATACACTGGTGCTCAACGCACTGCTTCTTAGTAGGTTTATTACAAGATGTGGCAATGAACAGACGCTCTGAATGGAGTATATTCTCAGCTCTACCCAATCACACCACGTCTACACATCTTTTCAAAAAAGTACCCCTTTCTCACGTTTCCCCTGACAACACAAGATAGTATTTATAGTCCGACCAATCGTGTTTAGTCTTTCATTTATTGCGCTCCAATCACATAGGAGTTAACATGGTAGGCTATTTCCGTAACGTAATGTTTTTTCAAACACGTTATAAAAAAAATTTTATGAGCAGAAACGATTTCATGCTGTCAGGCACCCCCACTATTTTATTTTGGCCATAACTTGGTAATTCCTAGACTATTTGCGTAACGTTTTACATATTCTTTGTCAGCAAACCCTAAGGAACCCAAATATACGAATTTAAGGGAGCTAGGTGGCTGCGTTCAAAATGTGCATTTTCTACCACCTCCTGTTTACTTCAATCCCCATGTGGTGTCTGGGTACTGTCATGTTTTCAAACGTAAACCCATCTAATGTCATCTTTCCCAATAAGCGTTTTTCAGGATTTTAAAACCTAACTCTGGGAAGGGTAGTGAATTTTATCACTGTCGAATTGAAAATAAAGTTAGTGCATGTGGCCTTACACGCGTGATGGCAGCAATTGTGTATCGCGCGACGCGGGTTTAGTGTTGCACGTGTCCCTGCTTTTCTGCCTCTCCCTTCTCGCTATCCTTTAGTCCATCTGTCTTTTAGTTACGCCGTGTATAAAATGGAATGAATGAAATATTAAATTTAGGTCATTGATCAGCTTGCGTATCTCAATGTTTTTCCAAGAAATACAGCACACGTTTCATTGAAGAAAGCGGGTAATAATACAGTAGGCTTTTACTATCAACGTGAAAGCGTTACAATTTGCCGACGAAGTAGAAAACAAGGGGGATTTCGAGTACAGTCATTGTGACAGCACTGTTCTTTACCATTCTTCTTTCCTTTTATTAAATTTATTTGTTAGGCTTTGCATTTACGTTTTAATTTATATATGGGGATTAGAATAATTCACGACATTTACAAGGAACAATAATGATATATAGTATACTGTTTTGTTTTGTAACTCTTCTCCCGTCCTTCGATCATGCTTGGCATAGTTTCTTTTTTCTTTTTTTTTTTTAACTATCTGGAAATGCGACACTCCAATGATAGAGATAAAAATATCAACCAAATTATTTTGAACATATAAGAATACAAAAGAAAAGAGAAATATGCAGAAATCAAAAGAAATAAAGCCTAACACGAAAGTCAGAATCTTCAGCTCAAATGTCAAGTCAGACCTACTGTATGGCTCTGATCATGGTGAACAACAACCAAAACTACAACCCAAAAGGTTAAAGACTTTCATAAATGGATGCTTAAGTAGAATTTGACTGAAATGGTAGACAAGATCACCAATGTGGACAATGATGACAAGAGCTAAACAAGTAACATCGGATCAAGCAATGAAAAGCAGACGCTGGCGACGGATAAAACACACACTGAGGAAACCTGCTAAAACATTACAAGGGTGTCTTTGCCTTGGAATCCCTAAATGTAAGGGACCAAAAAACAAACGCAAAAGGTAACTAGATACAAACATGAAAGAGATAGGGACGACATGAACAGATCTTAAGCTGATGACGCGGGTCAATAACACTTGGTCTGTTGAAGGCCTATGCTCCTCGTGGAGCTAAAATGATGTTGAATAAACATGAATAGAAATACACTTACGTGACACTACAATAGATGGGAGGAAGAAGGCAAACGGGCGTAATGACAACAACCACGATTATGTAGGAAACAATATATAGCTGTATATCAACAACCACGATTATGTAGGAAACAATATATAGCTGTATATCAACAACCACGATTATGTAGGAAACAATATATCGCTGTATATCAACAACCACGATTATGTAGGAAACAATATATAGCTGTATATCAACAACCACGATTATGTAGGAAACAATATATAGCTGTATATCAACAACCACGATTATGTAGGAAACAATATATAGCTGTATATCAACAACCACGATTATGTAGGAAACAATATATAGCTGTATATCAACAACCACGATTATGTAGGAAACAATATATCGCTGTACATTAACAACCACGATTATGTAGGAAACAATAAATCGCTGTATATCAACAACCACGATTATGTAGGAAACAATATATCGCTGTATATCAACAACCACGATTATGTAGGAAACAATATATCGCTGTATATCAACAACCACGATTATGTAGGAAACAACATATCGCTGTATATCAACAACCCCGATTATGTAGGAAACAACATATCGCTGTACATCAACAACCACGATTATGTAGGAAACAATATATAGCTGTATATCAACAACCACGATTATGTAGGAAACAATATATCGCTGTATATCAACAACCACGATTATGTAGGAAACAATATATCGCTGTATATCAACAACCACGATTATGTAGGAAACAATATATCGCTGTACATCAACAACCACGATTATGTAGGAAACAATATATAGCTGTATATCAACAACCACGATTATGTAGGAAACAATATATAGCTGTATATCAACAACCACGATTATGTAGGAAACAATATATCGCTGTATATCAACAACCACGATTATGCAGGAAACAATATATCGCTGTATATCAACAACCACGATTATGTAGGAAACAATATATCGCTGTATATCAACAACCACGATTATGTAGGAAACAATATATCGCTGTATATCATTAAGCCCTCGTGAAGGTTCCGTGGGTTTCCCAGGAGAAACAGAAAAGAATATTACTGATGCACCTTCATCAGAAGAGATGACTATTATGGGTTCGTGAATGAGGCTGGCAATCTCATCCTGCAAAACAAATTGCTACAGAAACCGCGGATACAACAGCACATAACTGCTTTAGAGCAAGCTTCCTGCAAGGGAGACCAACCCTAGTGACGCCACTGGTTGCTGTGGTGGTTCCACGCTCCATTGGAAGCTAATATGACAAAGGCGGCAATCAGGACAAGACATACGGTACGTGTTATAACTTTATCAATCACACCAATCAGTACACCAAGGAGCTTAGGCCTTCAACCACTATGCCAAGTCCACCTGTCCCGTGCCATCAGCTCAAGTTCGTTCCACGTTTCATACCTTTATGCATGGCAGATAAAAAGGTAGCCAATAATAGATAATGCCGTAGGGGAGTAGTGTCAGAGACTTCCATTTACTATGTCCATCTTTTTATGCGGTGTGGTGACCAGTTCCCTTACTCACTGCCTTCGCCTTCACTAAATCCATAGGAGAACCAGGTACCCATTTACAGCTGGGGAGACTTAGCGTGATGATATCAGGTTTTGAACTCGGGACCTGGTAGCTCAGCCGCGAGAGGCAAGCACTCTATCCACTCTGCTAACGGATAAATGTTCTTTAAAACAAAGGAATGACTATACCGGTATATAAACTTTCGCAAAACAAAAACAATAACATCAGCACAGCAAATTGAAATCAAAACCCACTTAACACAGTGATGTATAAGAACAGCTGTCTTAGTATAATGGACAAGCATGTCAAGCCTCATTAAGGGTAATCAGCAGCGGACATGTTTATTGATCACGTGTAAAGCAACGAACCACACTAATTTAAAATCCAATGTAAATGTAACATACCGGAAACAGCGAACTTCATTGGTTGATTTTTCTCAATATCCTCTACTGCAGGGATTCTTAATCTGTTTGCCCTCACACCTCCCTTTCGAGTGAACGGGATGTTGATTCCGCTCATCCTTCTATAAATTAATCAATGAACAAGCAATCAACAGATAATGACGACGCTGCTGCCGACCGCACCAAGTGGCGAGGCTCTCTACGGCGCCACCTCAGATTGGGCAAAAATAAGCTCTCACGGCAATCAGAAGAGATGAGAAAACGTCGAAAGGAACGCCAAAAAAAATAAGCAGCGGCGGGCTGTCACCTCATGGGGCGCATTCCTATAGTTAATTATGACTGAAGGGGCTATTATTATTATTATTATGCCGTGATTTTATTTCTAGCACGTTACTTGGATACACAAAGAAACATAAAAATAAATAAATTGTCTTAATGAGTTGACTATCGTTTTTGTATTCTAAACTTCAGAACTGTACACAGTAAGAAAGCACCTGCGATAATTTTTGTGGGAGGCAACTCACACTTTCCCTGTTTTCCCTCTCCACCATCCATTGAAAGGTGCATCACACAGATTAAGAACCCCTGGAATGTACTTTAGCCACCTTTTTTCACTTCGAAAATATTGTTAAAAATCTAACGCGGTTCAAAATGACATGCCCTGTGTTAGTTCCCGGGGGGCGGTCTCTGAACAGAGAATCTACTGTCCCCTCAGGACTGTCGTGCACGGTGACTAAAAGCAGTCAGTGGCCAAAACACAGAGGGTCCTTGCCAATGAAGAAACACGTTTTTATGTTTATCAGGTGCTCTGAATGTGGCAGGTGCGACTATAACCTAGCCAACAGGCCCTGACGACATGCCAAAACTTTCAGAGCCATGCAACAATTCTTCAGTTCTGATAGCCCAAATCTGATCATGGTATGTCAACAATGTGCTGGCCAGAAGTTCTGATCTTTGACTTCCTCAACCTTGTCGAAATTAAAATATCACAGCGGGCAAATCGATAAGACCGCAAGGATAAATCTATTCTTTATTAATAATAAGTACCTCTCCTGAAGGAGTAGGATAAAGTAGGGGTCATTATTAATAAGAGGCCTACTGCGACAGGCGAAGTCCACTGGAAAATATACCTGGTATATCCCGTCTGAGACAGTCCAGCGGTACAGGTGTCTATCGGAGTGACGGAGGTCTCAGTTAGTCAGTTTACCTGATAATGATCACTTTATGGTCAGTGCTTTTTAGGTATGTGTCCTTGATGATCTTTAGCAGACATGCAGCGCACGGGTGGGGGGAGGGGATGGGGAGAGAGATGTGGAATCGAACGGAGAAAAGGTGGTTAAAATTTCAAAGGCGTATCGAAATGTCACAACATAGGGGAACAAGTGAGCATTCCCACACGCTGTTTCCTCATTCGGGAGGGGGTAGGTGGGCGGAAGGTAAAGAGAATACGGGTTTACATGACATTGTGTATAATGTTCCTTCTTTAGCTATTCGTATGAAGATTTGCTACTATAAGGAACGCATAAAGAGGCAAGAAATTGAAGGGGGGAAATCTGAAAGAGAAATCACAACTTTAAAGACATAGAAATACAAGGAAGGTTAAAGGTTAGATGAACTGCGTCAACAATTGTTCTGTCGCATACAAATACAATGACGCTTTAAGGTATCACACAAACACAATGTTTTAGCCAGTAACGCGTTCATCATGGCAAAACAAACACTAAAGACTTTCGATTGTGTACGAACGGAACGAAACAAAATAAAATTACAAAGTGCATATGACTTACCTGAGCGGCAAATATTCTCTTGAAGATATAACCCGTATCAATGTGGATGATATGAGAAAGTAGCGAACGCTCCAACTCATAAACACGGATACAACGTTTGGCCCAATTATAAAACTGCTGATAACGATGGGCCGGCCATCTTGTATTCTCGCAAATCGAAAATGCTGATACCGAAGGTATTTACCATTATGTTGTCCCTGAGTAGGAGTAACAGTGGTGTCGTTATTAGAATAATAAACAACAACAGCTGTTGAGGTGTCGCGGGCACACTCCGTGTTGATTTAGTATCAAACTGATCCGATTTAATTCAGGGGTCGGAGACAGTAAAGATGTGGAGGGGGAAATGGCTTTACAATAAATGCCTGGGAAAGTGCGAGCGATGTCAATTATATATGTCGTTCGGAAATGTTAGGAAACTGGTTTGTTTAAAACTAATTATTTATATGCAAAGAAACAAATTGACATGAAACTCGAGATTAAGCGAAGGAAATGGAGATGGACTAGTCACATACAAGGCATGAAGAGATAGATGACCACGACAAGGACAGCACTGAACTTCACACTTGCCATGAAAATGTAAAGCTGGGCACTATAGATACGGATACCTGATACAGAACTCCAATCATCATCGGCTGCCATCTCCACAACGAAGGTTGGCTGTAATGGATCTCCAACGTCTTCTGTCTCTTGTCTTGGTGGTGCCCTCTGATAGACTCTTTCCTGTCCATCTCTTGATGTTATCTTCCCACTTATAGCGCAGTCTTCCCCTTGCACGTTTGCCTTCAACTCTCCCTTCTATTATGGTCTTCTGCAAGGTGTTATGCCTTTTTATGTGGCCAAAGTATTTTAGCTGCCGAACTTTGATCTCCCTCATTAGTTATCTTTTCATACCTAGATTTTCTAGGACCTCCTTATTTGTTTTCTTCTCTTTCCATGAGATACGCCCCATTCTTCTATATATCCACATCTCAAGAGCCTCAATTCTTTCTTCCAAATGCTTATTCATCGTCCATGTTTCTACACCATACAGAAATGCAGAATATATATAACACTTTATGATTCTCAATAGGAAAGAAAAATGCTTTGGGATCGACAGAAGTCCAGGACTGGATTGGTTGAGCTATTTTTATCTCTGCCGTAAGCACATCCATTCTTGACTATACCTCACCTCAAAGTTCCGTCACAACTATGTCCTTGAGTTAGGAAAGGCAAAGGCAGCGAGGAAGAGAACTGGTCACCCCACCTCATAAAACCGAACGCTGCACCTAGCATGGTGAAATCTCTAACACTTCACTCCCTCTACGGCATTTCTGCTATGAGTATCTCTACCTTTACCCTTTTAGAGGAATCTGATTGCTAATGCCATTATACATGGCTCATGATGATGATGATTCTAATAAACGAGAACCTTCTGAGTACGTGCAGCTGATTGTTTAAAGAACATGAGAGAACATTCAAACGTCATAGGAAACAAGAAAACCTTGTTTTAAAATTAAAAAAAAAAGCATTGTTTGCAAACATCTCCAAAAGTGCTTAACCAGCACGCAGAACTTCGATATCGATATAACCAACATGACAGCAGAAGTGTAAATGTAATCAGCAAATAGAAACATACTTTCCCCTTAATATACACATTCCTACGTGCTTCTGTATCGGTGAACATGCGCAGTGAGATGTGTGATCAAAGACCGGAAATCTGCTCGGAGTATTAATTGGCCCAATGTTCCAGCAATGTTAGTCAGTTTTGGAACAACAGTTCATAACCGCAAGGATGATAAACGATTCAGAGCAAAGCTTCTGTTTCTGACATTCGTAAGATTAAAAATTAAAATAGAAATATGTAATTACTGAAAAGTTCCAATTTCCATTGATTTTATCTTTGATTTCACTACTACGATTAAATGGATCCATGATAAAAGATTTCTGTTAAATATGTCGCGCCCTGTTATGACGCAGTGAGGTAAATGACTGAGTAACGTCAAAGATTATCACATAACAATTGGAGCGTGCCTTTGCTAGTCTAAACAATGCCTGGAAGTCCTCTCAGTACAGCACATTGACCAGATTAAAATTATATGAGAGCTGTGTACTTTCTGTGCCTATTTATGGTGCGGAATGCTGGAGAGTACAGTGAAGGAAGAAATGTTGAAATTGTCCTCTTTCCACACAATCTGCCTAGGGAAAATTCTCCGAATCCTTTGACCGAATACCATCACCGATCAAGAACTGTTTACTAGGAGCAACCAAGAGAACATGCACACTATCATAGCTCGCAGACGCTGGAGCTGGATTGGACACGTGCTCAGAAGAGACCCTGAAGCCATCACGAGAACAGCTATGCTATGGCCCCTTGAAGGAAAGCGAAAGAGAGGCCGACCAAAAACAACTTGACAGAGAACTGTGGAGGCGGAGATGCAAAGAATGAACCAGAGCTGGGGCATTGTACGAAGGATGGTCGCCGGGCGAGAAAAGTGGAAGCAGTTTGTTGCTGCCCTACAAGACGCCACAAGGCGTGATGATCACTGACTGCTTTGACAGTCGGCAGCTGAGGATCAAAGAAGAAGAAGATTGGAGCGTGACGACATCAGGTTTAAAGCCTGAAACCTGGTAACTTTGCCGCGAGAGGCAATCGTTCTAACATACGTTATACAACAGTTTATGTCTGTGGTTGTTACGTTCTAACATGCGTTATACAACAGTATATGTCTGTGGTTGTTACGTTCTAACATACGTTATACAACAGTATATGTCTGTGGTTGTTACGTTCTAACATACGTTATACAACAGTATATGTCTGTGGTTGTTACGTTCTAACATACGTTATACAACAGTTTATGTCTGTGGTTGTTACGTTCTAACATACATTATACAACAGTATGTATGTGGTTGTTATGTTCTAACATACGTTATACAACAGTTTATGTCTGTGGTTGTTACATTCTAACATGCGTTATACAACAGTATATGTCTGTGGTTGTTACGTTCTAACATACGTTATACAACAGTATATGTCTGTGGTTGTTACATTCTAACATACGTTATACAACAGTATATGTCTGTGGTTGTTACGTTCTAACATACGTTATACAACAGTATATGTCTGTGGTTATTACGTTCTAACATACATTTTACAACAGTTTATGTCTGTGGTTGTTACGTTCTAACATGCGTTATACAACAGTATATGTCTGTGGTTGTTACGTTCTAACATACGTTATACAACAGTATATGTCTGTGGTTGTTACGTTCTAACATACGTTTTACAACAGTTTATGTCTGTGGTTGTTACGTTCTAACATGCGTTATACAACAGTATATGTCTGTGGTTGTTACAGTCTAACATACGTTATACAACAGTATATGTCTGTGGTTGTTACGTTCTAACATACGTTTTACAACAGTTTATGTCTGTGGTTGTTACGTTCTAACATGCGTTATACAACAGTATATGTCTGTGGTTGTTACGTTCTAACATACGTTATACAACAGTATATGTCTGTGGTTGTTACATTCTAACATACGTTTTACAACAGTTTATGTCTGTGGTTGTTACGTTCTAACATACGTTATACAACAGTATATGTCTGTGGTTGTTACGTTCTAACATACGTTATACAACAGTTTATGTCTGTGGTTGTTACGTTCTAACATACGTTATACAACAGTATATGTCTGTGGTTGTTACGTTCTAACATACGTTATACAACAGTTTATGTCTGTGGTTGTTACATTCTAACATACGTTATACAACAGTTTATGTCTGTGGTTGTTACGTTCTAACATACGTTATACAACAGTATATGTCTGTAGTTGTTACGTTCTAACATACGTTATACAACAGTTTATGTCTGTGGTTGTTACGTTCTAACATACGTTATACAACAGTTTATGTCTGTGGTTGTTACGTTCTAACATACGTTATACAACAGTATATGTCTGTGGTTGTCACGTTCTAACATACGTTATACAACAGTATATGTCTGTGGTTGTTACGTTCTAACATACGTTATACAACAGTTTATGTCTGTGGTTGTTACATTCTAACATACGTTATACAACAGAATATGTCTGTGGTTGTTACGTTCTAACATACGTTATACAACAGTATATGTCTGTGGTTGTTACATTCTAACATACGTTATACAACAGTATATGTCTGTGGTTGTTACGTTCTAACATACATTATACAACAGTATATGTCTGTGGTTGTTACATTCTAACATACGTTATACAACAGTATATGTCTGTGCTCGTTACGTTCTAACATCTGTTATACAACAGTATATGTCTGTGGTTGTTACGTTCTAACATACATTATACAACAGTATATGTCTGTGGTTGTTATGTTCTAACATACGTTATACAACAGTATATGTCTCTGGTTGTTACATTCTAACATACGTTATACAACAGTATATGTCTGTGGTTGCTACGTTCTAACATACGTTATACAACAGTATATGTCTGTGGTTGTTACATTCTAACATATGTTATACAACAGTATATGTCTGTGGTTGTTACGTTCTAACATACGTTATACAACAGTATATGTCTGTGGTTGTTACGTTCTAACATACATTATACAACAGTATGTCTGTGGTTATGTTCTAACATATGTTATACAACAGTATATGTCTGTGATTGTTACATTCTAACATATGTTATACAACAGTATATGTCTGTGGTTGTTACGTTCTAACATACGTTATACAACAGTATATGTCTGTGGTTGTTACATTCTAACATACGTTATACAACAGTATATGTCTGTGGTTGTTACGTTCTAACATACGTTATACAACAGTATATGTCTGTGATTGTTACAATCTGAAAATATTCCACAGCTATGTCAGTATGAGAACTAAAAATTCTCTATATACAGTGTCGAATCACACTTAACAGTACAGTCGGCCATCTTGTCGTAAAGAGAGGGTTAGGGTTATTTAGCGGCTATTTTTCTGTCTAACCCTAACCGTAAGTCCTAAAGCGAAAGCCCTAACTGTATTCTCTTTAAACAAACAGTAAGGCCTACTAACACTCTCGATTACTAAACTACTGCAAATCGCAGACGAAACTGAACAAACCCAAACAAATAATTATAAACCTGTTTGCGACTAGATAGCCGACTGTGCCACATTACCCTGGCTACCTTAATGCTCATAGCTGCCTCTGTTTGAAAACTACTAAAGATTTCTTACAAACTTTGTAGGGACCTATCTGTTTCTTTGTGAGAACTAAATGTATTTACAGTGTGAGATCTAATGATTGGGACTTTTGAGCAAGGTTGTGGAGTTGGCCAGAAAATCTTCCGACTCCGACTACAATTGTTTACTAGACAGATGACACAAGAGTCAGAGCATATTTTACCGACTCCACTAAAAAAGACCGACGCCACGACTCCCAGCTCCACAGCCCTGTTTTTGAGACCTCGTGATTTCCTATATAGCTTGTAGCTTTTCCAGTGTGGTATTAAATGGTTACTTACATTCTTATGTGCCCCGTATAAGCTACCAAGGGGTCTACTGAAAGACAGCCACAGTTTACTGATAACGTACTGCCACAGTTACTGAGACTAACGTACTGCCACAGTTACTGAGACTAACGTACTGCCACAGTTACTGAGACTAACGTACTGCCACAGTTACTGAGACTAACGTACTGCCACAGTTACTGAGACTAACGTACTGCCACAGTTACTGGGACTAACGTACTGCCACAGTTACTGAGACTAACGTACTGCCACAGTTACTGAGACTAACGTACTGCCACAGTTACTGAGACTAACGTACTGCCACAGTTACTGAGACTAACGTATTGCCACCAGTGGCGTATCTCTGAATGAGCATGTTACTACTTGGATGCAGGCATCATGCGACGGAACCAGCTACAGTGGTAGACAGCGTTGCCACTCCTAGGTGGATTCACCCAGATCTAGGTTTTATTTTTTGGTCCCGCTTAGGTGTCATTTTCCTTCATTAGTTGAAAACGCCACCTAGATTTCGCCCAAAGTCATCAAAAGTAGCCCATAAATCGCCTATTGTAGCCCAGAAATCTCCCAAAGTTGCCCAAAAATCAGCCTAAAGTAGCCAAATTCGCCGAAATCTAAGTTGTTTTTTTTTTCAAAGTTCAGAGTGGCATCATTGGTGGTGGCTCCAGGAGAGAAAAGGAAAACGATGGTGGTAATGACATATGGTCTGCTGGTTTGACCTCATCGTTATGAGAATTAAAATTGTTTACTGCCGTAGAAGAAAGAAACATTAGAGACTTCACCTGTAGGCCTACTAGGTTCTATGAAGTAGGAGTGACCGGTTGCCGTCCGCGCTGCCTTTACCTGTCATAACTCACTAGCAGAGTCGGGCACTCACTCACAGCTTGGTAGACTGGAACACTACCAGGTTTCGAACCCAGTAACTTCAGATGCAATCACTTTAACCACTCTGCTTGCTAATCGACAACTCTACACTGAGCTCTCTAAAAAGGTAGTCCCATAGCAGATATTAACGAAGGGGAGTGAAATATTAGTCTTTATTATACTAGGTCCATCATCGACAGGTGGGGTGACCAGCAATCTAACCACTCTGTCAATCGAACGCTCTCTGAATATCTTTAATATCTACCTTGTGATAAAATAAAGCTAACATATTTTACCGAAAGTTCACTTCAGAATAGATAGTGTATACAGTTCATGAATAAAGCTAATGTTGTTAAGCTCATGGGTTCTCCCTGGGAACGCGGGAAAATACCTTTAATCCTGAAGATATCCTCGGTTTTAAATGCTTGCGGGAAAGGACTAGCCCGACATTTTCCTAGCTTAGAAATTATTTGGAGCTGCAGTATATTAGTGGTTAGTGCACTGGCTTCCTATACCAGTGGTCCATGGTTCGATCCCCAGATGAGGTGGGTTTTTTTTAGGCCGCAAACGGCTCCTTGGACGACCCAGCCCCAATTGGGTACCAGAGCAACTCTGGGAAGGTTAAGGCGGCCGGCGTGATGCTGACCACATCACCCCTAGTGTGCCGATGGTCGAGAAAATATAGGCCTAACACCATATTCTCAATATGCCTCAATGGGCGTGTAGAAATTATTTCTTTTTTCTCCCCCCATCATACAATGATCTACCAAATCGTCCCCTGGGATCTACCGGTAGGTCACTAGCGACCAATTGCCGACTAGTAGAGTAATCTATAAAATAGAGTAATCTGCCCCCTTCTAAAATGCTGGAAATGATAAAGTCATTCCATGACGGCATGAAGGGAACAGTCCAATATGCTGGAAGCACGTCACAGCCCTTTGATATACGAAGTGGCGTTAAACAAGGCTGTGTTCTGGCTCCGACCCTCTTCGGAATCTTCTTTGCCTTACTCTTGAAACATGCATTCAGAGATGCAACTGAAGGAATATGCCTTCACACTAGGTCAGATGGCCGTCTGTTTAATCTTTCAAGGCTGAAGGCAAAAACAAAAATCAGAAGGGTTACTATAAGAGACTTGTTGTTCGCTGATGATGCTGCAGTCATCACTCAAAGCCAACAGGAGCTTCAGAGCTTGATGAATCGCTTCAGTAAAGCCTCACAATAAGTCTAAAGAAAACGAATGTGCTGAGTCAGGATGTGGGTGCTGCACCAGTTATCACTATCGATAACTATGAATTGGCAGTGCTGCACCACTTCACATACCTAGGGTCTACCATCAATGACAAACTCTCACTGGATACAGAAATCGACAGCCGCATTGGCAAAGCTGCAGCTACCTTTGCCCGCCTCACATCGCGTGTTTGGGGAAACTCTAAACTCACAATGAAGACCAAAGCTGCGGTATATAATGCCTGCGTCACCAGCACACTCCTATATGGCAGCGAGACCTGGACGACCTATGCTAAGCAAGAAAGAAGGCTCAATACCTTCCATTTGCGTTGTCTACGCCGCATCCTCGGCATCTCGTGGAAAGATAAAGTGACAAATGTCGAGGTGTTGTCACGTGCTGGCCTTCAAAGTATGTATACGCTTCTTAGACAGCGCAGATTTCGCTGGCTTGGCCATGTTCGCCGCATGGATGATGGTCGCATCCCAAAAGATATCTTCTACGGACAATTAGCAGAGGGCAAGAGAATAGACGGGCGACCACAGCTGAGGTTCAAAGATGTGTGCAAGAGAGATATGAGGGCACTGGACATGGATCCAGCAACATGGGAGGATAAAGCTGCCGATCGCACTAAGTGGCGATGCTATTTACGGCGCCACCTCAGATTGGGCGAAGAGAGGCTCACACAAGAAGCAGAGGTGAGGAGAAAACGTCGAAAGGAGCACCAGGAAAATAAGCAGCTGAGGGCTGTCACCTCAGGGGCGCATTCCCATAGTCAGTTATGACTGAAGGGGCTATTATTATTATTATTATTACTATTATTATTAGAGTAATCTATAAAAGCGAAGGATTTTACGATAGGCGAACAATTCTTTATTGTTGTGGTAGGGCCTACAGATAAAATGACTGCTGAACATCTGCTTCAAAGATGCCCAACATATGAGGTACAAAGAAAGCACATATGGCCGTCACCAGTACCATTCCTGGAAAAACTACATACAAACTGACTCAGGGTGACCACTGCTTTCTTTGAAAATATTCAAGCAGACGTCTGAAGGTGTACGAAGAAGAAGACAGTGTATAGTAGCCAAGAGTTACACGCTGCAGTGCTCTCAAGCAAAACAAATTGAAATGAAGACATTAGGACGTGTGTTTGGTAGCATTATAATAAGTCGCCCACGTCGTTATGGCCTGGACTGGGGGGGGGGGGGGGGGGTTAAATGAGCAATAGTGGAGCGTGTTCTTCGGTACAGCCTAAAAAGAAAAAGGCGCAATAATAAGGGTTCAGGGTTGAAATGAAGAAGAGTGGGCCGTGCTCTTCGGTGCTATCCAAATAAGTCGCCCATGTCATTAGAGTTAGGGTTTAGTTTAAGATTCCCAAACCTAATCCTTACTCCTTATTTTTACTGCGTTTCTGAATTATTTGTTTACGGCCTTATCGAACAGAAGGCCCACTTTTGTTCAATTCAAGCCCTAATCCTAAACCTAGCCCTATTTCCCACCCTTATGACGTGGGAGACATAATTGGAGGGCATCAAAGAACACGTCACAATGTTCTTCATTTTAACCTATAAGGATTAGGGTTTAGGATTCCTAAATCACTGTTTTCATTTCAACCAGCAACATATTTTCAAAGCAGCGCTCCAAACTTAAAGTTACCCCACCTCTTGACTCTTAACAGCCGTGCCATGGATGTCACACTATCGCGGGAAATTCGTTCAAACTTTGCCTAACCTCGTCGCTCGCTGCCAGCGTGTGTTAGCGAAATGTCGACAAATATCACAAATTTAAACTTGAATGGCACACAACTCACCTTTGTTAGTGAATCCAATCAAACAGTACAGACAAGTAATAATCCAGGTGCATATACTATCCCACGTCAGGTAGATGAGAAAAAGTATTCCATACACATAAACTGAAAACAACTGGATATCCTTTGACGAGAACTGAAAACAGAAATTGGCGAAGCTGTTCTCGCTCGAGTGTTGTAATTCCGTATAAGGTTCGAGAATTTAAAAACACGAAAAAAAAAGGGCCAACAAGGAGTGAGGAAGGAGGGAGGGGGTGGAGAAAAAAATGTGGTTAAATGACGGGAGTGTGTGGGCCAACAAAAAATCCCGTCTGGCTAAGCTTTTACCGCGCTACCTGTGTCGTCTGCCTATGTAGCGCGCCCTAGCGGTAGGAATGAACGACATGCCGTCTGTATCGAATTGTCCGTGTGTGACGCGAGTGTTTCGCTATTGTGGACGCCTTTTCAAAAGTGGCTTTGCTCATTGATATCTACTGCTATAAGTCCTGTTGAGATACTGCCAAAGATCGCCAACAGAAAAGATAACCACTCCTTCAGACAAGGGTGCGTGTGTAATCTAATGTCTGTAGTGTTTATCAGTAGGTTAATTGACGATCCAGAGCACGTGACAAAGGGATAGGAATATGCATTCCAAATGAGAAAAATATTTCATTATTTTCATTCCTTGTGGAGCACAGAGCCACTTCTGCATCTGGTCCCGTTGCAGGAAACATGCACCAAACACGTGACATGCTAATGCAGCAGTGGTTTCACTTCATGACGCTGCTAGCCCCATGACCAAAGGATATAGTTATCACAAAGGATATAGTACCGTATCACATAAAATACATGTTTTAATTGCAGAGATGGTGGCAATTTTAAAAGCACTAGAAATATTCTCTAACAACACTTCCCAAGAACAAGATAGATTTAAAAGACTCACTTGTCAACCAGCGTTGCCACTCCTAGGTGGATTCACCTAGATCTAGGTTATTTTGGTTCCGTCTAGGTGTCATTTTCCTTCATTAGTTGTAGAAAGCCACCTGTATTTCGCCCAAAATTGGCTAAAACAGCCCAAATATCGCCGACAGTAGCCCAAACATCGCCCAAAAAAGTCCAAGTCGCCGATATCTATGTTTTTTTTCAAAATTCAGAATGGCAACGCTGCTGTCAACAATTCAAGCCTCCAAACTAGTACTGAATGGGAAGAACTTATGCCAAGATGAAAATCCGAACTACCCATGCATTACCTTTGACTTGGAAAAACCAGATTGAAAGGTGGAATAATGCCAACAGTAAATATTGGCAATAATTACACATAATATCTAAATTTATATTATAGGCAAAATGCAGGATGATTAAAAAAGAACTGAGCACTTTCAAAAATGTATTTCTCAGTAAATAAGTTTCATATGAACATGTTCCATAAACCAATTTGTTAAAGGAGTTATCGCAGTAATTTTTATAATCTTAGTAATGCTCAGTAAGCGCCCCTCGTGTCACACAGCACACGTCAGTACTGTAAGTCTAATCCAGGGATTCTCCGAATTTTTTTCTTTCATGACCCCCTTCAAAGCCTCATTTACCTCTGTGACACCCCCACCCACCCTTTTCCCATTTCCATAGGCGCTGTTAGCTGAAAAACCATCTGCACTGTTTATTAATCCAAACTATCACATAAAGACAGAGTGTAGTAGCTAACAAAAATGATTAATTCTTACTTACTTAGTCGTTCCCCTTCTACCGTGAGGTGTAGAGGTTTGGAAGAGAGAGCGCCAGACTATCCTATCGGCTGTCTTCCTCCTGGCCTGGTTCCATTCTAGTCCTCGGTCCTTCAAAGATTGTCTAATTTTGTCCTCCCAGCGGACCCTGGGTCGTCCTGGGGGTCTGGATCCCTGGCTCTTTGTTTCCCATGCTTGTCGTGGTAGCCGATCTTCTCCCATTCTGCAGACATGGCCAAACCATCTTAGTTGGGACTGTTCTAGTTGGATCTGCAGGGGGTGGGATTTTAGGCCTTGGCGTATCGTCTGGTTGCGGACCATGTCTCTTCTTGTTACTTCAACCATCTTCCTCAGATACCTCATTTCTGAGGTTTGGATCTGGCTTTTATGGGTTGTAGTCATTGCCCATGACTCGCATCCATATATCAAGACTGGGACATAGGTGGAGCGGTATAAGCCATCTTCGTTTTCTTACCAACCTCTCTCTTGCTGAGGAATCCTAGATTTATGGCCTGAAAAAGTCTCCCAGCTGCTGCTTTTCGAGTGACCAACTCTTCTTTGATGCCTCCCTTTCAGTTTTGCCAGAATTATTTTTGTACCTTAAAGCAGTACCTTTATAAATTTTAAAGTTACTGAGTTATTACACAACAAAGACACACATATTATACATCACAGTAAAGATAAATGAATGTAGAATTAGAATATGAAAGATTTTTAGTGATATTCTACATATAGTATTCAGTTATGAGTCATAATAAAGACCACTTTCAAGAAAAGACTAATCCATATATGAATATTATTTACAAGTGTCGGCTTCCTGTGATATTTTGTTAATGTTTTACAGACCATCCAGTGAACCATATAAACATTATAGACATTTGGAAAGAAAAAGGACATTAGAGCCCGCGTGAAGCTTTTAAATTAAATCATACATTGTATTGTTATTATACAACAAAGACACACATATTATACATCACAGTAAAGATAAATGAATGTAGAGTTAGAATATGAAGGACGTTTAGTGAAATTCCACATATAGTAATCAGTGATGAGTAATAATATAGACCACTTTCAAGAAAAAAATAATTTTAGTCTATTAAAAATGTATTTACCAACCCATGCAATAGACTGAAATATTATCCAGAGTGCTCTAATGTCTTTTAAAATATCACTAATCCATATATGAATATTATTTACAAGTGTCAGCTTCCTGTGATATTTTGTTAATGTTTTACAGGCCATCCAGCGAACCATATAAACATTATAGACATTTGGAAAGAAAAAGGACATTAAAGGCCGCGTGAAGCTTTTAAATTAAATCATACATTGTATTGTTATTATACAACAAAAACACACATATTATACATCACAGTAAAGATAAATGAATGTAGAGTTAGTATATGAAGGACGTTTAGTGATATTCTACATATAGTAATCAGTTATGAGTAATAATATAGACCACTTTCAAGAAAAAATAATTTTAGTCTATCAAAAATGTATTTACCAACCCATGCAATAGGCTGAAATATTATCCAGAGTGCTCTAGGGTCTTTTAAAACATCACTAATCCATACATGAATATTACTTACAAGTGTCAGCTTTCTGTGATATTTTGTTAATGTTTTACAGACCATCCAGCGAACCATAAAAACATTATAGACATTTGGAAAGAAATAGGACATTATAGGCCGCGTGAAGCTTTTAAATTAAATCATATATTGTATTGTTTTTATACAACAAAGACACACATATTATACATCACAGTAAAGATAAATTAGTGTAGAATTAGAATATGAAGGATGTTAGTGATATTCTACATATTTTATAGACTACTTTTTAATAAAAACTCATTTTAGTGAATGAAAAATGTACTCACCAACCCATGCATAAAAACTGAAACATTATCCAGAGTGCTCCAGCATATTTTAGAATAACACTAATCCATAAGAATATTATTTACAAGTGTCAGCTTCCTGTGATATTTTGTTAATGTTTTACAGACCATCCAGCAGACCGTACCATCATCATTAAAATAAAAAAGAAGATATTCAAGGCCGCGTGAACTTTTAAATTAAATCATATATTGTGTTGATATTACACAACAAAAGACACACAAATTATGTTTCACAGTAAAGATAAATATATTTAGAATTATAATATTGGGGCTTTTAAGTGCTATTCTTCATATTATATTCAATTATCAGTAATAATGTAAACAATTTTTTTTTTAATTCATTTTAGTGAATGAAAAATGTACCCACCAACAGATGCATAAAGACTGAAATATTATCCAAAGTGCTCCATAGATTTTTTTTAAATAACACTAATCCATATATGAATATTAATTACAAGTTTCAGCTTTCTGTGATATTTTGTTAATGTTTTACAGACCATCCAGCAGACCGTACCATCATCATTAAAATAAAAAAGAAGATATTCAAGGCCGCGTGAACTTTTAAATTAAATCATATATTGTGTTGATATTACACAACAAAAGACACAAATTATGTTTCACAGTAAAGATAAATATATTTAGAATTATAATATTGGGGCTTTTAAGTGCTATTCTTCATATTATATTCAATTATCAGTAATAATGTAAACAATTTTTTTAAAAAATTCATTTTAGTGAATGAAAAATGTACCCACCAACAGATGCATAAAGACTGAAATATTATCCAAAGTGCTCCATGGTTTTTTTTTAAATAACACTAATCCATATATGAATATTAATTACAAGTTTCAGCTTTCTGTGATGTTTTGTTAATGTTTAAGAGACTCTCCAGCGGACCGTACTATCATTATTAAAATTTGGAAACAAAAAGGTCATATTCAAAGTAAATCATATATTGTATTGTACTTACATTATTATGCATAAACAATATGTACACAATTTTATCTGAAAGGATATTTACATTTTAGTCAATGGTGGATGGTGGCTTGCGTATGCCATATCTTGAAGCAGTGTTTTGGGTGGAGGTGAGGATAATCATCGCAACCCTCACAAATAAAATTTGTTCTTTTTGGAGAATCTGGTTTGCTGCAGACTCTACATCTTCTGTCTTTTTCTGTGTAAGCTATCATATGCTTAGCTCCTTCAAGCCTCTGAATTTGGTTGGCTGTCCTTGGTCTTCCCGGGGTTGCCTTGATACTCCTCTGTGGCTCGGGCATTAGATCTGCGGCCCACTGAAGCAAAGCATCAATCAGAGATATTTTGAACTGTTTTAATGTCATTTTTCTACTGCCTGTGAGCCTATAGAGGATGAAAGCATTGGTACAAGTAATTTCCATTATCCAGTAGAATATTTTTTTCCACCACTTGTTGCTGCGTCGTTTGTGAATGCCATAATACCCAAGCATTTGATCGGCACGGTCACATCCATTCATGCTCTGATTATAGTCATGGACTGTTATTGGCTTTGGTTTTGTCGTGGTAGTCATTCCTGTATTTGTTTTGGTGGAAACAATGATTACTGGCTTTTTTGCTTTCTTATCCCTCCATCCAATACAAAGCAAAGATGAATCTTTAGTTTGCCAGCATTTCCGTTCCATGTGTGGTATGGAAAGTGCTTTTATTTCTAATGGAAAGCCAATTCGGTTTGACTGGAGGGTGCCAGTATAGTATTGCTTTTGCTGAAGCAATACTCAATGAGTGCCCTGGTGGCGTAGAACCTGTCTGCAAATATATGATAACCAGTTCCAATTTGCTGTAATAGAGTTCCAAAGACTTTTATTGCCATCCCACTATTGGTGTCTGTGCTTGGATCATATGAGGTATTCGCTCCATAATACGTAAGCAGGGATAAAACATACCCAGTGGTACTGTCAACAAGACCAAAACTCTTTATATGATACTTACTAGGTTTAGTTGCATTAAATTGCTTGTATTTCCATCTCCCTTTAAATCCTACAATCATTTCATCAACCGAAACATTTTCAAAGGGCGTAAAGGCATTATTGAAATTTTCAATCAAAGAGTTGATGAATGGCTCCACTTTACTTTTTCCCTCAGCATCAGGCTGTCCCACATGCAACATTGTTTGATAGATAGACAAAAATCTATCTCTTTCAAAGTTTTTGTGATAAAATGGAGCATAAAGGCAATCAGTTTCTGATGAATAATAGTCTCTAATAGAAGGTCTGGGATCAATGCCCATAGCATTTATTGTAGCCATAAATTTTAACAACTCATAGTTTGATAGTGCTGTCCAGCTGCAAAATCTAGATTTTTTTAGGAATGGATTATTTTTAAGAACTTTAAGTTTTGCATACTCATTTACAGAATGTACTATTGAATTTGCAATGTCATCAGTAAACAATGTCCTATAGCAGTCAAAAGGAGTTGATGCCTCACTAAGACCTAAGTCATCGTGTACTCCTGGTTTGCGACCATATTTGGGAAGAAATCTGAATGCGTTTTGGGTCTCTGTAATACTGATGTTTGGTACTGAAATCCATTCATTACTAATTGCCCCTTGTTGCTCCTTGGTACTAATGCTCTTCCCCCTTTTTGTCGATGATTTGGTCAAAACTTTTTGTCGTTTTGTAGCACTAGGGCCTGGCTGTGACCACGCCCCCTCCTCATTAGAACTAGCTTCTTCGTTAAGTTTAAATTCGAAATCATCATTTTCAATTTCGAAATCATCATTCTCGTCAAAGATACACAGTTCCCTAGCTTTTTCTACAGATAAAAAAGACCTACGTTTTGATAAACATGATGTGGTTGGTTCGCTAGACATTGTCTGTATAAACAACAACAATCGCCGATCGAAAGCTGACAGTTTTACCGTTTTTTCACAGTGAAATTAGCTAGAACAAGCGTGTTTCCGAATCACAACTCAAAGATAGCGCTCTTCTGAATAAAAAAAAGAGTAACTTCCGTTATGTTAAAATACCAAATTACGAAATACGGAACACATTTCACGGAACACAAAAGTGACGTTCCCATCGTTGTTTCGGCTTCTATGGGTTTTGCGGATGTACGCTCCCATCGTCGTTTCGGCCTCTAAGAGTTAAAGTGGTCGACCTGCTCCAGGACCTGTTCTCCCAGCTTAATCTGATGTCTTCTTTCTTCTCGTGATATCACCATGGATTTTGTTTTAGAGCTGCTTATGACCATCCCTCTCTTCTTCAGCTCTTCCTTCCAGACTTGCAGGTTGGATTGGAGATGTGCCTCTGATTTAGCAATCAGAGCAACATCATCAGCAAATGCCAGCTCTGAAATACATACATGTCTCATCTTCCAGTACCCCACTGAATACTTTCTTGTTCTCTCCTTACATGACTTGATAACATCGTCCATGAGGAGTATGAAAAGATAAGGTGACAGGATATCACCTTGTCTTACACCAGTGGTGGTCCTGAACTCTTCTGACTTATGGTTTGCTGTCCTCACATAATTTATGCAAGACTTGTAGAAGCTCTGTATAGCATGAATCAGAGGTGCTGGAATGTTCTTCCTTGCCAAACAGTCCCAAAGTTTGCTCCAGGGGACCCTGTCAAATGCCTTTTCCAGATCTATGAAACAAAGATGGATCTCACTCTTATACTCAAGGGCCTTTTCACTCAGCTGTCTGAGTGTGAAGATTAGGTCTTGAGTACTTCGGTTTGCTCGGAATCCGCACTGGACCTCATCCAATTGTGGCTCAGCTAGGCGTCGGAGTCTCTGCTCTAGGATTCTAGAGTAGATTTTACCAGGGACACTGAGAAGGGATATGCCTCTATGGTTTCCACGTTGTCGATTGTCACCCTTTTTGAAAATTGGTGTTATGATGGCAATCTCCCAGTCCTTTGGTATGGTCTTGTTGCACCACGTTGCCTGTAGGACCCTTAAGAGTAATAGGTCGCGTGATGCTCTCATGTACTTAACCATTTCTGGTGTTATACCATCATGCCCTGCTGCTTTGCCCATCTTGATTTTCTCCAGTGCTGCCTTCAGTTCTTCCATCTTTATGTCATCTTCATCACCATTTGTTTCCTCTTCTGTGCTAGTGGTTATCATTTCTGACTTTGACTTGGAAAAACCAGATTGAAAGGTGGAATAATGCCAACAGTAAATATTGGCAATAATTACACATAATATCTAAAATTATATTATAGGCAAAATGCAGGGTGATTAAAAAAGAACTGAGCACTTTCAAAAATGTATTACTCAGTAAATAAGTTTCATATGAACATGTTCCATAAACCAATTTGTTAAAGGAGTTATCGCAGTAATTTTTATAATCTTAGTAATGCTCAGTAAGCGCCCCTCGTGTCACACAGCACACGTCAGTACTGTAAGTCTAATCCAGGGATTCTCCGAATTTTTTTCTTTCATGGCCCCCTTCAAAGCCTCATTTACCTCTGGGAACCCCCCCCCCCCCTTTTCCCCATTTCCATAGGCGCTGTTAGCTGAAAAACCATCTGCACTGTTTATTAATCCAAACTATCACATAAAGACAGAGTATTTGTAGTAGCTAACAAAAACGATTAATTCTGCGCACACGTAATTATGTAATAGCAAACAAAATTCTTAAGGACATAAAGTGTATAGTAGCAGCATAAAGCCTGAAAACAGACAAGATTCTGACAATTGGTTCTTAAAGCTAAATTTGGGGCCCCTCCCCCTAGAAATATGGCAATTACTGTGACCCCCTAGAGATATGACATGTCCCCGTGGGTGCCATATGCCTACATTGAGAAACCCTGGTCTAATCCATCCCAGACATTTTGTATATCCTAATTATAGCCCATCAGAGGTTGAACAGTGTATTTTTTTCGTTAATTATTTTTATTAAATCCAGAGAAAAGTTAACAGTGTTTACACCGAAAGGGATGCTTTCCTCGTCAAAGGCCTGCAAACTATTACGAAATCTTCAGGTGTAAATTAAAAAGTGGTCAAGGTTCTCAAACCTCGTGTAAGTTTACATTAAAACATTAAATTCTCTCTCTCTCTCTCTCTCTCTCTCTCTCTCTCTCTCTCTCTCTCTCTCTCTCTCTCTCTCTCTCTCTCTCTCTCTCCGAATATTTCATGAGTTCTGCCACTCTAATGTGATATATGTCAAGGAGAGTAATTTTTGTTTTGTTTTTTGCTTTTGTTATTATTGGTTTTGTTTTGTTTTGTGTTTATAGCTATTTTAACGTAATTGATTTCTTCATTGTGACTGGAAAATGTAAATGTGTCCTGTTATATTACCATTAAAATGGTGTGTGCCTTTAACTTAATATTGACAGTGAAATTGAAGGGAGAATGTTCAACTGGATACGGGATTTCCTCCGATACCGCACAGCAAGAGTAAAACTCGAAGGGAAACTGAGCAATCGCGTCCCTCTTCAACAGGGTGTGCCACAAGGAGGAGTTATCACCCCCACACTCTTTATCATTTATATAAATGATGGGAGCCGCGCTAGCGTAGTGGTTACAACACCGCTCTGGCGACCGGGTGATACAGGATCAAACCCGGGCGACGGCATTTGAGGATTTTTCGTCGACCGGGATTTGGACTGGATTAACTCGAGACCTGGCGAGAACATTTGAAGGAGTGTCGTCGACCAGGGACTTGCGGCTCCTGAGCCGACCCAGCTGCAATGGGTACCCCCGAAATCGGCGAGTATTTGCCTGAATGGCGAGGGACACCTGTCTCTGTACAAGAAATAAAGGGATACTCACGTAAAATCAATGTCAGGTTAGACATAAATAATAACCTGAGATTTCGCCTCAAGTATTAGCGGGCGTACGCAAAAAAAAAAAAAATATATATATATATATAAATGATATTGCAGAGTGTAGTGGGTTTGATGGTATTGTATGATGGTGATATTACTAAATGTAATGTATGAGGCCAGCTGTGAAGGCTCCTGAGATAAAATGTAGTTGTGAATTGTCAGAAGGCCTTTCTTGCTACCACTACGACCTCACACTCAATTTTTTTTCTTAATGAATGTAGCTATGTAAAATGTCTAGGGTTATGATATGTAATGTGGTGTGATAGTTATGGATACACCCACAGATATTTAAGCAGACTAATAATATTTAACAAATATTATAATACACTGAACTAACTCACGTGTGTAAAATTTTTGATAGAATTATATTACATTTATTTGTTCTGGATCAAGTTTTATGTTGACCAGAACTTTTTAAAAAAAAAAAAAAGGATTTAAAAATTATGAAAGAAATGCATGGAATGTTACATAATAAATGCAAGAGTGTACATATATAAGTACTAGACTAGTTAGTTTTATTAAAATGTTCTATTAGTCATCTACTTGGGAGGATAGTTAATGCTTGTGCTGTTGGGGTGGCCTCATCACACCTGTCTATATTGACTACACAGTGTCCAGTAAATTGCAGGAATTTTATGGGGTATTAGTAACTAAAAGGCGTTGGTGAACTTCCAGCAGACCAGAGGCTCACTCAACTGGCATATGTAGCTCTGGTGCTGAAATCTGGTGGTCCCACCTCTCCGTGCTGGCGGGCAATAATAGTGGTCTCTGTCACAACGTACTGCACAGATACACTCGAGTAAAATCACCAACTGAATGGACACCGCCTTGTTGACAACTGAAACTCACAGCTCTGCAATCAAAGTATTGGCTATGTGTCAAAATTCTATTCTCTACCCACGTCTGGACACAACACGGACACAACAACCACATCATACAGACAGGTCAGATCTCTCTGACCAAACAGCACATTTACCATGGTGGTTTTACATCAGATAGGTCCTCCCAGACTATAGATTCTGAAAAATATTTATTAGTTTCCTTCTCTAAAAGTGGATAGGTAATATGTTTCATTATTCTCAACACTTGATCTGTCTTTCCTAACCCTTGCTGGAGTTTATGTATATTGTTGGTCCCTAGACCCTGACTTGGGCGGGGGGTCTAGAGCAAATCCCTACTTGTTTGTAAGGCTAGATTATGATATGGCAGTATCAAATCACTCGAACATTAAACAATATTCAAAATATACAAAGAAATAATTTCAATCTTACCAGATTATGAATAAAGAACACAGAAATGCTAGCAAAACTCAGCTGAGCTGCTGGCTATAGTATGGCGTCCCTGAACTTATTTCACTTTCTTTCATTTGGAAATCACCACACTTTAAAATACTGTGTCTATCATCGAACAACTATTGAGGAATGGCCCCACTTGCGCGTCTGAGCGCCGATAAAATGATTGTCTGTGGCCAATCACTGCCTAGGTTTATTTCAAATTCAAATTTCCTACCCTAAAGTCATTTCAGTCATGCTTCAGTCAAGTATGGATGTTTATCTGTTAGTCTGTCCGTCTCTACTTGTTTTTTTTTTCAAAAACGTACTTGATTTTTGAACCAACCTTTCTCTCCCCTCCAAAATTTTGTCGTTAAAAGTTATATTTAGACACAGCTCCCACCAATGTCCCTTCGCTTCCCTACTAGGTAGATTTGAACACCTGCGTCTCGAGGTTGTTTTTTTTTGTGCAAATAGCGACACTTTTTATTCCATACAGTCTGTCGCTGATGTGAACAACACTGTCTTTTGTCATTATCTTCAATATTATCTATCCGTCTGTAAAATTAAGAACATATTAGTTCACTGCTCAGAATGGGCCATCCGGCCAGCTAATTTTTATATTCCTAACATTAATATTACGAAAAAGTTACTTTTTAATTTTTGTAATATTCCAAACATCTGCGTTCTGCCGCTGAATTCAAATCAAAGGCTTGGTATCGCAAAAGCGACCAATAAATGACTGTGGCGTAACATATCCAAGGTCCCTTCTGTCGAGTTCCTTACTTTATGTCAACTTGGGAAACGTGACTTTTCTCCGTTTTCCCCCCCCCAATTGCGTCTCCTTAGCCTTTCTAGTCTCACGCAATCTTTCCAGTCATATTTTTTCCTTTTTATCCGCCGTTCCCCTCCTGTCTAGCAAGTCAATTTTTATGGAGGGTGATGACCCGCGGTCTGGGCGATCATGTACTATCAGCAGCCTACGCATTATGTTTTTATCCTTACATGTTATCTTTGGAGGTATTTTACCGTTGTATCTCTGTCAATTTCACTACACAGAGAAACTGTCCAGTCATATCTCCAGGTCTCTGCATACTGATGATTTTGTTGCCTGGTGTGCCGCAGAACATTTGCCTACTGCGAAGTTCAGGATGCAAGCAGCACTAAATACCATCGGTAAATGGGCATCGGACTGGGGAGTCCAGATTAACCTCTCCAAGACAGTAGCAACCTGCTTCTCACTGTCAAATCTCCAAGAAACGGTCAAATTGCAACTAAATGGAAGTGAGCTTCCAAACGAGGAAAACCCAACATACCTGGGAGTCAAGTTGGATAAGAGACTCACCTGGAAGCCACACCTAAAAGCAGTAGAACAGACAGCAACAAGGAAGTTCTCCGTTATGAAGAAACTAGTTGGTACAAGTGATGATGATGCTTCTACCTTGAGGGAGTTGGTACAAGTTGGAAGTGAGCTTCCAAACGAGGAAAACCCAACATACCTGGGAGTCAAGTTGGGTAAGAGACTAACCTGGAAGCCACACCTAAAAGCAGTAGAACAGACAGCAACAAGGAAGCTCTCCATTATGAAGAAACTAGCTGGTACAAGCTGGAAGGCAAATACCAACTGTCGTGAAGTCGGATTTCACAACCTGTCATTCTTTACCCAAATGAAACGCCATACTTTGGAAATACTATAGGATATACGAACCAATGAAAACGCACCTTTATGCCGTGTTTACAGAAACATTAAGCAGTTAAGAATGGAGTCTCGAATGTGTGCAAACCAGTGGGATGTGAAATTTAAATACAACCTTATGAGCGAAGTACTACCTGGAAGAGGTCACTGATTCAACAACAGGAATGTTAATTTACAGGTAGGTGTAAAGACTTCCACGAAAATTAGTATATTAAGAGAGAAATCTCTGGTTGAATGCATCGGGACCTCAGGTTAGTCCATAATTTTGCTGTTTAGAGTACGCATAGAATTAAATGCACTTAGGAAAGTAAAAGACAATTATATAGGAAGTTAAAGGATAATTCAGAGCGTATTTTAAGCCTTAGATGAATAAAATCGCTTCAGGAATAACGAAGATATTTGAATTCTTTGTTTTTCTTAATTGAACAGCAAGACAATTTTTGCATATATTTTGGGAACTCTAGCACACATTTCGGCAACTGTCGCCTCGGTCGCCGGATGTGACCTATATATAGACCATGCATAATGCAAATTGAGGCCATAATAAAATTTAAATCACAGCGAGCGATAACAAGTGTTAATGAACAGTGCCTTTGCCTTTTGTATCTGAGAGCAGACCATTGCAACCATTAACAGCTCGACTGTGTGTGCCTGAGAGTAAGAAAGAATATATATATATATATATATATATATATATATATATATATATATATATATATATATATATATATATATATATATATATATATATATATATATATATATATTTCTATGTATTAATTACAGTGTGCGTTTGGAAGCGTGTAGACGTGTTTGAACTACTGTGTAAATTTCTGGGGGCAAACGCAAAGTCTGTATATATTCAAATAAATTGAGAATGGTGGCAAGAGTGTGTCTATAGTTTTAGAAAAGTATTTGAAGAATTATTTCTTGATGGAATGCGCCACAACCTAGGAACATAAGAAAGGATGAAAGGAATTGTTTGAATGTCTCGTATTGTTTGAGTTATTACTTCGTATTTTTCACAAATCCTAATAACTTTATGGAGGTGAATCATGGACATGTAGCTATAACTAAGGAATTGGAGGAAGATATGTTCACAGTGAACTGACTTATGTTAATGCTGACATGATGTGACCTGTGCATCTATCTGCACTCTGTCGTCTGAAACTATCTCTCATCTCCTACTTCTGAGATAAAGAGATAGAGATAGGCAATATAGTGGTGAAATTAAATATATTTTCAGGTAGTATCCTGCAATTACTTCCACCTTAAAGAGCCAGACTCTACTATAGGATCAAGTGGTGCGAGCGCCCTTTGATTGCCATAGGGACTGATACCCAAATCCTAAAGCCTGGAGGAGACACAGTTTTCTTGCCAGACCCAAGGTGGAACAGATTACCAAATCAAGACTTCAAGATAAGTGGCCACACTAGGCTACTGTACAGTTTAACCCAGCATCACCACAAACTAGATGTCAAATGATGAATAAACAGTGCATTTTAGCAAGGAAAACATCTTAGTCAGTACTTGACCAAATTTCTAGAACTGTGACAAAATAGCATTAAACTTAATATACAAACCTTCGACAACCAGAGTGAGTTAATCCAAGGGAGAACCTTCTACCAGTTTCAAAGACCTGGATAATTTTTTGAACACTTCAAATGTTTATTTATTTAAATTTGTGATTGGATTTTAAGTTTTCTTGAAAGATTTTCAAGCTGAAAATAACACTTGTAAAAATAAATTGTAAATATTTACCAGCAGACGTACTTAGATTATTTAACTTGAGTTACAGTTCTTGTTGGTAAATAATTTAGTCAATACCCCTAGCAGAGTTATTTATATAATAATAATAATAATATTAACAGAGGAGGATCTGGAGAGGGAGCCCGTAGGGACTTAGAGTAATATATTACCATCTTCTCTAGGAACTTATACAGCTTGATCCTACCTTTAATATCTATACACCTTTACTCTTTTCAGAGAAGGGGGTATTACTTTTAAGACCAGACTCTTATCTGGCACTATCCTGGTATCACCTGATACACCTTTGTGTCCAGGATATCAATTTCAATAACATCTACCCTCTCGTGACACCAACATACTTAAAAGAAAAGTGTATACAGGCACAGTCAGGTCTGTACTTGAATCTGGCATGACAGCCTGGGCCATGGCATCCAAAACAAACATAGAATATCTAGGAAAAGTGCAAAATTCAGGCCTTAGATTAATCACTGGAGGGATGAAAATTCTCCAATCCAGGAAACGGAGAGATACACCAACATCTTCATGACAGACGTGAGGAAAATGTATTTATTCACAGCGAGAAGCTTCTACGAATGCCAAGTCATCCGATGCATTCCACACTCTATAGTTTGACAAACAACAGGCTGAAGAGAACCGGCTTCTTAAACATCTCCGAGCATCTGCATAGATGTCAGGAAGATCTTCTGCCAAAACAACCTACTGAGATGGAATTGCTAATAGATTATGAGGAGCCAAACTACTGCCATGAAAATATATCTATCATCACAGAAGTCCCTGAAATAAAAAAAAAGGCCACCAGACCCCTCAACAACTAAAAACTCTGGCTCAGTAAATGGTTGAAGAAAAGTAAAACCCGAAGGAGTGGGCACACGCATACACAGATGAATCCGCAGAGGGGTCAGTAAAAAATGGTGGAGGAGCATTTTTATAAGATTCTTAAATGGGAAGATCATCCGAAAGGCCTTCTCACCCGGTTAGATCTCCAATTTCAGGGCAGAATCTATGGCACTGCTACAAGCTCTGAAAATCCTCACCAGATCAGAACAGCAACCACCAGCTAAGATAGGAAACTCTTTACAGAGCGATACAACAGGAAGCAATCTGATCATCAGAAGAGGTTCCCCCGTCTGACAACTGTTTCGGCCCGATATACTCCTTTACACTCTAAGGGGAGCGGGCCAACTTGGGTCATGACTCCCAAGCGTCTCAGCCTCCTGTTGTCAGACGGGCCTGCGTGCCCAATTCTTAACCCTTTGAAAATAAAGTTCGTTCGTTCGTTGTCTTGTATCGAAAATGAACCCATTTCACTTATGGTAGCAACTTTAATCCACAACTCCGCCAGCCGTGGAGGCAATTGTGAAAGTAACAAAGAGAAGACAAATTATTCCGTTCGTTCCGCCGCACACACTGAGACACCATCGCGAAGCCGACGACACTGCGCGTTCGCCACTGAAATTCTGACACTGGCACCTCTATAATATACACTGCCTGTCGCCTCTCAGCCACAGCCCTTTCACTAGTACACCAAAAACTCAGCGTATTGTGGACTTAGAAAAATTCCTGGTGTTTTCTGTACCGCAGCGTTTATTGTCACGATTTCCATTGCCCATTGCGGTTGTTCCACAGCCAGCATGATGCCATTTCGGCAGTTTCACTAAGCCTCTTCAGTGCCCTTGTTCTCGACTGTCCCCTCAACCCCAACAGCTTCAATAGATCATACACTGATGCAGCCATGAGCCCTCTTGCGCCCACTTCAACAGCCATGACCCTTGCAGTGAACCCATCGTGTCTCAGATCCGCGGCCAGATCACTATACTTGGCCGCTTTGAACAAATGTCGCTCGTCTAATCTGGATTCAAATGGCACGGTCAGTTCACTCAGTATGACCTGAAGCGTTGCTGAAGAATGAAGCACTATATCCGGCCGTCTCCGCGATTTTCTGATACTCTCTGGATATGCCCCTCGTCCAGGTAGGTCTACAGCCATCTCCCAGTCATATGCACAGTCAAGAAGAGATGGTAAACTGCTACCAGGTTTACTCGGTTTGGGGTGTGCTGACTTTCCTGCCCTCAGAAAGTATGTATTTGCGGTGCTCGGCCTGGGTTTGCTATTCGCCTTCATCCTTGCCAGATCTATTGTCGCAGCAAGCTCATTTAGCACTTTGTTATGGCGCCAAGTGTATCGCCCTTGCCCTAATGACAACTTACACGCTGAGAGCACGTGTTTACGTCTGAGGGAATATTTAACGAGATGAAGATGACATTCATTTCTAGCAGCACTATATCTTGTATGATGAAGTCAATTGTATCATGATAGAATCTACAGAGCAATGAGAACATTTAATGAATGACTAACTTTCATACAGATTCATTGTCTGTATCCAAACGTGAGTGACAGCTCACGAGAGAAGCCATCTTGTATCCAAATATTTTGTGACTTTCAAGAAGAGAAAGGGATGCCCCGTATTATCGCTTGATGAGTCCAGAGATCACTGCTTCACATGAGAACCCATTACTAGCGGTTCAATACGATTATATGAAAAAATATGTGCTGATCATTATTTAAAGGAATCTTCGCTAGACGAGGTTAGGTCTAGAAGCCATCTTGAATATTGTTTATAAACTGACGTGCTTTTGTCAGTAAACTCAGATGATTATTATGCCAACCTGTGATTTGTCAATGTATCCGTGCTGTCGAGTGTGTACGTCCAATTAAACTGTAGCAAAGGTACACAGTCGTTGGTGTCGATGACTTCCAGCCATACATGAGTGAAAGAAAAAGACCAATTGTCAACACCACGAACTCTTCTTATCATTCGAGTATTACACTCTCACTTCATGCTTACACACCCCTGCGTAGGTCGAGTTGACATTCCATATTCAAACCACGAGCAACACTCTGACGAGTCTTTAACACTGGAGCTTCCAAACATCCTCTTAACACCGTGGTCCTGTACACAGTTGATGTCAGCAGGAAAAATAAATAGATAACAACAACCCAATACATCTATTTAACACTGATGTTCTAACACAGCCATTCAACACTGGTGGACATCATTAATGAAAAAAGGAGGTTTATCACTACTGTTTGGTGTTAGTGGATTTCTTTGCATCTCGGTAAGAGCGCTATTTTATTTAGATAGTTTGTTTAGGTAGAATTTATCACAAATTAATCATCAGTGGGCGAACGCGTATAGCAGTAAATTTTTCTATCTCATTTCATAACGGCAAAGTGGATACATTTTAAGTTCGCCATTGGAAAGCGGCTGATCGTGTTGACACAAGCTTGTATGAAAGAAGACAACACGGTCTGACCAGACATCTGTCTGGCGGAGGCATGCAGATAAAGGGTATAATTAAATAATCTGTCGGGGCAGACATCTGGGCGAAATCATTACGCCAGAAACACAGGGTCACAATATTGTGATAGACAGAGGTGCGCCGCAAGTCTTATGTAACGATATGATATCACTGTTGTAAGAGGCCACGCGTGCATATTAAATTTAATATTTTCAAATACGCGTGGGATGAGTAATGATAAATTTCCCCACCCAAACAGTGCTAGATAGATTTGATTGTTTCGGCAGAAGCTACAATGAATTCACTGGAACATTCAGCAGAAAACACAGCTGGGATTTGAAACTCAGGATTATGAGATACACTGTAGAACTCAGACACAGAACAGACAGACTGCATCGCAGCGTTAACTAAACACCTCCTAAAAGCCAGAGGAAAGAGAATAGGACTTACAATTCCACAATTATAAGTACCAGATCGAGTATTAGGCAACTGTGGAATTTACAAGTAAACCCGCAATTTTAATACAAGACTGGAAACTTGGGAATTTTATCACAAGGAGTCAGAGAGGAATTTTAACAAAAGTTTTCCCAGGCAGGATTCATAGAACACCAGCCGTCAGAGGAATTAACATATTTACCAGACCAAGTCACAAGGGAAATTATACAAACAGTTTTCCCAGGCCAGGAATTTACAGAATACCAGCCGTCAGAGGAATTAACTCATATTTCCAGACCTCAGTGATTCGAAAAATGAATAATGAAGGAAATCTGAGTCCTGTGGATAGTAAATAAATAAGTAAATAAAGGTAATTAACAGGTACTCGTTGGATATAAAAGGTGGCACTAGACAACAGAAAAGAAAATATGAGTGATAGGCTTACCGGGAATCGAACCTAGGACCAGCCAGACGGCGCCATCGCCTTGCTGTGACAGTACATCGTGAATGGACGCTGAGCCAATTTTGTACCCCCAAAAAAGTGCATTATTGGCTGAGGTCATTCTCGTGACACTCACACAACTATGGTATAGGACCCGTGGACGACCCAGACAGTTTTAAAGACGCAATCACTAATAAAAAAAAGTGATTCGAACAGCATCTAACTAAAGGGCTGTGGGTCCATTCTAAATCTGTGCCAGGAGGTGTGTATTCCCAAAATGTTGGGGAAGTGTAAACAATTATTTACTAATGTAAATTTTACAGGTTTCTTGCTAAGTGGTTATGTATGAGGCTGGCAACCTCAATATATGAAAATAGTATATTCATGAACCACTACTGCAAGAGTTGGTGATTGTTTCTGACTAGTCGTGTGGGGAAACCCGGACAGCAGAGATGACCCCAGAACTCAGACGGGTGTAAGGATGAGTAATGAGTGATAATTACATCACATGTGCCTAAAGTGTATAGAATCATTTTGTGAGATTTATATACCTTTTTAAGTGTAATTCAGGCAAATCATTATTCATGCACTCCAGACGCAATTTCCTAGTTGACACCCAGAAGGATATTGGTGAACTTTCATCATATTCTCTGAGTTACATTGTGTGCTCGAACAAATCATAACTCCCCCCCCCCTCTCTCTCTCTCTCTCTCTCTCTCTCTCTCTCTCTCTCTCTCGTAAACGGTTTGTGTGTGGTGTGTCCTTGTCCACGAACGGCTTAGCAGGCCATTAATAATACAACCGTCTTGATAAAGCATTAAATCCACGAGCCTGGCTTCAAACAGTACATTATATAATTTCACACTAACATGTGACGAGCCGTTTTATTATTCACCAGAACAAAAATACCATTGTGTAATCCAACGTTTGCCAACCAGAGTTCCGCGGGACATCATCAGAAGTTTCGAAATATATTTTACAATACAGTGGTGCCCAAACATTCGATGGTAATTCATTCCACAAAACCCATTGTTTGTTGCAAATATGATACGCTGAAACCAATAATACGCTGATTTCATGTAACAAACCATTGGCAGGCGACCTCAGTACCACATAAAATGGGTAATTCTTACATATTATACAGTACTGTACTTGACTTTTACATTAAAAATAAGTGTTTAATAAAGATTATTTAATAACTAGTGACAAAACTTCATAAAAAATAATAATTGATGACAACAAATGATACATTTGCATTTAATCGTAGGGCTGATTAAATAGATTGTGCCATAGTGGTGAACGGGTAGGTGGGTCAAGCGTTGTGTGTCTTGTGAGGCTTTTGATTCTGCTGGCAAAGAAACTATCCAAAGTATTTTTTTTTTTTTTGGACGACCTTTTTATAGCTTCCAGAAGTAAGAAATCAGGAGTTAAGTTTTTTTTTTTTAAATGATGGAATGTTTATTTTTAAACCACTTCTCTTAAACGATCCCGCCTAGAAAAGACAATCGTAAAAACATCAGCTGACTTTTTATTAATTTATTATAATTTTTTTTTCTTTTTTTAGGTGAATCTAGGAGTGATGTTCCGCGCGCTGATTGGCCAAGACTTCAACCAGGCGTCTGGAAATTTTCACTCATGCATCGTTCTCAGCTGTATCAGGAAGCCATCGGTTCTTGGAAATATCACCGTTTCTTAAAATGAAATCTCTTACAGAAAGTAAATCATTTCCAGAGATTATCGGATGTCGATGTTAGCGAAAGTCGAGGCCGCACTGTGGTGTTTTATTTATTGTTATTTTTTATTTTATTTATTTATTTTATGTATTTATTTATTTTAGCTAATGATTTTATCAAACTAATGATCATCCTGCTCTAGTTTTCTCTGTGCAGTGGTGATTCAAGAGTCTGACAAACTTTACAAGCGAAGAAACGTATCGTCTACAACTTTTATGGAAGAACTACGAATTTTGTTTGACCGATTGTGTTTGTTTGTTTGTTTTAAATACTGTTACGAAAAGACAATGGGCAAATAATTCAACTTGCTTTATTTGTTCAGTCCATTCTTGCCTTAAAACCAGATCTTTTAGTGTTTTAGGTACCTAGTAGTAGCTGACTGGGCTCTGTTGGCATGGGATGCCCGATTCACTTTGTTCTGTATCCGATGCCTGATGTAGTTCCTATAACATTTCTGATGTCATTTCTCATTCAGTATCTCCTGGCTGCAGTCGTCACTCAAAGTCAACAGGAGCTTCAGAGCTTGATAAATCGCTTCACCCAGGCATGCAAGGACTTTGGCTTCACAATAAGTCTAAAGAAAACAAATGTGCTGAGTCAGGATGTGGATGTTGCACCAGTTATCACTATCGATAAATAATGAATTGGCAGTGGTGCACCACTTCACATACCTGGGGTCTACCATCAACGACAAACTCTCTCTGGACACAGAAGTTGACAGCCGCATTGGCAAAGCTGCACCTATCTTTGCCCGCCTCACAAAGCGTGTTTGGAGAAACTCCAAACTCACAACGAAGACCACAGCTGCGGTATATAACGCCTGCATCACCATCACACCTATATGGCAACGAGACATAGACAACCTATGCTAAGCAAGCAAGAAGTCTCAATACCTTCCATCTACGGTGTCTACACACATCCTCGGTATTTGGTGGAAAGACACTGTGACAAATGTCGAGGTGTTGTAACGTGCAGGCCTTCAAAGCATATATACACTGCTTAGACAGCGCAGATTACGCTGGATTGACCATGTCCGCCATGTGGGAGATGGTCGCATCCCGAAAGAAATCTTCTACAGACAAATTGCTGATGGCAAAAGAACAGTTGGGCGACCGCAGCTGAGATTCAAAGATGTGTGCAAGAGAGACATAATGGCATTGGACATAAATCCAGCAACCTGGGAGGATGAAGCTGCCGAGTGCACAAAGTGGCGATGTTATCTATGGCGCCACCTCAGATTGGGCGAAAAGAAGCTCTCACAGCAAGTAGAAGAGAGGAGAACACGTCGAAAGAAACACCAGGAAAATAAGCATCTGAGGGCAGTCACCTCAGGGGCGTATTCCCATAGTCAGTTATGACTGAAGGTGCTATTTTTATTATTGTTATCTCCTGGTGACACTAATGGCTCCTCATAAGCCTTTCATCTCGCATTACGTGATTTTCCTCTCCTGTGCTTTCATCATTTGTGGAGAAGAAAAAGACACTCGCTTGTTATTTAATAATAATGAATACCAGGAAAGATTACAAGTGCTTTTGTTTCAACGGCTTTTCACAAATAATTTGACCCTGACAATGATATAACAGAGAATTAAATGAAGACGAGAAATGGAGTGCGTCTGGGATGCTTCTTGCCACATTTTCTCTTCTTATTTGACATTAAAGTTGGTTACGAAAACAGCGACATCAACCAACAGTAGTTGAAATCAGTGGACGCTGACACAATAGCTTGGCGATCTAGATTTGGCCGATGACCTGGCTCTTTTGACACATAACCGTTATCATATCTTCTTCTTCTTCAAGTACCATACCTAGTAGCGTATGAGATCTTGTCTCTCCACAACTTCCTGCCTCCAGTACAATTAATCAATTCTTTTTCGTATTCTCTTTCTAACCTCCACTCTACACGAATTATCGCTTTCTCCGATTTTTCCTCGCCTGCTCTCACTGAGTTGATCACAAAGTCAGAAACTTCTTTTCTCAAAAACCTAGCTCTTTAGCCACATTTAAGTAAAAAGAGTGAAGATTCTGAGGTTCGGCCATCCTTGAGCAAGAAGTCTCTTTGCAAAGCTACACAACAATGCAATTGCTACTTAACTTTAAATCTTCTTCTTTTTTCTTCAAGTACCATGCCTAGTGCCGTAGGAGATCATGTCTCTCCCCAACTTCCTATCTCCAGTACAATTTATCAATTCTGATGTTGACTTCTTTCCATGCCACGATGTCAAACTGTCCAGTATTTGCTCTCTTTGTCTTCCCTCTTTCAGGGCATTCTCATTAATCTTTTTGGCTGTCCATGGTATTTTTAACATTCTTCTGGTAAAACCACATCTCTGTGGCCTCTAGTGCCCCCTCCCTCTCATTGTTTACTAATTTTCCATGACTCACTCTCATATGCCAGGAATGGTTCTACATAACACTGAAGAACTCTCTATCTTACTTCCAATGGCAAAGAATTGTTTCATAAAATACTCTTCATTTTATAGAATGCTGTTTGTGCCTGAGCTATTTTGCTATTCACTTCTGAGATGCATCTTCCATCCGCTGTTATTAATGTGCCCAGGTATTTAAATTTATTGACCTGTTTTAAAACTGTTCCATTTACTTTGATAGTGCATTCTGGGCAAGCCCTTTTCTTTGAGACAACCATTACTTCTGTCTTTTTGCTATTAACAGGTAAAGGATCCCGTTACAAGCCCATTGAGGCATATTGGGAATATGGTGTTAGGCCCATATTTTCTTGACCATCGGCACATTAGGGGTGATGTGGTCAGCACCACGCCGGCTGCCTTAATCTTCCCATAGTTACTCTGGTACCCAATTCATGAGAATGGGTCGACCCCAGAGCCCTTTGCGGTCTAAAAAATCCCACCTCAACAGGGGATCGAACCATGGACCACTGTGCTAGGAAGCCAGTGCACTAACCACTGCGCTACCGCGGCTCCTTTTTGCTATTAAGGGGGAGGTTTAACCCCCAAAATGAAGAATTTCATTGAAAATATCAAATTTTAGATACATATTGCAATGGAAAGTACATTCATTTGCCCACATTTCTGTATGCTTATTTTCACTAAGACCTTTGTGGATGATTTTATATAAATTTTTAAAGTATGTCAGGTAAGTGTATTTGTACCTAATTACGAGTATATTTGCAAAGTATACAAATTGGTATATCTTCGCTTCTAATGCATGGGTTTTAAAATTGTTTCAGTATTCATTTCCCTGAAGCAAACAGAATTAAAGTTTTTTAAACATCGTTTCATGTGTAAAAATAATTTTGACTGGCTAATTTTTATTAACCATGGGGTTCTTTGAAGGGTCGTCCAAATAATAACGTGGCTGGGGGTATTCCAGTAGAGTGGTGGGGTACCTCCTTATACGATAGGAAACTCTTTACAGAGCGATACAACAGGAAGCAATCTGATCATCAGAAGAAGTCCCCCCGTCCGACAAGTGTTTCGGCCCTATATACTCCTTTACACTCTAAGGGGGGCGGGCCCACTTGGGTCATGACTCCCAAGCGTCTCAGCTTCCTGTTGTCTTGCATCGAAAATGAACCCATTTCACTTATGGTAGCAACTTTAAATTCCACAACTCCGCCAGCCGTGGAGGCAATTGTGAAAGTAACAAGGAGAAGACAAATTATTCCGTTCGTTCCGTCGCACACACTGAGACACCAGCGCGAAGTCAACGAGTCGCCACTGCGCGTTCCCCACTGGACTTTTGATACTGACACCCCTTATAGTATACACCGCTTGTCGCCCCTGAGTCGCAGCCCGTTCACTAGTCCACCACAAACCTCAGCGTATTGTGGACTTAGAAAAATTCCTGGTGTTTTTCTGTACCGCAGCGTTTATTGTTACGATCTCCATTCCCCATTGCGGTTGTTCCACAGCCAGCCTGATGCCTTTTCGGCAGTTTCACTAAGCCTCTTCAGGGCCCTTGTTCTCGACTGTCCCCTCAGCCCCAACAGTTTCAATAGATCATACACTGATGCAGCCACAAGCCCTCTTGCGCCCACTTCAACAGCCATGACCCTTGCAGTGAACCCATCGTGTCTCAGATCCGCGGCCAGATCACTATACTTGGCCGCTTTGAACGAATGTTGCTCATCTAATCTGGATTCAAATGGCACTGTCAGTTCAATCAGTATGACCTGAAGCGTTGCTGCAGAATGAAGCACTATATCCGGCCGTCTCCGCGATTTTCTGATACTCTCTGGATATGCCCCTCGTCCAGGTAGGTCTACCGCCATCTCCCAATCATTTGCACAATCAAGAAGAGATGGTAAACTGCTACCAGGTTTATTCGGTTTGGGGTGTGCTGACTTTCCTGCCCTCAGAAAGTATGTGTTTGCGGTGTCTGGCCGGACTTTGCTATTCGCCTTCATTCTTGCCAGATCTATTGTCGCAGCAAGCTCATTTAGCACTTTGTTATGGCGCCAAGTGTATCGCCCTTGCCCTAATGACACCTTACACGCTGAGAGCACGTGTTCAAGTGTCTGCCTCCCCTGGCACAGGGGGCACTGCTCATCATCCGACTTTCCCCATTTCACAAGGTTGGTGGCCGACGGCAGCAGGTCATACAGTGATCTGACAACGAAGCTGAGCCTAAGAGGTGCCATATGCCATATATCATTCCATGTCAAGGACCTCTGCAGGGCTCCTTCCCATGTAGTCCATTGGCCTTGTTGGACCTGCTGCACTGCTTTTTGCAACCTCTTATCATTCTCAGCTTCTCGTATCTCCTGAACTACCATGTCTCTGCGCTCCCTGCTTGATGCCTTGGACCACCAGCGGATGTCTCCATGACCAAATCCCCGTCTATTCGTTTGTGTGTATCCGATTACCTCCCTCAGTTTGAGTGACTCTTGGGCAGCATCAACAGCTTCTTCCACTTTCCACTTCCTTCCCGTTTTCAGTGTGGGCTGAATGGACTTAACCACGTCATCAGCTGACTCGCGTAGCATCATTGCAAGCCTTGCCTTTCCAACTTTGTACTCTTCAACAACTGACTTGAAAGGAAGCTGAAGTTTTGACTTTTTGCAGTACAGTGCTACATCTGACAGACCTGGTGGTACTCCTAGCCATTTCCTCATGAACTTGTTGACCTTCTTCTCTATGGCTTCCACTGTACTTGTGCTTATTTCATATATAAGCAGTGGCCACAGCAACTTTGGTATCAACATGAACTGGAGGCACCACAGCTTGAACTTCCCCAGGAGTCTGCTTTGGTCTATGATCTGTAGCCCTCTGTCTGCCATTTCTATTGTCTGTTGCACTGCCTTTGAGTCTTTTAATGAGGCATCGTACACCCTGCCAAGACTTTTAACAGGTTCCTCAATGACAGTAGGGATTCTTTGGTTGGAAACCGTGAATATGACCTCTGCTATCTTCCCTTTCCTGACTGATAGGCTTCTCGACTTCTTGGGTTTGAAGCTCATTCTGCACCAGCTGACTAGTTCATCCAGGCGTGCTAACATCCTCCGGGCCTGATATTCATCTGATGTCAGAATTGTTGTGTCATCCATGAATGCTTTGAGCGGTGGCATGAGACACATTCCACCGAGCTTTGGACCTATAGCCATTCCTTCAGCCGCATTGAGGATTACCTGCATAGCCATCACGAATAGTATCGGAGAGATGGTACATCCCATCGCAATTCCAACTTCAAGGCCAATCCACTTCGTTGTGTACTCTCTGGTTGAAAATCTGACAGCAAACCCTGCGAAATACAGCTTCAGCATTGCTGCAATCTCTTGTGGAACATGATACATTTCTAGGGCCTGCCACAACATCTGGTGTGGAACGGATCCATAAGCATTCGCTAAATCCAACCAGATTACATGGAGGTTTGTTCTGTCAGACTTTGCCTTTTGGATTGCTTCCCATATCATTGTGGCATGCTCTAGACATCCTGGTGTACCTGGGATACCTCCTTTCTGAATGGTAGTGTCAATGTACCCATTTGCCAGGAGGTATGTAGTGAGTCTTTTCGCCATCACTGAGAAGAATATCTTCCCTTCCACATTGAGTAGTGAGATTGGCCTGAACTGACTGATGTCTGTGGAATTTTGCTCCTTCGGGATGTAGACTCCGTTCGCCTTTCTCCATTCCTTGCTTACAAGCTGGGTTTTCCACGCACTCTTCAGTAAACGAAGCAGTCGTTTGAGCACCTCAGGGCATCTCTTATACACCACATATGGAACACCATTAGGACCTGGAGCTGACTTGCATCGAGCTTTCTGGACAATGCTTTCTACCTCTTGCACCGTTGGGGGCTTGGTGTTAAATTCAGCTCCTGGCTTACTCGGCCATTTAAGGCCTGCCATGCTGCTGAGCGGCTCATCTTTGCGACCATCTGAATATGTCATTCCAAGGTGTTCTTCCAGGTCTTCTTTCCTGATGTTTAGTGTACCCGACCGTGGCTGCTCAAACAGTTCTTTGGCAAACTTGAAGGGCTCCCTGAAGAATCTTTCCCTATCCATTCGAGTCTTCCTTTTCTTCCTGCACAACCTTTCTGCTCTACAAAGGGCATTATGTTGGCCTTTCAGGTGCTCCCAAACCTGTCGTAACCCTTCCTTCTCTGCGGCAACTGCATTTTTGAACAGTTTTCGGGCATGCTTCTTCTGTTTTCTGATTTCTTCTATTTTAATTTGTCTTCTGCTTTTTCGTGGTGGGTTACTTTCCCTTGCCTCCCTCACTCCGAACACTTTGCGACAGTGCAGATATATTATGTCGCCGAAGATTTCCAGCTTCTTCTCCAAAGTTATCTGCTTCAGGTTGTTATCCAACTCTTTTGCCAAGGCTTCGTCCAGCTGTTCCCAAAGCCCTTTTGCACTGGCGGGTGGAAACTTGATTGCATCTCTCTTCCCGTCCAAGAAGTGTGTGAGATCATCATCAGGCAGATCAACTTGAATGTACTCAGCACTGTGGATTGACTCCTGGCTGCGTTCTTCTAACGTCTTATCCGTCGAGACAGAGCGCTGTTGATCTCCCCCTGATGACCTTATACGCAAATAAAGCTGCATGTAAGAACGAATCCCAGGATTCTGGATTCTCCTGTGCGAGCTTCCGTAAAATTGTAAGTAGAGTCCCGTTTCTTTCCACGTCCATTGGATTGTGGATGATAAAATGTGTGGAAGAGTAAATTTTTAAAAATACTAAAAACTTCCTCCATCAGTTTCCCTCTGAACTGTGAACCATTGTCAGTTAATATCTGATAAGGGTATCCTAATCTTGTGAATATTGAGAGCAAAGCCTCTCCTACATGTACTGAGTCTGCTGAGGGTAGAGCAATCGCTTCCCCCCACATAGTACATGTCTACCAGAGAAAAAATGTATTTTTTTTCGGAAACTGACGAAAAGCGCATAGTCTGCTGAAATGAAGAATTTAATGAAAAGTACGCTGCGAAGTATAAAACAGCCCATGGAATCAATAAAGGAAAATACCAGAGATGATTCCTACATAGCAGGGGGATACTGAGGTGAGTAAATTTTATGTAAAAGTGTAATTCTTCCCTTTTTTCTTAATTTTCTCAAAACCGCATTTTTCACACAAATGTGGGCACGTAGCCCATGATGTTTCAAAAACTATTAGTGATACAGCTGTAAAGTTTGGGCCACATACTGTACACATAGTGCTCATAAAAATAAACTAACATAAAGGATATATGTTAACAAACGACAAAACTGTTAAGAAATAGCTAAGATACCCCATTAACAATTTCAACTATTTTTCGATTGGTATGTTAAAATCCAAAAAAACTCAAATATCAAATCAATCAAAATTATTTTAGTTTGAAATCATTATCATATATTAACAAATAAAACAGGAAAATTTCATAACTCAAGTTGTACTCACATTTGAGATATCTTGGGCAACAAAATACCCCCAAAAAGCTAAAATTTGCCGTTTTTCACCCATAGACCTGTGGTGGGTTTATATGTTATTTATGTTAATTATTATTAATTGTCTACAGAGTGAGGTCCCGCTATGTAAGTCCCTGAGTCTAATAGTTGATGATGATGTATTCTCAGGGTACCTAACTGCTACCACTCTATGATCTCACTCTGCGAAATATTGTAAGTCTATTAATTTATATGGCTACGTGTCTAGGATAATGTATGTGTGATGTATGATAACAAATTTAACACAACTGTAACTCAATCTAATAAACTCAAGTAAGACAATGGTTAAAGGTATAGGATTAATTTACAATTTTAATTTCCTGACTCTCAAATGTTTTGAATCAGGAAGGTTAAACTCAAAATAAATGTGGTTATGTACACAGGTAAATACAGTGGATGGACATCTTGTCCCATAAATGATATTATTAAAATGTTTCTGTACTTGTATCCCTGGCTGTAGTAACAAGGTATTAAGAAGGGTCACTAGTTGGAAGAACTGTTCCTTTCATCATGTCACTAGAACGTTTAATTACAGTGTGGAGGTTAACAATGAAATGAGAAATCATTAGCCCTCAAAACGAAGGCTTATCTTTCAATCCGTGGCAAGTAGGTGGTTGACTGGAAAAATGACACTTTCTGTTCACACGTGTCTCAGCTGGAGTCAGCTTTTGCAGTTAGATTTCACAATACAAGCAACAGGTAAGTTGCCTCGTACACTGCCTTTCCAGGTTTTGTCTTACTGGTTACTCGTTGATGCAACCCTGCAACAATGAACAATGCCTCCCTAAATACACTTCATATACACATCTCCACACCTAATAAATAAACATCGTTAAACATTCGTAGTGATCAGCCCAAGTGCTAATCAATAGCTACAGTTCCTAATTGTATTGTGTCTTCTCAATCCGTGGGTATCTGCTCTTTCCCACATGGCTTCAACGCCTCTGTCACTTAGACTTTAGTTATCTTTTATATCATCAGCTGGGATACACTCTTTTCTGTTTTCTTTCTGGTGATCTGTTAACTCTGGTAGTATGACTTCCTATTTAATCTCCAAGAGTTATTGGAACACAGTGGCCTGTAGAGAACTGCCAGTAGCTTTCTGGTCTTATAGTCAAAATATTTTGTTATGCATGGCAATATTCAAACACCATTTACATTTTGTTTTTCTGCTTCAATAGTGTGCTTAGGCAGGCATGTGCTTCCTTAGGATGTCATAAGCTTCCACAATAGCAATGTCGCACAACACAAAATTTGTGGGCGCCCTATCTGGGTTAGCCTCTACACATTAATAAGAATATTAATAAAAGCATTTATCTTACCGCAATCAATGAAATAATACACTAGTATAGATTAACTGGCGATCAATGGGCACAAATCTTGATTGCCGCCGTTGTGGTGAAGTGGGATGTTATAAATATATATAGGGGACTTAGTGTACTGACTGAGATCAGCTGTGAAGGTATATATATCTAATAAGAGTAGTGTATTATATGTAACCTTACTTGCTGCCACATATGTATACCTCAGTCAGAATTATTCTGGAATAGTGTGATGACTACGTTGTATGTCTAGGGTATGTGCATGATGAAGTGTAAGTCATAACAACAACAGACAGATAAACAATTTAATTTATTCCACCACACTTGACAACACTGTGACACTCACATACATATAACACTCTAAAGGATATCTTAAAGGAGTCACTGATAACTTTTCAAATAACAATATGTATTCATTGCTGTTATGAATGAATATGTGTCCTGATTCAAATACAAAGGGAACCAGGAATCACAATCAATTTTACTTACAAGTTATATGTACAGAATTTATCAATATGAATATTGTAGTGACATATATTATTAAAAGTATCCTATGTGTGTCAGTTGTGTAGTAGTAATATGAGGTAATACTGGTTTTGTTTTGTTCAAGCTCTGTTGGTATTTGTCATCATGACTTCAATAGTTTGTCTTTATTGGAACTAGTATTGGAGATGTTCTCAGTTCCTGATATTAAAACAATTTACTTCCCCTCTTAAGTTTATGTTACAATGTTATTTTAAGATGGGAGTACATAATTTTGAGCTCAGCTGGCCACATCAGCTTATCTTGCGTGATGGCGGCAGGAAAAGACTCCTCTGCTCGATTTCTCCCCTGGGCTCTGGAGACACCTCACTGATAGCTAAATGGACCAAGGAGTATGCTGTCCGACTCTGGATTCAGCAAAGCTCTGACCAGGTGCTGCTCAATACCATCAAGACCACGGTCCCTGAAAACAAGAAGGATGTACCTTCTACTTCATAACTAATTGATACTCTAGTTTTACACTGAGCACAATACATCACAAACATTGAGTTCAGAGCGTTAGGCCAACTGTCAGCTTCATCTGAAATACTTTATACCAGCATTAACCTCCTTAATGGTTACTACGCCTCTGCACTTCCAGCATTATTTCTTCTAATCAATAATCTAGATGTCAGTGTACTGTTTGGCCATTCCATGCAGTTTTACTTTCCTCCGACACTTTCTGTTCAAGCTGGAGCATTATAGGCTTTACATCATGTTTGCTACTGAACTACACATATATACAGGCATAAATTAACAATTCACATTCAATTTTCATTAAAAGATACTGAATGTTTCAAGCTTACCACAATTCATGGAAACAAACACAGATACGTTGATTAGCAATGAATTCTGGCACAAATACTGGCACAAATTCCCATCTGCTTATGTTCCAGGCTTTTATTTAGCCAAAAATATGAGCTGGCTTCAACGCACTGTTGCTTTATCAAGCTTATTTGAACTAGTGGTCTCGAACTAACGCTCCTAAGTAAGTATATCAGCGAGTCTGGCCAATGGAGCCACGTTTCGACAAGTGTTTGAAAAAATTTTAACTTCCTACGTCTCCCCTAACAACCAAGGATAGCATTTATAGTCCGACTAATCGTGTTTAGCCTTACATATCATTCCAGCCAATCAGTTCAAATGTAACTTGTGGCCCATTTCCCGTACAATGGTGGTGAAAAAAAATCTACCACTGAGCGATTCTGATTGTGGGTGTTGTCTGACAGCACCATCATTTTATTTTGGCTATAACTTGTTAATTCCTAGACTATTTGCATAACGTTGTACATATTCTTTGTCAGCAAACCCTAAGGAACCCAAATATATATATTTAATAGAGCTAAAATGCTGCGTTCAAAATATGCAATTCCTTCTACCTCCTGTTTCGAAGATGTGCTGTCTGGGTACTGTAATGTTTTCAAACGTAAACCCATCTATTGTCATCTTTCTAATAAGAGTTTTTCAGGTTTTTTAAAACCTAACTCTGGGAAGGTTAGTGTTTTTATCACTGTCCGTCTGAAAAAAGTTAGTGCATGTGGCCTCACACGCGTGATAGTAGTAATTGTATATCGCGCGACGCGTGTTCAGTGTTGCACGAGTTCGGCTTTATGCCTCTCCCTTCTCTCTATCCTTTAGTCCATCTGTCTTTAGTTACGCCGTGTATAAAATGGAATGAATGAAATATTTAAATTAGGTCATTGATCAGCTTGGTATCTCAATGTTTTTCCAAGAAATACAGCACACGTTTCATTGAAGAAAGCGGGTAATAATATAGTAGGCTTTTACTATCAACGTGAAAGCGTTACAATTTGCAGACGAAGCATAAAACAAAGGGGATTTCGAGTACATTCCTTGTGACAGCACTGTTATTTTACCATTGCTCTTTTCTTTATTAGAATTTATTTGTTAAGCTTTACCTTTTAATTTATATATGTGGATTAGAATATTCCACGACATCTCCCCTCTTAAAACAGACATTATATGTCAGTCCTTTATTCTATATACACATAGAGAAATTTATTATTATTTCTGGGGTTTACGGTGATTCTCATCACACGGATGGCGGATTAAAAAATCCGCTCCCAAATTTGTTTTTCCAGATATATACTCAATGCTAAAATTATATGGAGCCAAAAGTAAAGACCATCGGAGTAACCTGGAGTTCTCATGCCTAGCCTGTGCTAGAAACGATAAAGGTTTGTGGTCTGTTTGCAACTTAAAGGCCTTCCCATACAGATAAATATTGAATTTCTTTATTGCCCATATTACTGCAAGACATTCTTTTTCGCTAGTTGAGTAATTGATTTCAGCTTTATTCAATTTTCTGCTAGCATATGCCACTGGGCTTAATTCCCCATCCAATGCATCTGATTTCTGTAGTAGAGTTGCACCTAACCCAATATTACTTGCATCCGTCCTTACTATGAATTCTTGACTTAAGTCAGGTAATTTCAAAATGGGTTTACTTGTGAGCTTTTCCTTCAATTCTTGGTAAGTCATTTCACATTGTGGTGTCCATGTAATGCGATCTGGATGTCCTTTACGTGTCAAATCAGTTAACGGTGCACATATGGAATTAAAGTTTTTGATATACTTCTGGTAGAAACCACATAATGAGACAAAGGATCTCACGTCCTTCTTGGTTTGTGGTCTCGGGGCGTTCTGTAGTTTCTCTAAATTCTTTGGGTCAGGGGTCATGTTTCCCTGATAAACTGTGTGTCCCAAAAATTCCAATTCTTTACATCCAACGCAACATTTGGTTGGTCGGGCTGTTAAATTTGCCTCCCTAAGTCGATTAAACAGCATGTTCAGAGAGTCAATTTTTTCCTCAAATGTTTCTGTGGCTATCAGGATATCATCCATGAAATTTGTTATACATGGATTATTCAGAGGGTCCAATAATTTTCTCATCATTCTAGAGAAGACACTAGGCGCATTCTTCAATCCAAATGGCAATCTATTAAACTCATAGTGTCCTTCTGAGGTACTAAAAGCTAGGTATGGTCTAACCTCAGGCTTTACTGGAATCTGATAGTATCCTTTACTCAGATCCACTTTTGAGAAATATTTAGCTTTATTTAGTCTGGCAAACAGCTGATTTGTATCCGGCAATGGATCCACCTGTCCTTCTGTAATAGCATTCAGTCTCCTGTAATCTATACAGAGTCTATGTTCTCCAGAGGGCTTCCTTAAGAGTACAACACCGGAACTATATGAGGATTCACTGTGTGAAATAATTCCCTCCTTCAATAGATAGTCTATCTCTTCCTTCAAAGCTTTCTCCTTAGCAAACGGAATCGAATATGGTTTCATACAGACAGGTGTGGGGTCTATCAGTTTCATATCATATTCCAATAGGTTTGTATGCCCTGGTCGGTCTGTTAACACCTCTGCATGATTATTTAGAACCTGTTGCACTCTCTCTTTCTGAGTTTTCGTTAAATGTGTACTGATTTTCACCTGTGCTGCTGTCTCACAGGGGTGTAATGGATACTCAAATGATGAAAGTGGTTCCTTTTTCATCTCCATGGCGATGGACAAGGTCAACAAGTGTGTCTCCTCCTGATGTTCTCTTTCCAAATATTTCTTCAGGAGATTCACATGATAGATTTTTTCTTTCCCCTTCTTATCTATCTTATAATTTGTTCTAGATACCTTCTCTAAAACTGTATATGGACCCTGCCATCCAATTTGTAACTTATTCTGACTCCCGGGCAAAAGAAGCAGTACTTTCTCTCCCACAGCCAAATTTCTGTCTTTCGCCTTCCTGTTATAATAGGCAGCATGTTTCTTCCTGGCTTGTTTCAAATTTTCATTGGCAAGTTTCCAGCCAGTTTTTAAACGAGTGGTCAGCTCATTCACATATTGGTATGAAGATGTAATGTTTTCCTCTGCCTTTTCATCAGTCCACGTTCTTAACAAAGCTTCGAGTGGACCTTTTATTGGCCTTCCAAACAATAATGTTGCCGGGGCCATACCGGTTGAACTATGGGGTACCTCCCGATAAGCAAAGAGGGCGGCGTGCAGGTACTGGTCCCATGTATCTGGTTTTTCGTGTGCCAACTTTCTCAGGATCGACATCAATGTGCCGTTAAATCTTTCCACTTGGCCGTTCCCTTGGGGATGATACACACTACAATGGAAGTGTTTGGCCTGGAAGATCCTGAAAACTTCTTCAGTTAGTTTCCCCTTGAACTGAGAGCCATTATCAGTCAAGATTTGATTGGGAAAGCCTAACCTGGTGAAAATTGTGAGCAATGCCTCTGCCACATGTTTAGAATCAATCGATGACAGGGCTACAGCCTCTCCCCACATAGAACAAGTGTCCACCAGAGTCAGAATGTAGCTGTTCCTTCTCTTGGTTCGGGTGAGAGGTCCCACAAGATCCACGGCAACTCTCTCAAAGGGTGTTCCCACTATGGGCATTTCCCCCAGAGTTGCTGGTGCAGTCCAATGTTTAGGTGCTACTCGTTGGCACTCTGGACAGGATTTTACATATCGTTTGATATCTTCAGTTATTCCTGGCCAGAAATAGTGACAAGCTATTCGCTGTCCTGTTGCGCTGATTCCCATATGACCACTGAAGGGAATCGCATGCCCTAGTTCCAACACTTTAGTCCTATATGAAGTGGGAAGGACCAGCTGTCCGTGACCATTGGATTCAGATCCAGCCTTCCTATATATCAGTTTGTTCTTCATATAAAACTCTCCCTTGCCTGGAGGTGTATGAGATTTGGGCAACTTCTTGAAACATGGCTTGAGTGTTTTGTCCTCAGCCTGTGCCTTCCTCATCTCATCTGGGTGAGTATTTATGGGATTATCCTCCTCCTTTTTTGACTGTGATCTGGTCTGCACTGTTGCCAATATCACAGGTCTCTTGGGATTCCCCAAGAAGACATATCTACACCCCAATATTAGAGGGTAGATTGGCTCATTTATCACTGCTGCTTTTATGATTCCTTCCACATATCGCGTTTTCACTTTTATTCGGGCGACGGGAAGTGTCATGGTAGCTACATCCTTGGTTGCAGTTTGAATCTCCACTGTTTCTGTGGTGTATTGATCGGCCTGCACCAGGTGAGAACTCACAACGGAATCGTAATCTAAACCGGTATCATATAAACACCTTATAGTGACACCATTACAGATGACATCTTCACACACTGGGGGGTGGTATGGTTCCTGTAGTTCTTCAGGTTTGACCTTCTTTTCCTTTTTCCCCGATGTCATAGCAGCACAATGAGGAGGTTTCCTTCTACAATGGTCAGTGTCATGATTGTTCATCTTACAATTTTTACACCACCTTTTTCCTTGGTTGAAAGATTTTCTTTCATCATATTTCCTTTCATCGAATTGTGGGAATTTATTTTTATTTTCATACCGTGGCCTATCAAATTGGTGCTTACCTTTATTTTGATCCTTAGGATCAAATTTATTAAAGTTCTGTGGTGCCCTAAAGTTATCCCCTTGTTTCTTTTTATTACCTGTTACCTCTGCTTGAGCTGCTTGATACCTTTCAGCAACATTTAGCAACTCACCCAGCCTCTCTGCACCTTGTTCCATGAGAAACTTTCTCAGGTCTGGAGCCATGGACTCTCTTAATTGCTCTATAAGGACCATTTCCTTAAGATCTTGGGTTTTCCCCAGAGAAGTCCATTTCTCCAAGTATGTCTCTATTCGTGCAGAGAACTGGTGATAGGTTTCACCTGACAGTAGTTTAGCATTCCTAAATTTTTTCCTATAGAATTCTGCATTCTTTTCATACCTTAACAAAAGAGCCTGCTTTAGCATGTCATAATTTTCCTGATCACCTCTGCTCATTTTTGCAAAAACTTCATAAGCTGCCCCACGAAGTCCTTGAGATAACTTTAAGCTCCACCTTTCTCTCTCTAACCCATACGTGGTAGCTAATAGTTCATACCTATTTAGGTAGCTCTTTCTATCATCGTCTTTCTCAACAAAATGATCTAAATGAAAATTCATAGCTGAGGTTGAGGCTCCTTGGCTAGCAGTGGCATCAGAGGCAAAGGGACTGGCACCATTTTCAGGAGCATGGCCCTGAAACTCAAACTCCCTTAGTCGTAACTCATGTTCCCTTTGTAATCTCTTCTCCTCCTTTTCTGCTTCCCTCTCTGCAGTCAATCTTCTTTCTTCTGCTTCCCTTTCTGCAGCTAATTTCTTCTCTTCCCTTTCTGCAGCCAATCTTCTTTCTTCTGCTTCCCTTTCTGCAGCCAATCTTCTTTCTTCTGCTTCCCTTTCTGCAGCTAATTTCTTCTCTTCCCTTTCTGCAGCCAATCTTTTGTCTTCTCTTTCTGCCTCCAATTTCTTAGCCTCAGCCTCAATCTGCAACCTCTTAGTCTCAGCCTCAGCCTCAAATTGTAACTTCTTAATTTCCCTTTCAGCCTCTAACTTTCTTTCGGCCTCTTTTTCTAATCTTCTTTCTTCGCGTTCAATAAATTTGTCACATTCCGTAGTGACATAGGCAACCATAACTTGCCCATCTAATCCTAACTCTTTTGCAGTCTGAACAGCAGCAGATCGAAACTTGGCCAGGTCCGCCATTGTCTATCAGGTAAATTTATACAATGTCTAACCAACAATTCAATTTCTAAATATATATCTAATGGACAACACAGGCACCGTGAGCTCAACCTTATTTAATTCCACCCAAGGATACCTTTTAATTCTTATATTCCCTGAAGTGAATTACCCCCAATATTTTTAATAGGGAAAGATTCAAAATCCCAAGAGCGAGACCCCAATATATGTGGTGAAGTGGGATGTTATAAATATGTATAGGGGACTTAGTGTACTGACTGAGATCAGCTGTGAAGGTATATATATCTAATAAGAGTAGTGTATTATATATAACCTTACTTGCTGCCACATATGTATACCTCAGTCAGAATTATTCTGGAATAGTGTGATGACTACGTTGTATGTCTAGGGTATGTGTATGATGAAGTGTAAGTCATAACAACAACAGACAGATAAACAATTTAATTTATTCCACCACACTTGACAACACTGTGACACTCACATACATATAACACTCTAAAGGATATCTTAAAGGAGTCACTGATAACTTTTCAAATAACAATATGTATTCATTGCTGTTATGAATGAATATGTGTCCTGATTCAAATACAAAGGGAACCAGGAATCACAATCAATTTTACTTACAAGTTATATGTACAGAATTTATCAATATGAATATTGTAGTGACATATATTATTAAAAGTATCCTATGTGTGTCAGTTGTGTAGTAGTAATATGAGGTAATACTGGTTTTGTTTTGTTCAAGCTCTGTTGGTATTTGTCATCATGACTTCAATAGTTTGTCTTTATTGGAACTAGTATTGGAGATGTTCTCAGTTCCTGATATTAAAACAATTAATTTCCCCTCTTAAGTTTATGTTACAATGTTATTTTAAGATGGGGGTACATAATTTTGAGCTCAGCTGGCCACATCAGCTTATCTTGCGTGATGGCGGCAGGAAAAGACTCCTCTGCTCGATTTCTCCCCTGGGCTCTGGAGACACCTCACTGATAGCTAAATGGACCAAGGAGTATGCTGTCCGACTCTGGATTCAGCAAAGCTCTGACCAGGTGCTGCTCAATACCATCAAGACCACGGTCCCTGAAAACAAGAAGGATGTACCTTCTACTTCATAACTAATTGATACTCTCTTTTTACACTGAGCACAATACATCACAAACATTGAGTTCAGAGCGTTAGGCCAACTGTCAGCTTCATCTGAAATACTTTATACCAGCATTAACCTCCTTAATGGTTACTACGCCTCTGCACTTCCAGCATTATTTCTTCTAATCAATAATCTAGGTGTCAGTGTACTGTTTGGCCATTCCATGCAGTTTTACTTTCCTCCGACACCTTCTGTTCAGGCTGGAGCATTATAGGCTTTACATCATGTTTGCTACTGAACTACACATATATACAGGCATAAATTAACAATTCACATTCAATTTTCATTAAAAGATACTGAATGTTTCAAGCTTACCACAATTCATGGAAACAAACACAGATACGTTGATTAGCAATGAATTCTGGCACAAATACTGGCACAAATTCCCATCTGCTTATGTTCCAGGCTTTTATTTAGCAAAAATATGAGCTGGCTTCAACGCACTGTTGCTTTATCAAGCTTATTTGAACTAGTGGTCTCGAACTAACGCTCCTAAGTGAGTATATCAGCGAGTCTGGCCAATGGAGCCACGTTTCGACAAGTGTTTGAAAAAATTTTAACTTCCTACGTCTCCCCTAACAACCAAGGATAGCATTTATAGTCCGACTAATCGTGTTTAGCCTTACATATCATTCCAGCCAATCAGTTCAAATGTAACTTGTGGCCCATTTCCCGTACAATGGTGGTGAAAAAAAATCTACCACTGAGCGATTCTGATTTTTGGGTGTTGTCTGACAGCACCATCATTTTATTTTGGCTATAACTTGTTAATTCCTAGACTATTTGCATAACGTTGTACATATTCTTTGTCAGCAAACCCTAAGGAACCCAAATATATATATATTTAATAGAGCTAAAATGCTGCGTTCAAAATATGCAATTCCTTCTACCTCCTGTTTCGAAGATGTGCTGTCTGGGTACTGTAATGTTTTCAAACGTAAACCCATCTATTGTCATCTTTCTAATAAGAGTTTTTCAGGTTTTTTAAAACCTAACTCTGGGAAGGTTAGTGTTTTTATCACTGTCCGTCTGAAAAAAGTTAGTGCATGTGGCCTCACACGCGTGATAGTAGTAATTGTATATCGCGCGACGCGTGTTCAGTGTTGCACGAGTTCGGCTTTATGCCTCTCCCTTCTCTCTATCCTTTAGTCCATCTGTCTTTAGTTACGCCGTGTATAAAATGGAATGAATGAAATATTTAAATTAGGTCATTGATCAGCTTGGTATCTCAATGTTTTTCCAAGAAATACAGCACACGTTTCATTGAAGAAAGCGGGTAATAATATAGTAGGCTTTTACTATCAACGTGAAAGCGTTACAATTTGCAGACGAAGCATAAAACAAAGGGGATTTCGAGTACATTCCTTGTGACAGCACTGTTATTTTACCATTGCTCTTTTCTTTATTAGAATTTATTTGTTAAGCTTTACATTTACCTTTTAATTTATATATGTGGATTAGAATATTCCACGACAGCCGTCCAGACGCAAAGGCAATGGGTCACACACAATGCTTTGCTACTGTTCTTAATCTGACTAGGTGAACAAATATTCTTCAAGTGGCAGCGTTCGCTTGGCCACCCTTTAGTTTTATCTCTCCCCTTTTCAATATCAGTACCCAATCAAATTTGAATCCAGCCAATTTGACCTTTTTCACAGACGCGTTAGAAAGTGTAACATCCCAAGATTTTCAAAACCGAGCAGTTATCAGCGCGTTTGTCTGCCTGTCTCAATTTCTTATTTCTACAATATCTCTGTTATTAATTGTGCGATTTTAAAGGTGAAAAGTGATTATTAAATGGCCGACTGTCCTTTATCTATCCATTATAACTTCAAATTTTTCGTTATCTTCGTTTCCATCTGTGTACTTTTCCTCTTTATTTATTCCAACTACAATACTTTTCTCTAAGGCAAGGTAATTCATTATAAGGAATAATATGATCTTTTAATGAACAATATTATCATAACTTTTCAACCATCCCTTTTTATTTCTGTATTCTTCTTTCTTTCCGAAGAAATAATTATCTGAGTTTCCTCTTTTTCTTCCCCCCCCCCTTTTTTTTTTCTCTGCCCACATGCGTTAGTCGTTTCAGTTGCCAAGTAACAAGTTAGGCTAACTTTTGTCACGTTAACTACCTCTTCCCCTCTCTCCTTGTATTTTCAAGACGGTGGCGACTTGGACCGATGCCAAGCTGCCTATCCATCGTTCCTAACAATTAGTACGGGTGTAAAAAAGTGGGGTTTGGTAGGTGAGACTTGCCCGCTCGCTAACAAATATTCAAATATTTGCCACGCGTCTTGTGTTTCAAGAGACGGGGCCTAACGACACACTGTCGCATGTTGTACTACTAATAGATTATAAGAATGCGTTAGTTTTATTTTACTTGGCTTTCAACCAAGGTCAAATACAGAATTTATTCATAGATTTTGTAACGAGAAAAAATATATAAATGAGAGCGGGGGGTAACATGGAGTATTTTATCACACATCTCCCTTGTTAAAAAGTCTGCATCCCATGCAGCTTTCACCTCCGTGTTACAATCCCGATCGAATTAACTCAACTAGGCTTTATGAGTATCCTGGGTTTCTGCAGGTAGGTGCCTACTCAAGAAATCCGCCCCAACATTCTGCGACCCTAGAATTTATTCAATTGTAAACGAATAAGGTTGAATGAGCAAAGACCATCTTAATAAACGGGCATTTCCATGTTTTGCCTGAGCCAAAAATACCAATGGCTGATGATCCGATTGTACCACAAATGTTCTACCATATAGATAGATCTGGAACTTCTTGATCGTCCAGACTAAAGCCAAACATTCTTTTTCAATAGTTGAGTAGTTTTGTTCCGCTCTGTTTAATTTGCGACTGGCATAAGCAACTGGGTTCAATTCCCCACCTGGCGAAGAGGACCTTTGATTGCCTTGTTATTTGGCCGGCCTATATTCATGTAATTGGAAGTAATGTGGTGGTGAATTTTTACCACACCAACCGTCCGCTACCAATTTTTTTCTTTTGGGGTTTCCATCGCAGTTTCAGTTTCAAATTGATGGGACTTCCCTCTCTTTTATTTTCGTCCAGTTCCCGGAATTCCGACCAAGGGATTGTCGGGTGGGACTGGGTTGAGGTTACTTTTTGTATCCTACTCATAGTGGCCATTCTAACTGATTTATTAGAAGACTGGGTGTGAAAAGGGGTTTTCCTATCCACGATGTCTACCTTATTATATTTATTTTTCCTTTTATTTTCAGGCCTGTTTTCACCGTAGTGCTTTTGTAGATCCTGATGATTTTCCCAACGTATGGGCTTTCCCTTGTTGCATTGGTCACAGGTCTCCACACATTCTGCAACATCTGCAGCTACGCCTGGCCAATAGAATATCATAGATACTTTTTGACATGTAGTACCTATTTTCTCATGCAACATGTGATCTTTTTATTACTTTCTCCCTATATGAAGTGGGAAGTACCAGCTGGCCATGCCCATTTGAACCAGTTCCAGCCTTCCTATACATTAGTTTATTCTTCATATAAAAGCCTCCTTTGTTTGGAGGGGTATGGCATTTTGGGAGTTTCTTGAAACACGGCTTTTGTGACCTATCCTCAGCCTGTGCCTTCCTCATCTCCTCTGGATGAGTATTTATTGGGTTTTCTTCCTCCTTCCTTGATTTTGACCTGGTCTGTACTGTAGCCATGATCACTGATCTTTTGGGATTTCCCAAAAAGACGTATCTACACCCCAATATCAGATTGTAGATTGGTTCGTTTATCACTGCTGCTCTAATCACTCCTTCCACATAGCGTGTTTTTACACTTATTCTGGCAATGGGAAGTGTCATGGTTGCTACTTCCTTAGTCGCCCCTTGGATCTCCACTGTTTCTGTGGTATATTGATCTGGGTGCCCCAGGTGAGAACTCACGACTGAGTCAAAATCCAATCCAGTATCATAAAGGCACCTTATGGTGGCCCCATTACATACTACGTCTTCACATACAGGGGGATGATAAGGTTCCTGCAGGCCAGTAGGGTTTTCCTTGGGTCCCTTGTTTCATGTTTTCATGCATGCAGCGTAATGAGGAGGTTTCTTCTTACAGTCTCTGGTGTTATGATTGTCCCTCTTACAAAATTTACACCATCTCCTTTCTGGGTTGAAAGGTTTCCTTTCATTGAATTGCGGGTTTCTATCTCTAGGGTCAAATCTTGGCCTATCATAGTTTGGTTTACTTCTAATACCTTGGTCCCTATTATCAAATTTGTTCTGGTTTTGAGGGGCTTTATTATTTTCTATCTGTTTCCTTTTTACTCCAGCTATTTCAGACTGGGCTGCCTGATACCTTTCAGCCACATTAAGAATCTCCCCCAGCCTCTCCGCACCTTGTTCCGTGAGAAATTTTCTCAGGTCTGGAGCCATGGACTCTCTTAACTGCTCCATCATAATCATTTCCTTTAAATCTTGGGTTTTTCTCAGAGCAGTCCATTTCTCCAGGTAAGTATCTAGTCGTGCAGAGAACTGGTGGTAGGTCTCCCCGGAAAGTAGTTTAGCATTTCTAAAATTTTTTTGGGTAAAATTCACTATTTTTCTCATATCTAACTAGGAGAGCTTGTTTTAAAATGTCATAGTCTTCCTGATCGTCTCTACTCAATTTTGAGAACACTTCATAAGATGTTCCCCGAAGCCCTTGGGATAACTTTAGACTCCATTTTTCCCTCTCCAAACCATAATTTGTAGCTAGTCTTTCAAATCTAGAGAGGAAGGACTCAATGGCATCCTCTTTTTCTACAAAGGGGTCCAAATGAAACCCCCATGGCTGAGTTGGAGGCTCCCTGACTTGCAGTAGCATCAGAGGTAGATGGGCTGTTACCATTTTCTGGAGCATGGACTTGCAATTCTAACTCCATTAGTCGTAGCTCATGTTTCCTCTGTAATCTCCTCTCCTCTTTTTCAGCCTCTAATCTCTTTTCTTCTTTTCAGCCGCTAATCTCTTTTCTTCTTTTTCCTTTTCAGCCGCTAATCTCTTTTCTTCTTTTTCCTTTTCAGCCGCTAATCTCTTTTCTTCTTTCTCTGCTTCCCTCTTCTTTTCCTCTGCTTCCAATTTTGTCTCCTCTAATTGTAGCCTTTTGATTTCAGCCTCCCTCTCAGCCTCTAATTTCCTAGCCTCCCTAGCATCTTCTAATTGTAATCTTTTTTCTTCTGCTAACCTCCTATCTTCCCTTTCAATAAACTTATCACATTCTGATGTTACATACTGCACCAGAACTTGCCCATCCATTCCCATTTCCTTTGCACTCTGCACAGCAGCAGATCTGAACTTGGCCAAGTCTGCCATAATTTTCTTGAACAAAATTCTAATAATTTAACTGTATTAACTAACAAATGTTAACTAATTAATTATGGGCTATGACAACACATTAAATTCTCCACACTGAATAATTAATTTTGTACAATGGGGATACCTTGAGTCTATGATGTTACTATAAATTTAAATCCCGGACGAGCCCCCAATATATGTGGTGGGTTTATATGTTATTTATGTTAATTATTATTAATTGTCTACAGAGTGAGGTCCAGCTATGTAAGTCCCTGAGTCTAATAGTTGATGATGATGTATTCTCAGGGTACCTAACTGCTACCACTCTATGATCTCACTCTGCGAAATATTGTAAGTCTATTAATTTATATGGCTACGTGTCTAGGATAATGTATGTGTGATGTATGATAACAAATTTAACACAACTGTAACTCAATCGAATAATCTCAAGTAAGACAGTGGTTAAAGTTATAGGATTAATTTACAATTTTAATTTCCTGACTCTCAAATTTTTTGAATCAGAAAGGTTAAACTCAAAATAAATGTGGTTATGTACACAGGTAAATACAGTGGATGGACATCTTGACCCATAAATGATATTATTAAAATGTTTCTGTACTTGTATCCCTGGCTGTAGTAACAAGGTATTAAGAAGGGTCACTAGTTGGAAGAACTGTTCCTTTCATCATGTCACTAGAACGTTTAATTACAGTGTGGAGGTTAACAATGAAATGAGAAATCATTAGCCCTCAAAACGAAGGCTTATCTTTCAATCCGTGGCAAGTAGGTGGTTGACTGGAAAAATGACACTTTCTGTTCACACGTGTCTCAGCTGGAGTCAGCTTTTGCAGTTAGATTTCACAATACAAGCAACAGGTAAGTTGCCTCGTACACTGCCTCTCCAGGTTTTGTCTTACTGGTTACTCGTTGATGCAACCCTGCAACAATGAACAATGCCTCCCTAAATACACTTCATATACACATCTCCACACCTAATAAATAAACATCGTTAAACATTCGTAGTGATCAGCCCAAGTGCTAATCAATAGCTACAGTTCCTAATTGTATTGTGACTTCTCAATCCGTGGGTATCTGCTCTTTTCCACATGGCTTCAACGCCTCTGTCACTTAGACTTTAGTTATCTTTTATATCATCAGCTGGGATACACTCTTTTCTGTTTTCTTTCTAATGATCTGTTAACACTGGTAGTATGACTTCCTATTTAATCTCCAAGAGTTATTGGAACACAGTGGCCTGTAGAGAACTGCCAGTAGCTTTCTGGTCTTATAGTCAAAATATTTTGTTATGCATGGCAATATTCAAACACCATTTACATTTTGTTTTTCTGCTTCAATAGTGTGCTTAGGCATGCATGTGCTTCCTTAGGATGTCATAAGCTTCCACAATAGCAATGTCGCACAACACAAAATTTGTGGGCGCCCTATCTGGGTTAGCCTCTACACATTAATAAGAATATTAATAAAAGCATTTATCTTACCGCAATCAATGAAATAATACACTAGTATAGATTAACTGGCGATCAATTGATTATTAAATGGCCCACTGTCCTTTATCTATCCATTATAACTTCATATTCTTCGTTATCTTCGTTTCCATCTGTGTACTTTTCCTCTTTATTTATTCCAACTACAATACTTTTCTCTAAGGCAAGGTAATTCATTATAAGGAATAATATGATCTTTTAATGAACAATATTATCATAACTTTTCAACCATCCCTTTTTATTTCTGTATTCCTCTTTCTTTCCGAAGAAATAATTATCTGAGTTTCCTCTTTTCCTCCCCCCCCTTTTTTTTTCTCTGCCCACATGCGTTAGTCGTTTCAGTTGCCAAGTAACAAGTTAGGCTAACTTTTGTCACGTTTACTACCTCTTCCCCTCTCTCCTTGTATTTTCAAGACGGTGGCGACTTGGACCGATGCCAAGCTGTCTATCCATCGTTCCTAACAATTAGTACGGGTGTAAAAAAAGTGGGGTTTGGTAGGTGAGACTTGCCCGCTCGCTAACAAATATTCAAATATTTGCGTTACAATCCCGATCGAATTAACTCAACTAGGCTTTATGAGTATCCTGGGTTTCTGCAGGTAGGTGCCTACTCAAGAAATCCGCCCCAACATTCTGCGACCCAAGAATTTATTCAATGGTAAACGAATAAGGTTGAATGAGCAAAGACCATCTTAATAAACGGGCATTTCCATGTTTTGCCTGAGCCAAAAATACCAATGGCTGATGATCCGATTGTACCACAAATGTTCTACCATATAGATAGATCTGGAACTTCTTGATCGCCCAGACTAAAGCCAAACATTCTTTTTCAATAGTTGAGTAGTTTTGTTCCGCTCTGTTTAATTTGCGACTGGCATAAGCAACTGGGTTCAATTCCCCACCTGGCGAAGAGGACCTTTGATTGCCTTGTTACTTGGCCGGCCTATATTCATGTAATTGGAAGTAATGTGGTGGTGACTTTTTACCACACCAACCGTCCGCTACCAATTTTTTTCTTTTGGGGTTTCCATCGCAGTTTCAGTTTCAAATTGATGGGACTTCCCTCTCTTTTATTTTCGTCCAGTTCCCGGAATTCCGACCAAGGGATTGTCGGGTGGGACTGGGTTGAGGTTACTTTTTGTATCCTACTCATAGTGGCCATTCTAACTGATTTATTAGAAGACTGGGTGTGAAAAGGGGTTTTCCTATCCACGATGTCTACCTTATTATATTTATTTTTCCTTTTATTTTCAGGCCTGTTTTCACCGTAGTGCTTTTGTAGGTCCTGATGATTTTCCCAACGTATGGGCTTTCCCTTGTTGCATTGGTCACAGGCCTCCACACATTCTGCAACATCTGCAGCTACGCCTGGCCAATAGAATATCATAGATACTTTTTGACATGTAGTACCTATTTTCTCATGCAACATGTGATCTTTTTATCACTTTCTCCCTATATGAAGTGGGAAGTACCAGCTGGCCATGCCCATTTGAACCAGTTCCAGCCTTCCTATACATTAGTTTATTCTTCATATAAAAGCCTCCTTTGTTTGGAGGGGTATGGCATTTTGGGAGTTTCTTGAAACACGGCTTTTGTGACCTATCCTCAGCCTGTGCCTTCCTCATCTCCTCTGGATGAGTATTTATTGGGTTTTCTTCCTCCTTCCTTGATTTTGACCTGGTCTGTACTGTAGCCATGATCACTGATCTTTTGGGATTTCCCAAAAAGACGTATCTACACCCCAATCAACAGCTTGATCTCCATATAACTGTGCCCAAGCTCGCGCCCTATAGAGGACACTCCAGCTTCACCCTATAGGTGTCGGCAAAACACGGGAAGTAGCAGTTACCGGTTATAAGCATTTTGCCCAATTGGCGTAGGGCATGGCGCCAGGGGCTACTTCCGACAGTGGGAGAGGTTCTAGGATCTCACTGGACAGCTACCGCCCGCTTCAAGCTGGGCAGCCCCCATTCAATAAGGTGTTGTCCCGCCACTGTCTGCTTTCCCCATTGGGTGCATGGGGATTATGGTCAAACCCGAACTGTGGACAGAAAATTTTGCACCAAGCAATTATCGAAAAAATAGAAATAAGCAAACTCTCAGATTGGGATGCTGGAACGTCCGAACTATGTTGACTGGACTATCCGAAAACCTACAGGATGTAAATGATGTAAGGAAGACAGCCATAATTAATGATGAGCTTAAACGACTTCAGGTGGATATAGCTGCACTTCAGGAAACGCGCCTGGCGGGCTCTGGAATGGTGAGCGAGAAGGACTACACATTTTATTGGCAAGGGAAAGATCTTGATAAAGCTAGAGAACACGGAGTAGGTTTTGCGGTCAAAAAATCGCTAACTAACATGGTTGAACCAGGCGAGAATGGATCAGAACGCCTGTTAACGCTCCGCCTGCAAACTAGCACAGGTCCCATCACCCTTGTCAGTGTGTATGCTCCTACTCTGTACTCTGCCTCAGAAGCTAAAGATGAGTTCTACGAGAATCTAGTAGCAGTAATCAAAAGCATACCTAGGCAAGAACAGCTTGTTCTCCTTGGTGACTTTAACGCTAGAGTGGGTGCCGATAATGTTTCATGGCCTTCATGTCTGGGCAGGTTTGGTATTGGCAAGATGAATGAAAATGGACAACGGCTCTTAGAGTTGTGCGTCCACCATGACCTCTGCGTGACCAACACCTACTTTCAGACAAAACCCCAGCATAAGGTGTCATGGAGACACCCACGATCCAAGCACTGGCACCAACTTGACCTGATTCTCGTCAGAAGGCCACTCCTCAGGTTTGTGCTCTCCACGCGCTCGTACCATAGTGCAGACTGTGACACAGATCACTCCTTGGTTTGCTGCAAAATCAGAGCACAACCAAGAAAACTCTATCGTGTCAGACATGAAGGGAAACCACGCATTGATACCAGCAAGATGTCAGACCCTTTCATGATCGCTCAATTCACTGCGACCTTCAAGAAAGTGCTCAGTAGCCCTCAGCATGGTGATACTATTACAGAGAACTGGGAGCATCTACGGAACACCATTCAAAGTACTGCACTTGCCACCTTTGGTAAGAAAACAGCAAAGTCAAATGACTGGTTTGACGCTTCATCAGATGTGATGGCACCTGTTATTGAAGCTAAGCGCAGTGCTATGAATGAATACAAACGTTCACCGAGTGCCAGAACCCTACAGATCCTGAGGGCTACGAGAAGCAAAGTTCAACAAACTGCTCGACGCTGTGCAAATGACTATTGGCTCCAGCTCAGTGAGAGCATCCAGATCGCAGCGCAAACAGGCAACATTAGACAAATGTATGACGGTATAAAGAAAGCACTTGGCCCCCATAAAAATAAGACGGCACCGCTAAAAACCATCAGCGGAGAGAAGCTAACCGATAAGGGTAAGCAGATGGAGAGGTGGGTCGAGCACTACTCTGAGCTTTACGCTAGAGACAATACCGTTACGCCTGCAGCCCTTGATGCTGTCAATAGTCTGCCAACTATGGAGGAGCTGATTCCGAGCTGGCAGATCAACAACAGACATGATCTTCTCTCTCCGCCAGCTTCAGGAAAAATCAAGAGAGCAGAAAAGACCATTATATATCGCCTTTATAGACCTCACAAAAGCGTTCGACCTGGTTAGTAGGGATGGACTCTTTAAAATCCTCCTGAAAATAGGCTGCCCTTCTAAAATGCTGGAAATAATAAAGTCATTCCATGACGACATGAAGGGAACAGTCCAATATGCTGGAAGCACGTCACAGCCCTTTGATATACGAAGTGGCGTTAAACAAGGCTGTGTTCTGGCTCCGACCCTCTTCGGAATCTTCTTTGCCTTACTCTTGAAACATGCATTCAGAGATGCAACTGAAGGAATATGCCTTCACACTAGGTCAGATGGCCGTCTGTTTAATCTTTCAAGGCTGAAGGCAAAAACAAAAATCAGAAGGGTCACTATAAGAGACTTGTTGTTCGCTGATGATGCTGCAGTTGTCACTCAAAGCCAACAGGAGCTTCAGAGCTTGATGAATCGCTTCACTAAAGCATGCAAGGACTTTGGCCTCACAATAAGTCTAAAGAAAACGAATGTGCTGAGTCAGGATGTAGGTGCTGCACCAGTTATCACTATCGATAACTATGAATTGGCAGTGGTGCACCATTTCACATACCTAGGGTCTACCATCAATGACAAACTCTCACTGGATACAGAAATCGACAGCCGCATTGGCAAAGCTGCAGCTACCTTTGCCCGCCTCACATCGCGTGTTTGGGGAAACTCTAAACTCACAATGAAGACCAAAGCTGCGGTATATAATGCCTGCGTCACCAGCACACTCCTATATGGCAGCGAGACCTGGACGACCTATGCTAAGCAAGAAAGAAGGCTCAATACCTTCCATTTGCGGTGTCTACGCCGCATCCTCGGCATCTCGTGGAAAGATAAAGTGACAAATGTCGAGGTGTTGTCACGTGCTGGCCTTCAAAGTATGTATACGCTGCTTAGACAGCGCAGACTTCGCTGGCTTGGCCATGTTCGCCGCATGGAAGATGGTCGCATCCCAAAAGATATCTTCTACGGACAATTAGCAGATGGCAAGAGAACAGTTGGGTGACCACAGCTGAGGTTCAAAGATGTGTGCAAGAGAGATATGAGGGCACTGGACATGGATCCAGCAACATGGGAGGATGAAGCTGCCGATCGCACTAAGTGGCGATGCTATGTGCGGCACCACCTCAGATTGGGCGAAGAGAGGCTCACACAAGAAGCAGAGGTGAGGAGAAAACGTCGAAAGGAGCACCAGGAAAATAAGCAGCTGAGGGCTGCCACCTCAGGGGCGCATTCCCATAGTCAGTTATGACTGAAGGGGCTATTATTATTATTATTATTACACCCCAATATCAGAGGGTAGATTGGTTCGTTTATCACTGCTGCTCTAATCACTCCTTCCACATAGCGTGTTTTTACACTTATTCTGGCAATGGGAAGTGTCATGGTTGCTACTTCCTTAGTCGCCCCTTGGATCTCCACTGTTTCTGTGGTATATTGATCTGGGTGCCCCAGGTGAGAACTCACGACTGAGTCAAAATCCAATCCAGTATCATAAAGGCACCTTATGGTGGCCCCATTACATACTACGTCTTCACATACAGGGGGATGATAAGGTTCCTGCAGGCCAGTAGGGTTTTCCTTGGGTCCCTTGTTTCCTGTTTTCATGCATGCAGCGTAATGAGGTTTCTTCTTACAGTCTCTGGTGTTATGATTGTCCCTCTTACAAAATTTACACCATCTCCTTTCTGGGTTGAAAGGTTTCCTTTCATTGAATTGCGGGTTTCTATCTCTAGGGTCAAATCTTGGCCTATCATAGTTTGGTTTACCTCTAATACCTTGGTCCCTATTATCAAATTTGTTCTGGTTTTGAGGGGCTTTATTATTTTCTATCTGTTTCCTTTTTACTCCAGCTATTTCAGACTGGGCTGCCTGATACCTTTCAGCCACATTAAGAATCTCCCCCAGCCTCTCCGCGCCTTGTTCCGTGAGAAATTTTCTCAGGTCTGGAGCCATGGACTCTCTTAACTGCTCCATCATAATCATTTCCTTTAAATCTTGGGTTTTTCCCAGAGCAGTCCATTTCTCCAGGTAAGTATCTAGTCGTGCAGAGAACTGATGGTAGGTCTCCCCGGAAAGTAGTTTAGCATTTCTAAAATTTTTTTGGGTAAAATTCACTATTTTTCTCATATCTAACTAGGAGAGCTTGTTTTAAAATGTCATAGTCTTCCTGATCGTCTCTACTCAATTTTGAGAACACTTCATAAGATGTTCCCCGAAGCCCTTGGGATAACTTTAGACTCCATTTTTCCCTCTCCAAACCATAATTTGTAGCTAGTCTTTCAAATCTAGAGAGGAAGGACTCAATGGCATCCTCTTTTTCTACAAAGGGGTCCAAATGAAACCCCATGGCTGAGTTGGAGGCTCCCTGACTTGCAGTAGCATCAGAGGTAGATGGGCTGTTACCATTTTCTGGAGCATGGACTTGCAATTCTAACTCTCTTAGTCGTAGCTCATGTTTCCTCTGTAATCTCCTCTCCTCTTTTTCAGCCTCTAATCTCTTTTCTTCTTTTCAGCCGCTAATCTCTTTTCTTCTTTTTCCTTTTCAGCCGCTAATCTCTTTTCTTCTTTTTCCTTTTCAGCCGCTAATCTCTTTTCTTCTTTCTCTGCTTCCCTCTTCTTTTCCTCTGCTTCCAATTTTGTCTCCTCTAATTGTAGCCTTTTGATTTCAGCCTCCCTCTCAGCCTCTAATTTCCTAGCCTCCCTAGCATCTTCTAATTGTAATCTTTTTTCTTCTGCTAACCTCCTATCTTCCCTTTCAATAAACTTATCACATTCTGATGTTACATACTGCACCAGAACTTGCCCATCCATTCCCATTTCCTTTGCAGTCTGCACAGCAGCAGATCTGAACTTGGCCAAGTCTGCCATAATTTTCTTGAACAAAATTCTAATAATTTAACTGTATTAACTAACAAATGTTAACTAATTAATTATGGGCTATGACAACTCATTAAATTCTCCACACTGAATAATTAATTTTGTACAATGGGGATACCTTGAGTCTATGATGTTACTATAAATTTAAATCCCGGACGAGCCCCCAATATATGTGGTGGGTTTATATGTTATTTATGTTAATTATTATTAATTGTCTACAGAGTGAGGTCCAGCTATGTAAGTCCCTGAGTCTAATAGTTGATGATGATGTATTCTCAGGGTACCTAACTGCTACCACTCTATGATCTCACTCTGCGAAATATTGTAAGTCTATTAATTTATATGGCTACGTGTCTAGGATAATGTATGTGTGATGTATGATAACAAATTTAACACAACTGTAACTCAATCTAATAAACTCAAGTAAGACAGTGGTTAAAGTTATAGGATTAATTTACAATTTTAATTTCCTGACTCTCAAATGTTTTGAATCAGGAAGGTTAAACTCAAAATAAATGTGGTTATGTACACAGGTAAATACAGTGGATGGACATCTTGTCCCATAAATGATATTATTAAAATGTTTCTGTACTTGTATCCCTGGCTGTAGTAACAAGGTATTAAGAAGGGTCACTAGTTGGAAGAACTGTTCCTTTCATCATGTCACTAGAACGTTTAATTACAGTGTGGAGGTTAACAATGAAATGAGAAATCATTAGCCCTCAAAACGAAGGCTTATCTTTCAATCCGTGGCAAGTAGGTGGTTGACTGGAAAAATGACACTTTCTGTTCACACGTGTCTCAGCTGGAGTCAGCTTTTGCAGTTAGATTTCACAATACAAGCAACAGGTAAGTTGCCTCGTACACTGCCTCTCCAGGTTTTGTCTTACTGGTTACTCGTTGATGCAACCCTGCAACAATGAACAATGCCTCCCTAAATACACTTCATATACACATCTCCACACCTAATAAATAAACATCGTTAAACATTCGTAGTGATCAGCCCAAGTGCTAATCAATAGCAGGATAGCTACAGTTCCTAATTGTATTGTGACTTCTCAATCCGTGGGTATCTGCTCTTTCCCACATGGCTTCAACGCCTCTGTCACTTAGACTTTAGTTATCTTTTATATCATCAGCTGGGATACACTCTTTTCTGTTTTCTTTCTGGTGATCTGTTAACTCTGGTAGTATGACTTCCTATTTAATCTCCAAGAGTTATTGGAACACAGTGGCCTGTAGAGAACTGCCAGTAGCTTTCTGGTCTTATAGTCAAAATATTTTGTTATGCATGGCAATATTCAAACACCATTTACATTTTGTTTTTCTGCTTCAATAGTGTGCTTAGGCATGCATGTGCTTCCTTAGGATGCCATAAGCTTCCACAATAGCAATGTCGCACAACACAAAATTTGTGGGCGCCCTATCTGGGTTAGCCTCTACACATTAATAAGAATATTAATAAAAGCATTTATCTTACCGCAATCAATGAAATAATACACTAGTATAGATTAACTGGCGATCAATGGGCACAAATCTTGATTGCCGCCGTCCAGACGCAAAGGCAATGGGTCACACACACGGCTTTGCTACTGTTCTTAATCTGACTAGGTGAACAAATATTCTTCAAGTGGCAGCGTTTGCTTGGCCACCCTTTAGTTTTATCTCTCCCCTTTTCAATATCAGTACCCAATCAAATTTGAATCCAGCCAATTTGACCTTTTTCACAGACGCGTTAGAAAGTGTAACATCCCAAGATTTTCAAAACCGAGCAGTTATCAGCGCGTTTGTCTGCCTGTCTCAATTTCTTATTTCTACAATATCTCTGTTATTAATTGTGCGATTTTAAAGGTGAAAAGTGATTATTAAATGGCCCACTGTCCTTTATCTATCCATTATAACTTCATATTCTTCGTTATCTTCGTTTCCATCTGTGTACTTTTCCTCTTTATTTATTCCACCTACAATACTTTTCTCTAAGGCAAGGTAATTCATTATAAGGAATAATATGATCTTTTAATGAACAATATTATCATAACTTTTCAACCATCCCTTTTTATTTCTGTATTCTTCTTTCTTTCCGAAGAAATAATTATCTGAGTTTCCTCTTTTCCTCCCCCCCCCCTTTTTTTTCTCTGCCCACATGCGTTAGTCGTTTCAGTTGCCAAGTAACAAGTTAGGCTAACTTTTGTCACGTTTACTACCTCTTCCCCTCTCTCCTTGTATTTTCAAGACGGTGGCGACTTGGACCGATGCCAAGCTGTCTATCCATCGTTCCTAACAATTAGTACGGGTGTAAAAAAGTGGGGTTTGGTAGGTGAGACTTGCCCGCTCGCTAACAAATATTCAAATATTTGCCACGCGTCTTGTGTTTCAAGAGACGGGGCCTAACGACACACTGTCGCATGTTGTACTACTAATAGATTATAAGAATGCGTTAGTTTTATTTTACTTGGCTTTCAACCAAGGTCAAATACAGAATTTATTCATAGATTTTGTAACGAGAAAAAAAATATAAATGAGAGCGGGGGGTAACATGGAGTATTTTATCACACATCTCCCTTGTTAAAAAGTCTGCATCCCATGCAGCTTTCACCTCCGTGTTACAATCCCGATCGAATTAACTCAACTAGGCTTTATGAGTATCCTGGGTTTCTGCAGGTAGGTGCCTACTCAAGAAATCCGCCCCAACATTCTGCGACCCAAGAATTTATTCAATGGTAAACGAATAAGGTTGAATGAGCAAAGACCATCTTAATAAACGGGCATTTCCATGTTTTGCCTGAGCCAAAAATACCAATGGCTGATGATCCGATTGTACCACAAATGTTCTACCATATAGATAGATCTGGAACTTCTTGATCGCCCAGACTAAAGCCAAACATTCTTTTTCAATAGTTGAGTAGTTTTGTTCCGCTCTGTTTAATTTGCGACTGGCATAAGCAACTGGGTTCAATTCCCCACCTGGCGAAGAGGACCTTTGATTGCCTTGTTATTTGGCCGGCCTATATTCATGTAATTGGAAGTAATGTGGTGGTGACTTTTTACCACACCAACCGTCCGCTACCAATTTTTTTTCTTTTGGGGTTTCCATCGCAGTTTCAGTTTCAAATTGATGGGACTTCCCTCTCTTTTATTTTCGTCCAGTTCCCGGAATTCCGACCAAGGGATTGTCGGGTGGGACTGGGTTGAGGTTACTTTTTGTATCCTGCTCATAGTGGCCATTCTAACTGATTTATTAGAAGACTGGGTGTGAAAAGGGGTTTTCCTATCCACGATGTCTACCTTATTATATTTATTTTTCCTTTTATTTTCAGGCCTGTTTTCACCGTAGTGCTTTTGTAGGTCCTGATGATTTTCCCAACGTATGGGCTTTCCCTTGTTGCATTGGTCACAGGCCTCCACACATTCTGCAACATCTGCAGCTACGCCTGGCCAATAGAATATCATAGATACTTTTTGACATGTAGTACCTATTTTCTCATGCAACATGTGATCTTTTTATCACTTTCTCCCTATATGAAGTGGGAAGTACCAGCTGGCCATGCCCATTTGAACCAGTTCCAGCCTTCCTATACATTAGTTTATTCTTCATATAAAAGCCTCCTTTGTTTGGAGGGGTATGGCATTTTGGGAGTTTCTTGAAACACGGCTTTTGTGACCTATCCTCAGCCTGTGCCTTCCTCATCTCCTCTGGATGAGTATTTATTGGGTTTTCTTCCTCCTTCCTTGATTTTGACCTGGTCTGTACTGTAGCCATGATCACTGATCTTTTGGGATTTCCCAAAAAGACGTATCTACACCCCAATATCAGAGGGTAGATTGGTTCGTTTATCACTGCTGCTCTAATCACTCCTTCCACATAGCGTGTTTTTACACTTATTCTGGCAATGGGAAGTGTCATGGTTGCTACTTCCTTAGTCGCCCCTTGGATCTCCACTGTTTCTGTGGTATATTGATCTGGGTGCCCCAGGTGAGAACTCACGACTGAGTCAAAATCCAATCCAGTATCATAAAGGCACCTTATGGGGGCCCCATTACATACTACGTCTTCACATACAGGGGGATGATAAGGTTCCTGCAGGCCAGTAGGGTTTTCCTTGGGTCCCTTGTTTCCTGTTTTCATGCATGCAGCGTAATGAGGAGGTTTCTTCTTACAGTCTCTGGTGTTATGATTGTCCCTCTTACAAAATTTACACCATCTCCTTTCTGGGTTGAAAGGTTTCCTTTCATTGAATTGCGGGTTTCTATCTCTAGGGTCAAATCTTGGCCTATCATAGTTTGGTTTACCTCTAATACCTTGGTCCCTATTATCAAATTTGTTCTGGTTTTGAGGGGCTTTATTATTTTCTATCTGTTTCCTTTTTACTCCAGCTATTTCAGACTGGGCTGCCTGATACCTTTCAGCCACATTAAGAATCTCCCCCAGCCTCTCCGCACCTTGTTCCGTGAGAAATTTTCTCAGGTCTGGAGCCATGGACTCTCTTAACTGCTCCATCATAATCATTTCCTTTAAATCTTGGGTTTTTCCCAGAGCAGTCCATTTCTCCAGGTAAGTATCTAGTCGTGCAGAGAACTGGTGGTAGGTCTCCCCGGAAAGTAGTTTAGCATTTCTAAAATTTTTTTGGGTAAAATTCACTATTTTTCTCATATCTAACTAGGAGAGCTTGTTTTAAAATGTCATAGTCTTCCTGATCGTCTCTACTCAATTTTGAGAACACTTCATAAGTTGTTCCCCGAAGCCCTTGGGATAACTTTAGACTCCATTTTTCCCTCTCCAAACCATAATTTGTAGCTAGTCTTTCAAATCTAGAGAGGAAGGACTCAATGGCATCCTCTTTTTCTACAAAGGGGTCCAAATGAAACCCCATGGCTGAGTTGGAGGCTCCCTGACTTGCAGTAGCATCAGAGGTAGATGGGCTGTTACCATTTTCTGGAGCATGGACTTGCAATTCTAACTCTCTTAGTCGTAGCTCATGTTTCCTCTGTAATCTCCTCTCCTCTTTTTCAGCCTCTAATCTCTTTTCTTCTTTTCAGCCGCTAATCTCTTTTCTTCTTTTTCCTTTTCAGCCGCTAATCTCTTTTCTTCTTTTTCCTTTTCAGCCGCTAATCTCTTTTCTTCTTTCTCTGCTTCCCTCTTCTTTTCCTCTGCTTCCAATTTTGTCTCCTCTAATTGTAGCCTTTTGATTTCAGCCTCCCTCTCAGCCTCTAATTTCCTAGCCTCCCTAGCATCTTCTAATTGTAATCTTTTTTCTTCTGCTAACCTCCTATCTTCCCTTTCAATAAACTTATCACATTCTGATGTTACATACTGCACCAGAACTTGCCCATCCATTCCCATTTCCTTTGCAGTCTGCACAGCAGCAGATCTGAACTTGGCCAAGTCTGCCATAATTTTCTTGAACAAAATTCTAATAATTTAACTGTATTAACTAACAAATGTTAACTAATTAATTATGGGCTATGACAACTCATTAAATTCTCCACACTGAATAATTAATTTTGTACAATGGGGATACCTTGAGTCTATGATGTTACTATAAATTTAAATCCCGGACGAGCCCCCAATATATGTGGTGGGTTTATATGTTATTTATGTTAATTATTATTAATTGTCTACAGAGTGAGGTCCAGCTATGTAAGTCCCTGAGTCTAATAGTTGATGATGATGTATTCTCAGGGTACCTAACTGCTACCACTCTATGATCTCACTCTGCGAAATATTGTAAGTCTATTAATTTATATGGCTACGTGTCTAGGATAATGTATGTGTGATGTATGATAACAAATTTAACACAACTGTAACTCAATCTAATAAACTCAAGTAAGACAGTGGTTAAAGGTATAGGATTAATTTACAATTTTAATTTCCTGACTCTCAAATGTTTTGAATCAGGAAGGTTAAACTCAAAATAAATGTGGTTATGTACACAGGTAAATACAGTGGATGGACATCTTGTCCCATAAATGATATTATTAAAATGTTTCTGTACTTGTATCCCTGGCTGTAGTAACAAGGTATTAAGAAGGGTCACTAGTTGGAAGAACTGTTCCTTTCATCATGTCACTAGAACGTTTAATTACAGTGTGGAGGTTAACAATGAAATGAGAAATCATTAGCCCTCAAAACGAAGGCTTATCTTTCAATCCGTGGCAAGTAGGTGGTTGACTGGAAAAATGACACTTTCTGTTCACACGTGTCTCAGCTGGAGTCAGCTTTTGCAGTTAGATTTCACAATACAAGCAACAGGTAAGTTGCCTCGTACACTGCCTCTCCAGGTTTTGTCTTACTGGTTACTCGTTGATGCAACCCTGCAACAATGAACAATGCCTCCCTAAATACACTTCATATACACATCTCCACACCTAATAAATAAACATCGTTAAACATTCGTAGTGATCAGCCCAAGTGCTAATCAATAGCTACAGTTCCTAATTGTATTGTGACTTCTCAATCCGTGGGTATCTGCTCTTTCCCACATGGCTTCAACGCCTCTGTCACTTAGACTTTAGTTATCTTTTATATCATCAGCTAGGATACACTCTTTTCTGTTTTCTTTCTGGTGATCTGTTAACTCTGGTAGTATGACTTCCTATTTAATCTCCAAGAGTTATTGGAACACAGTGGCCTGTAGAGAACTGCCAGTAGCTTTCTGGTCTTATAGTCAAAATATTTTGTTATGCATGGCAATATTCAAACACCATTTACATTTTGTTTTTCTGCTTCAATAGTGTGCTTAGGCATGCATGTGCTTCCTTAGGATGCCATAAGCTTCCACAATAGCAATGTCGCACAACACAAAATTTGTGGGCGCCCTATCTGGGTTAGCCTCTACACATTAATAAGAATATTAATAAAAGCATTTATCTTACCGCAATCAATGAAATAATACACTAGTATAGATTAACTGGCGATCAATGGGCACAAATCTTGATTGCCGCCGTCCAGACGCAAAGGCAATGGGTCACACACACGGCTTTGCTACTGTTCTTAATCTGACTAGGTGAACAAATATTCTTCAAGTGGCAGCGTTTGCTTGGCCACCCTTTAGTTTTATCTCTCCCCTTTTCAATATCAGTACCCAATCAAATTTGAATCCAGCCAATTTGACCTTTTTCACAGACGCGTTAGAAAGTGTAACATCCCAAGATTTTCAAAACCGAGCAGTTATCAGCGCGTTTGTCTGCCTGTCTCAATTTCTTATTTCTACAATATCTCTGTTATTAATTGTGCGATTTTAAAGGTGAAAAGTGATTATTAAATGGCCCACTGTCCTTTATCTATCCATTATAACTTCATATTCTTCGTTATCTTCGTTTCCATCTGTGTACTTTTCCTCTTTCTTTATTCCAACTACAATACTTTTCTCTAAGGCAAGGTAATTCATTATAAGGAATAATATGATCTTTTAATGAACAATATTATCATAACTTTTCAACCATCCCTTTTTATTTCTGTATTCTTCTTTCTTTCCGAAGAAATAATTATCTGAGTTTCCTCTTTTCCTTCCCCCCCCCTTTTTTTTTCTCTGCCCACATGCGTTAGTCGTTTCAGTTGCCAAGTAACAAGTTAGGCTAACTTTTGTCACGTTAACTACCTCTTCCCCTCTCTCCTTGTATTTTCAAGACGGTGGCGACTTGGACCGATGCCAAGCTGTCTATCCATCGTTCCTAACAATTAGTACGGGTGTAAAAAAAGTGGGGTTTGGTAGGTGAGACTTGCCCGCTCGCTAACAAATATTCAAATATTTGCCACGCGTCTTGTGTTTCAAGAGACGGGGTCTAACGACACACTGTCGCATGTTGTACTACTAATAGATTATAAGAATGCGTTAGTTTTATTTTACTTGGCTTTCAACCAAGGTCAAATACAGAATTTATTCATAGATTTTGTAACGAGAAAAAATATATAAATGAGAGCGGGGGGTAACATGGAGTATTTTATCACACATCTCCCTTGTTAAAAAGTCTGCATCCCATGCAGCTTTCACCTCCGTGTTACAATCCCGATCGAATTAACTCAACTAGGCTTTATGAGTATCCTGGGTTTCTGCAGGTAGGTGCCTACTCAAGAAATCCGCCCCAACATTCTGCGACCCAAGAATTTATTCAATGGTAAACGAATAAGGTTGAATGAGCAAAGACCATCTTAATAAACGGGCATTTCCATGTTTTGCCTGAGCCAAAAATACCAATGGCTGATGATCCGATTGTACCACAAATGTTCTACCATATAGATAGATCTGGAACTTCTTGATCGCCCAGACTAAAGCCAAACATTCTTTTTCAATAGTTGAGTAGTTTTGTTCCGCTCTGTTTAATTTGCGACTGGCATAAGCAACTGGGTTCAATTCCCCACCTGGCGAAGAGGACCTTTGATTGCCTTGTTATTTGGCCGGCCTATATTCATGTAATTGGAAGTAATGTGGTGGTGACTTTTTACCACACCAACCGTCCGCTACCAATTTTTTTTCTTTTGGGGTTTCCATCGCAGTTTCAGTTTCAAATTGATGGGACTTCCCTCTCTTTTATTTTCGTCCAGTTCCCGGAATTCCGACCAAGGGATTGTCGGGTGGGACTGGGTTGAGGTTACTTTTTGTATCCTACTCATAGTGGCCATTCTAACTGATTTATTAGAAGACTGGGTGTGAAAAGGGGTTTTCCTATCCACGATGTCTACCTTATTATATTTATTTTTCCTTTTATTTTCAGGCCTGTTTTCACCGTAGTGCTTTTGTAGGTCCTGATGATTTTCCCAACGTATGGGATTTCCCTTGTTGCATTGGTCACAGGCCTCCACACATTCTGCAACATCTGCAGCTACGCCTGGCCAATAGAATATCATAGATACTTTTTGACATGTAGTACCTATTTTCTCATGCAACATGTGATCTTTTTATCACTTTCTCCCTATATGAAGTGGGAAGTACCAGCTGGCCATGCCCATTTGAACCAGTTCCAGCCTTCCTATACATTAGTTTATTCTTCATATAAAAGCCTCCTTTGTTTGGAGGGGTATGGCATTTTGGGAGTTTCTTGAAACACGGCTTTTGTGACCTATCCTCAGCCTGTGCCTTCCTCATCTCCTCTGGATGAGTATTTATTGGGTTTTCTTCTTCCTTCCTTGATTTTGACCTGGTCTGTACTGTAGCCATGATCACTGATCTTTTGGGATTTCCCAAAAAGACGTATCTACACCCCAATATCAGAGGGTAGATTGGTTCGTTTATCACTGCTGCTCTAATCACTCCTTCCACATAGCGTGTTTTTACACTTATTCTGGCAATGGGAAGTGTCATGGTTGCTACTTCCTTAGTCGCCCCTTGGATCTCCACTGTTTCTGTGGTATATTGATCTGGGTGCCCCAGGTGAGAACTCACGACTGAGTCAAAATCCAATCCAGTATCATAAAGGCACCTTATGGTGGCCCCATTACATACTACGTCTTCACATACAGGGGGATGATAAGGTTCCTGCAGGCCAGTAGGGTTTTCCTTGGGTCCCTTGTTTCCTGTTTTCATGCATGCAGCGTAATGAGGAGGTTTCTTCTTACAGTCTCTGGTGTTATGATTGTCCCTCTTACAAAATTTACACCATCTCCTTTCTGGGTTGAAAGGTTTCCTTTCATTGAATTGCGGGTTTCTATCTCTAGGGTCAAATCTTGGCCTATCATAGTTTGGTTTACCTCTAATACCTTGGTCCCTATTATCAAATTTGTTCTGGTTTTGAGGGGCTTTATTATTTTCTATCTGTTTCCTTTTTACTCCAGCTATTTCAGACTGGGCTGCCTGATACCTTTCAGCCACATTAAGAATCTCCCCCAGCCTCTCCGCACCTTGTTCCGTGAGAAATTTTCTCAGGTCTGGAGCCATGGACTCTCTTAACTGCTCCATCATAATCATTTCCTTTAAATCTTGGGTTTTTCCCAGAGCAGTCCATTTCTCCAGGTAAGTATCTAGTCGTGCAGAGAACTGGTGGTAGGTCTCCCCGGAAAGTAGTTTAGCATTTCTAAAAATTTTTCGGTAAAATTCACTATTTTTCTCATATCTAACTAGGAGAGCTTGTTTTAAAATGTCATAGTCTTCCTGATCGTCTCTACTCAATTTTGAGAACACTTCATAAGATGTTCCCCGAAGCCCTTGGGATAACTTTAGACTCCATTTTTCCCTCTCCAAACCATAATTTGTAGCTAGTCTTTCAAATCTAGAGAGGAAGGACTCAATGGCATCCTCTTTTTCTACAAAGGGGTCCAAATGAAACCCCATGGCTGAGTTGGAGGCTCCCTGACTTGCAGTAGCATCAGAGGTAGATGGGCTGTTACCATTTTCTGGAGCATGGACTTGCAATTCTAACTCTCTTAGTCGTAGCTCATGTTTCCTCTGTAATCTCCTCTCCTCTTTTTCAGCCTCTAATCTCTTTTCTTCTTTTCAGCCGCTAATCTCTTTTCTTCTTTTTCCTTTTCAGCCGCTAATCTCTTTTCTTCTTTTTCCTTTTCAGCCGCTAATCTCTTTTCTTCTTTCTCTGCTTCCCTCTTCTTTTCCTCTGCTTCCAATTTTGTCTCCTCTAATTGTAGCCTTTTGATTTCAGCCTCCCTCTCAGCCTCTAATTTCCTAGCCTCCCTAGCATCTTCTAATTGTAATCTTTTTTTCTTCTGCTAACCTCCTATCTTCCCTTTCAATAAACTTATCACATTCTGATGTTACATACTGCACCAGAACTTGCCCATCCATTCCCATTTCCTTTGCAGTCTGCACAGCAGCAGATCTGAACTTGGCCAAGTCTGCCATAATTTTCTTGAACAAAATTCTAATAATTTAACTGTATTAACTAACAAATGTTAACTAATTAATTATGGGCTATGACAACACATTAAATTCTCCACACTGAATAATTAATTTTGTACAATGGGGATACCTTGAGTCTATGATGTTACTATAAATTTAAATCCCGGACGAGCCCCCAATATATGTGGTGGGTTTATATGTTATTTATGTTAATTATTATTAATTGTCTACAGAGTGAGGTCCAGCTATGTAAGTCCCTGAGTCTAATAGTTGATGATGATGTATTCTCAGGGTACCTAACTGCTACCACTCTATGATCTCACTCTGCGAAATATTGTAAGTCTATTAATTTATATGGCTACGTGTCTAGGATAATGTATGTGTGATGTATGATAACAAATTTAACACAACTGTAACTCAATCGAATAATCTCAAGTAAGACAGTGGTTAAAGTTATAGGATTAATTTACAATTTTAATTTCCTGACTCTCAAATTTTTTGAATCAGGAAGGTTAAACTCAAAATAAATGTGGTTATGTACACAGGTAAATACAGTGGATGGACATCTTGTCCCATAAATGATATTATTAAAATGTTTCTGTACTTGTATCCCTGGCTGTAGTAACAAGGTATTAAGAAGGGTCACTAGTTGGAAGAACTGTTCCTTTCATCATCACTAGAACCTTTAATTACAGTGTGGAGGTTAACAATGAAATGAGAAATCATTAGCCCTCAAAACGAAGGCTTATCTTTCAATCCGTGGCAAGTAGGTGGTTGACTGGAAAAATGACACTTTCTGTTCACACGTGTCTCAGCTGGAGTCAGCTTTTGCAGTTAGATTTCACAATACAAGCAACAGGTAAGTTGCCTCGTACACTGCCTCTCCAGGTTTTGTCTTACTGGTTACTCGTTGATGCAACCCTGCAACAATGAACAATGCCTCCCTAAATACACTTCATATACACATCTCCACACCTAATAAATAAACATCGTTAAACATTCGTAGTGATCAGCCCAAGTGCTAATCAATAGCTACAGTTCCTAATTGTATTGTGACTTCTCAATCCGTGGGTATCTGCTCTTTTCCACATGGCTTCAACGCCTCTGTCACTTAGACTTTAGTTATCTTTTATATCATCAGCTGGGATACACTCTTTTCTGTTTTCTTTCTAATGATCTGTTAACACTGGTAGTATGACTTCCTATTTAATCTCCAAGAGTTATTGGAACACAGTGGCCTGTAGAGAACTGCCAGTAGCTTTCTGGTCTTATAGTCAAAATATTTTGTTATGCATGGCAATATTCAAACACCATTTACATTTTGTTTTTCTGCTTCAATAGTGTGCTTAGGCATGCATGTGCTTCCTTAGGATGTCATAAGCTTCCACAATAGCAATGTCGCACAACACAAAATTTGTGGGCGCCCTATCTGGGTTAGCCTCTACACATTAATAAGAATATTAATAAAAGCATTTATCTTACCGCAATCAATGAAATAATACACTAGTATAGATTAACTGGCGATCAATGGGCACAAATCTTAATCGCCGCCGTCCAGACGCAAAGGCAATGGGTCACACACAAGGCTTTGCTACTGTTCTTAATCTGACTAGGTGAACAAATATTCTTCGCTTGGCCACCCTTTAGTTTTATCTCTCCCCTTTTCAATATCAGTACCCAATCAAATTTGAATCCAGCCAATTTGACCTTTTTCACAGACGCGTTAGAAAGTGTAACATCCCAAGATTTTCAAAACCGAGCAGTTATCAGCGCGTTTGTCTGCCTGTCTCAATTTCTTATTTCTACAATATCTCTGTTATTAATTGTGCTATTTTAAAGGTGAAAAGTGATTATTAAATGGCCCACTGTCCTTTATCTATCCATTATAACTTCATATACTTCGTTATCTTCGTTTCCATCTGTGTACTTTTCCTCTTTCTTTATTCCAACTACAATACTTTTCTCTAAGGCAAGGTAATTCATTATAAGGAATAATATGATCTTTTAATAAGCAATATTATCATAACTTTTCAACCATCTCTTTTTATTTCTGTATTCTTCTTTCTTTTCGAAGAAATAATTATTTAAGTTTCCTCTTGTCCTTCCACCCCTCCTCCCCTTTTTTTTCTCTGCCCACATGCGTTAGTCGTTTCAGTTGCCAAGTAACAAGTTAGGCTAACTTTTGTCACGTTAACTATTTCTTCCCCTCTCTCCTTGTATTTTCAAGACGATGGCGACTTGGACCGATGCCAAGCTGTCTATCCGTCGTTCCTAACAATTAGTACGGGTGTATAAAAAGTGGGGTTTGGTAGGTGAGACTTGCCCGCTCGCTAACAAATATTCAAATATTTGCCACGCGTCTTGTGTTTCAAGAAACGGGGCCTAACGACACACTGTCGCATGTTGTACTATTAATAGATTCTAAGAATGCGTTAGCTAGTTTTATTTTACTTGGCTTTCAACCAAGGTCAAATACAGAATTTATTCATAGATTTTTGAACGAGAAAAAAAATATAAATGAGAGCGGGGGGTAACATGGAGTATTTTATCACAAGACCTCAAGTTTTTAGTATATACCTCAATGTTTTGTATTTTTTTCAGTCATATTGCTTGTATAAATGACTAGATATAGCTATTAACTGTCGTAATTTTTTTAAAGATAGGTATAAAGATTTATTTGGTCCCATCTGAGTAGAGCAGAATGGTGGGGTATATGAGAAAGAAAGGTGTTAGAATAGATTCCACGAGTGAAATAGATTAAGGTGAAGATCCGTTTCTGGAATGAGTGGTTTCTCTAGTCCAGCCTATCTAAACGACTATCATTAGAAAAAGACGATCTGTCACACTTCCTTATAATGTTAATTATAAGTTATCTACACACACACACACACACAGTTATGTGACAACAAGACACACAAACGTGAAAAAACTATGGATAATTGGGTATGGGGCTGACCAACACGATAAATTAAGTTTTGTTTAGTTTATTATCACTTAAACTTCTCACAACATCAAACATATAGAAATCAATATAAATCAAGTTTACATATATATAAAAATAACCCCATAAGTGCCCTCCCCTCTGTTGAGAAAAGACCCCGCAAGAAGTTAATAACCCAAAAAGAACAAAGTTTCTACTTAAGCTATCCAGTAAAATAATCAGGTTAGCGAACAACAACAAAAAAGTGGGTACAATGATTGTAACAAAGGAAAATATTTCTCTCTCTCTCGGTCTTTCACTCTGTCATTTTTGTGGCCACAAACACACTTGCTTACCCAATACTTGGTGTAGGTATCCCTTGAAAAAAACAATAACACTAGTATGAACCTATAGTGTCAAAATGGTCGCCCAAATATGGCCCAAGACTAGCATTGGTATTTAATAACAATTTCAAGGTAGTCGCCAAAATTGGTGAGTTAATTTTTTCCTGGATGAGTCCTGTATCACCGCATATAGTTATTGACGTAAGACGTTCTCGGGACGTTCACAGTTATAAACAAAGGAGAAAAATAGTTCCTGTATTGTCTAGCCTCTAGGTGCTACGACTGTTACGTTATAAAACTGATGATTATAAATCCTCTCGACTTTCTCCGGGATGAGTGCCGATTATGAAACAGCGTTATCTCCTGGATAAACAATTTACTTGGGAAAACGACTGTCAGTAGTCGGGAAAAATGTTATGTTTATTGCCGCAGCAGGCAGATAAATTGAATAAAACAATCTGGATATTTGTAAGTCCAGTTTAGCTCAAGTTACAGTTCATATGCCTTCAGTAACTGGGAAAAGGCCCGCAATTAGAGAAAACACGCTGGCCGCTGGTTTTGACCAAGCCTATATTGAGAAGAAAACAAAACATTTAACCAAAATGACAATCCTATGCTATCACGCGTAAAGTGTGATCTCTTATCCTCTCCGTCCTCTAATTAAATTAAAAGGCACACGGTATTTTAAGCTTATACTATCGCGCTTCGCTTTAGCAAGTACGGATTTGGGTTTTAGGCATGCAGCCGTCCCCCCCCCTCCCTACCTGGTAAAACACTCAGCGCACGATGTCAGTTGTAACTTAATTATGACTACGCTCTTAACAAACATCGCCTGTCATTACTAGCTAGTTGATTGTTGGCGTCTATCGGTTTTTAACACATGATATAACCACTAGTCATTAAAAAAAAATTTACACACAAAGAAATATAATGCGCATACTACTCTGTCACTTTATCCGTCACTCTTAACATTATACTTAAGTCAGCTAAAAAAAATGGTTGATTGATTTTACATTACTGAACCACTGGCAAGAGAATATCCGCGCGTTTTCTATTTCGCTAGTCTTAACGCTAGGGAATAGCAGTGAATAAAAATGGTAAAACTTTTAACACATTTAATACTTAAGAACAACTTAAATTATTACCGATTCAGAAACTTAAATCCCCACGGGACAATTTAACACATTTAGCGAATAAAATGGTTCCTAGTCTGGCGTGATTAGATTTATCCAAAATTTCTGAGAGACTGATAACTGACTAGGAGAGAAGGCAGAATATACGGTATACAGATTTTGTGTAATATCTCCAAAGGATGCGATACATCACACTTGGGTTTTGGGGAATTCAGAAATCTAAGTTTCCCGAGATGAAAGGTTTTGCTATTCGCTCTACTGGCATTTGCCGACGAACATCACACAACGTGAATCGTACGAACGGCCGTCTTAGATTGTCTCCCCCTTACGTAGATCAAATACTTAAGAAATACTTAAGTCCCCTGAAATTTTGAACATCAAACAGTTACACGGCAAAATATCACGGCGTGATAATTCAGATAAACGAATCATAACTCGCTGACTGTTATCTGGCCGGTCGCGGACTAGCCAATAGGTCTGTTTGTAAACACTCATTAGTGCAGGTAAGACATGAAAGACAAAAAATAGGCGTGGCTTCAAATGTGAGTCAACAGACAGCGAATTGCGTTGTTGGCTTTAGCAAAACGTAAACGCTAATTAAGGAAGCAAACGTAGTCGGATCTCCGTGGCTATATTTACATCACACGTCACATTAACTTATAATTCTGTGTTTTTCATTTTGGGTTTTAACCTCCCCTTAAGGCTGAGGCCTTTACTTTCACTTTCTATCACTATTGTATCAACCATTTCCTGCAGCCTCTTTTCACTTTTTGCTATTAAGACTATCATCAGCGTATCTCAAGTTATTTATATTATGTCTGCCAAATGATATTCCTGGCTTGTCTTCTAGAAATCTCATTATATTTTCACTGTACAGATAAACAGATCCGGTGACAGCACACATCCCTGCCTGACACCCTATTTTACGTGCTGAAACGGTCCTACTTGGCTGCTAATTCTAACAGCTGCTTTTTTTTTTTTGCCAGTACACGTTCTTTATTATCATCAAGTCTTTACCATCATTGTTGATGCTTTCTAACATGTTTCACTTTGTCAAATGCCTTAGTTAATCTATAAAGCATAAGTACAGATCTATTCTTACTTCTTGGCTCTTTCTACTAATGTTTTTATAATATATATAGCATTATTTGTGCCTATAACTTCTACACATCCACACTGTTCATCACCGATTCCTGGTTTAATTTTATTTCTCACTCTTCTCATAATTCGTAAAAATATTTTGGTTACCTGACTCAAATGACTAATGGTGCGATGTTCTTCACATTCCATGGCTCCAGGTCTCTTTGGCAAAGCTATTAATATGGATTTTAGCAGATCATCAGGTATTTGACCACTGTTGTAGATGTCATTTAAGAGTTTTGTTATCACGTCTACTCCAAATTCTCCAATTCCTCTACTGTTATATTATCTGGCCCAGGCGCTTTGCTTTTCTTCATGTGGTGCATGGCATCCTCTACCTCTGCCACAAATATTGGTGGTCCTTCACAGCTGTACTGGTCGTTCAGATCTGGTCTTTCATCATCATACATCTCCTTGATGTATTCTGTCCACCTTTCTATCATGTTCTCATGACTCATTAACAATGGTCCTTCTTTTGATTTCAAGCAGCCAGTGGCTGTTTGTGTCCTTCTGCCTGTTAACCCATTTATTTGTCTCTACGTAGATTTTGTATCTTGTCTGTGCTGCACTTCAAGCTCTCTGCACTTCTGATTTAGTCATGCTTCTTTTGCGGTTTTACAATTTTTTACTATTTCCTTATTTAGTCTGTTATATTCTTCTTTGTCTTGCTTCTTCTTTCTTCTTGCATTCATCAGTTTTAACATTTCATCTGTCATCCATTTCTTCATATACGAGACAAATTAAGAATACTTGATGAAAGTTTATTGCAACTAGATCTGAGAATATCCAGGGAAGAGGCAAAGATTATGTGAAAAAATTTAGCGAATAATAGCCAAACTCTCTTCTCTTTGATCCTTAGCCGCCGACCGTCAAAGCAGTCAGTGGTCATTACGCATGGTGGCGTCTTGTAGGGCAACAACAAATTGATTCCACTTTGCTCGGTCGGCGGCCATCCTTCGTACAGTGCCCCAACTCTGGTTCATTCTTTGCATCTCAGCCTCCACAGTCCTCCGCCAAGTTGTTTTTGGTCAGCCTCTCTTTCGTTTTCCTTCAGGGATCCATAGCATAGCTGTTCTTGTGATGGCATCGGGGTCTCTTCTGAGGACATGGCCAACCCAGCTCCAGCGTCTGCCAGCTATGATGGTGTGCATGTCCTCTTGCTTGCTCCGAGTAAGCAGATCTTGGTTGGTGATGGTATTTGGCCAAAAGATTCGGAGAATTTTTCTTAGGCATGTTGTGTGAAAAGAGGACAATTTCGACATTTCCTTCTCTGTAAATCTCCAGCTCTCCGCGTCATAGAGAAGCACAGAAAGCACACAGCTCTGATATAATCCTAATTTTGTGCTTGTGCTGTACTGAGAGGACTTCCAGATGTTGTTTAGACTAAAAAAGGCTGTTCTTGCTTTGTTCATTCTGTTGTTAATGTCTTTGCTTGCTCCGCCGTCTGGTGTTACTATGCATCCTAGGTATGTGAAGGCATCTGTCTGTTCCAGTTGCTGATTCCTTACTGATATGGGCTCAGGGTTGCTCACATTGAGCGTCATGACCTCTGTCTTCTTTAGATTGATGTTCAAGCCCACCTGCTAGCTATACTTATTAAGTCTATCCGTTTTTTTCCTGGATGTGTTGATGTGAATGTGCTAGCAGTGCAATGTCATCTGCATATTCCAGATCTTCCAATGTAGAAAATGTAGTCCATCTTATTCCCCTTGGATTGCTCTCTGTTGTCTGGCGCATCACCCAGTTTATGACTGTTAAAAAAAGAGTGGTTGATAAGGGGTGTAATGTTATGATGTATGTATATAAGCATTACCTCGTCATCTACACAAGCACACACATGTTTCAGAAGGCACTCAGTAAAAGCATGTTCAGTTTGTAGCCATGTTTATTTTACAGGATATCGTACATGTGAAGATTCGCATATTATTACAATGTGTGGTTCGTATTATTAATGTATTATATTACATCCCCCCTTTTTTGAAAAAAAATGTGTGCAAACATTTCCAACGAAATGTTTCAT
>JAMPIV010018975.1:0-135375 GCA_024509875.1 Oreohelix idahoensis
TACGAGTGTAGAATTTTAGAGACTTGCTGACGTTGATCAGCCAAAAGAGTAGATGAAATAGTAACATCATTCCAATTCTCAGTGGAATGAAGTGGCACAACTGGTATTGGCAGTTGTACATCATCGAAAGAAGATTCTTCTTCTTGGATGACTGACAAACTAGAATAGTGTTGAATAGGAGGTGTAGGATCGTCAGTTGCTTGGAATACTGACTGTAGATAATCAGGACGTGAGTAATACTCCTTCAACATGTTAATGTGGAAGGTTTTATGTTTACCATTTACATCAACGATGTAGTCAACATCGGATATTCTTGAGATGATCCTGAAAGGACCTCTCCAAGTAATTAATAGACGATTGTTATGAGCAGGGAGTAAGACAAAAGCTTCGTCACCAGGAATAAGCTGGCGAAGACGTCTATACTTGTTTGCAAATAGACGAGCTTTTTCTTTGGCTTGTTCGGATGATGCAGTAGCTAGTCTACAAGCATCTATGATTCTCTTTCTCAGAGAGATCACATACTCATAAGAGGATTGAGTTTCCTCTTCAATATTCTCTTCAACCAATAAGTCGTGGATTAACGACATCGGGCCACGTGGTTGCATTCCAAAAACAAGCTGGAACGGAGAAAACCCCGTGGCTTGATTTTGCACCTCGCGATACGCGAAGAGAGCGGCGGGTAGGACCCGATCCCAATCCTGAGGGTGATCTTGGGTCATCTTACCCAACAACTGCTTGAGTGTCCTATTTTGACGCTCAATTAACCCATTGGACATCGCATGGTAAATTGAACTAAGTGATCTGTCTATACCTAATGTCTTCATAACTTGAGACATGGATTCAGAAATGAACTGAACCCCATGATCCGATAAGATCTTCCGCGGAAAACCAATGCATGAGAAGATCAACATTAACGCCTCTGCTACACTGGCAGATGAGGTGTTCTTCAGAGGGATGGCCTCAGGCCAACGAGTGCACATATCAATGCAAGTAAGAATATGCGTATGCCCTCTGGCAGATGGAAGCATCGGACCAATAATGTCGATAGCCATTTTATCAAATGGTCTAATCGGGATGTCCGCAGCTTGAATAGGAGCTGCATGAAATGGGCCCCGTACTTTAACTTCCTGACATATCAAACATGAACGACAATAGAGAGTAATATCTCTATGAACGCCCGGCCAGTAGAATGCAGAAAGCACTCTGGATTTGGTACGTAAAAAACCCATATGGCCCGCGCATTGCGAGTCATGAGCATGTCGCAATATTCGCGATCTCATAGAAGACGGGACTAGAATCTGAGAACATAAGGATGAATCCTTTTCCCGTATCAATCTAACTAAAATCCCATTTTTAAGAATAAAGTCATGTCTAGATTTTGCAAGTTTGTTGCTTGTATTCTTTTTGTTCACATACTGAAAATTTTTTTTTAATGAATCATCATTCTTTTGTAAAGTTGCAAACGACTCCCGTGAAATAGGAGCATCGTCATCACAAGTGGTATGAACTGTAGGTTCATATGGTGTATCATGCGACATAATAGTAGCTTGAGCTCTAGTCACTACTGCATTTGCAGCCTGAAAATGTCGCTCTTCCCATGCAGCAATTTGCTGTGGTGTACACTCTGTTATACCATGTATACGACCCAATATGACATCACAAATTGGATTAGGAAGAAGACAGGCGTGGATCTTCCCTGAAAAAAATGGTGTATTTAAATTAATAATGGCTGTGGGAAACATTTCCACTGTGCCTCCAAAGGTAACGCATTTGACTGTGTGGCCCGTGGCATAACGAGGATCTATCAGCGAAGTCCGTACCCCGACCGTGGTACAACCTGAATCAAATAAAAGAGAGCATGGAATATTATTGACAAGTCCTTTGTGAAACTTAAGAGATCCTTGTCCCTGATGTACAGAAGTTGCCGTGCAGACCGCAGGTAGGCTAGGCAAAATGTGTCCGCAGCGCAACGTCGTGATCGCCTTGGGCTGGAAAAGTGTTGAGCATTCTGCACAAGCTGTCACCTGATGACTATCAATAGAACAAGACATGGCATTATGAGCATCAGCACCTTTAACCTGTTCATTGTTAGCCTGAGTATCGCTTAAAGCGACATTAGAATGTCTACGTGTCTGGCTCGACGATCTATCTCTTCGTCGCGATCTGTTCTGATTATTTGCATTAAAATTGCCCCAATTGTCATTCCTGCTCGCGTTAAAATTTTGATGAGTACGATAATTAGTATAATTACCATTATAATGTTGGTTAAATGTTTTATTCAACGAACCTTGTCTATTTTGTGGAACCTGAGATTTTGATCGCTAGTTTTGTTTATTATTATACCCTTAATTATGTTTGAAATTATTGTTACCAAAATCTCGCGATCTATGAGCTTGGTTCCAAGAAACATTGAATGGAGCAGATTGTTGAAATTGCTTCCCCTTATAAAAATTACCATTGTTGAAATTCTCATTATTTCCCTTATTAAAATATCTGTCGTTACTCAATGAACGATTTCGTGAAAAATTATTTTGTTGTACGGCAAAAGCAACTGGCAATTCACTTTTAATCTGAGCATTACTTAGATCCATGGATGGGTGAGCAGTGCAGAAATTTTTAGAATGTTCTTCTAGATCTTTCATAGATAAAGGTTTCCGTTCGTGCAAAAATGCAAGAAATGCTGGATTTACTGACGATAGCACCTTATCGCGCAGTAGTAAATCGAAAAGACCTTCATACGACTTTTCTATCTTGGATAATTCGATCCATCTTTCTAGTGTTAGCCGTATTTGGGAAAGAAAATCACAAAAGTTCTTCCCTGATTGCGGTAGCAAAGTCCGAAAACGTAATCGGTATTCATTTTCTGTCATTTGGAATTTTCGGAGAAGTGAAGCTCGAAGAGCGTCATAATTATTCTTATCATTAATACTGGTGGTATGATAAACCGCCAAAGCATCTCCCGTAAGCCATCTGGATAAATATGTAGAATATAGTGATTTATCCACATTGTAAGACCTATAGGTGGCCTCAAACCTATCCAAAAAAAATATCACGTCGTCAGAAGGGGGGTTAAATTTAGGTAATTTTAGGTGAATTTCCTTAAAATTATCATGCCTGGATGAAGCTTGGCCTTCGAAAGTTCTCTGCGAATTAGCTTCTTGAGTTAACCTAATTCTATCATATTCCAATTCGGCAAGTTTCAAATCATGCTGACGTTTCTTATCATTCTCTTCTGTCTCAAGCTGAAGTCTTTTTACATTTTGTTCAGCTATTAATCTTCTTTCTTCCATTTCCTTTTGTTTAACTTCCATTTCCTTTTGTTTAACTTCCATTTCAATCTTCAATCTTAAGTCTATCTGCAGCCTCCAATCTTTTCTGTTCTGCCTCAGGCAGAAATGGTTTCTCTTCTAATTCATCTGCTAATCTCTTTTTTCTCTCATTCTCCTCAGACTCAATCCGTTTTTGATCTGCCTCAAATTGAAGTTTTTCTAGTCTTAAAGTTTCTAACTTTCTCTGTTCAGCTTCTGTTTCTTGAGCTTTCCTATATTCTGAAAGTGCGAATGTTTTTGCCTCATCAGGAGCCATCTGAAGGGCTTTTGCTTGCTTAATGAAATAATCCAGTGAATACATTATGCTTTATAAGTAGTAACTATACTCTTAATTTCTAAATATGATAATTAATTAATGTAAATTAATTAACCTTGTTAATGCACCGAATGGTCTTCGTTCCTGTCCTAGAACGGTATATCATACTCATATAATTGTCAAATATATTAATAATCAATAAATTAATTTATGTAATGACATGTTATGAACAGACAAAAGCCATAGACAATAGCAACAACAATGACAAGACGAGATACTCAAAGACAGTAGAAAACAGTCGCAGAAATCCAATAAAAATAAAAATGTGAAACTAAAAATAGAATGTCGTAAAGAGTTACGATGATAACTGCGATCAAATACTAAACAATACAATTGACAAGACAGTGTAAAAACATATGTTTTGTAAAGAACTGAATGATAGTCAGGTGAGGATGACGTAATATACAAACAAAATACATTTATAAAACTAAGGTACGAGTAAAATAACTGTGAAAACAACAATTAAAACTTGACTGAACAGCTAAACAAATACTATCATAAGAAGCAAGTAGCGATCGGAACTACAGCAAGGTTTCTAGCCTTGAACCGGAATTATCGCTCAATTGAAACTTATAAATCAAACCCTATAGAACATCTGACAAAGAGCCCGAATCGGCTTCGAGATGAACCTCGTTTGTCAGATCGACCTCCCTACCACCCACGACGGATATACAACATAGAACATGCAACATGAAAAGTATATTGGTGGACATAGAAGAGAATAGGCACAGCCAAACACAATACAGTAATAAACGAGACTCCGTTTATACTTATCTCGGCTGATCAAACAAAAAATGTGCCTCGTCTCCGTAAATGTACGTTTGAGAATCGAAATACTTCGGCCTGAGTATTGGAGTATAGCTCGCACGTAAATAAGGACCAAAAGGATGATGTCCAACGTAGGTAGTCACTGGAGAACTTGGTGTTGAGGTTCATTGCTGACCTTGACCTTCTGATAACCGTCGTGTAGATTCCATGATGAAGACACGGGTCTTTCTGTCTAACGATTTTTGGAAAGATATTGAGTAAGTTCCCTTCTTTGAAACTTGTCCAAAACACACTGTGCCGCCATTTACTGTTGGGTTCTTTTGTGATTGTAGTTGATAGTAACGATATGCTAGTGGTAGATGTATCAATGACTAGCTTAGACACGCGATGGTTTCAATGAAAAGTTGTCAAAAGGTTATTCAATCAAATTCCAACGAGTGGTAGGCAATTGGCCAATTCATGACTAGAATCAACTCGTTGTTAAAAGTTATTCAGGTTTATTGACGAATGACAAACGGCAATCAACGACACGATCAAGACGAACGATGAGAGCATTATAATTATAGTTACTGTTGATAATAAAACATTCCTGTAGATTTCTTTATCAATCAAGTCCTTTTCTATCCAAGTGACTAGGATTCCCTAACAGTTGTCATTTGAAATACATTACGGTCATGTCCGTTAACCTTGTTCCAAGGACGTCTGTAACAGTAAACGGATTCATACTCATGGATGACGCTTCCATATAATACTTGTTTAAATCCCAGACTTTCTCCTTACAATATTCTATACAGTTTGATATAATCCATAAAAGTTCTACACGAAAATACAATCAGGTTAGCGACTTCAGTTGACTAACCTCTCCTACAAAATATGCCACGACCTTGGCATAGGCATTACAAAATATCCGATATTCAAGATATGATCAAATAGTTATCCTTTACTCGTAGGACTTCCCACTACGAAATATTTACAGTGAAGTAAAGATCTCAACTGTTCCATTCTAGGAATCCAATAACATATGGATCCCCGCTAGAATCCAGTGATGATCATCTGTTCCACTTTATTCATAGACGTATTAATATACATGAAGGTTCAAACGAAACTTACGTATTGAACTGCATGTTGGCTTCATCCTGAAGACTCAACAAAATCCTTCACAACAATTCTTCCATCGAATTGTTCAGAATCAAAATAATAACATACGGGCAGAGAGAGAGTCCATCTTGCCCTTACAACAGCTGACGTCATAATCCCCAACTAGGTTACCCGTGCGCAAAGAGCAACTCATACTCTGCATTGTGCACGTCGGTGCGTGAATAAAACGTAAAAAAGGTAAAGGAGCCCGTTACACGCCCATTGAGGCATATTGGGAATATGGTGTTAGGCCCATATTATCTTGACCGTCGGCACACGAGGGGTGATGTGGTCGGCATCACGCCGGCCGCTTTAACCTTCCCAGAGTAGCTCTGGTACCCATTTGGGGCTGGGTCGACCCAGGAGCCGTTTGTGGCCTAAAAAATTTTCCGCCTCATCTGGGGATCGAACCATAGACCACTGCGCTAGGAAGCCAGTGTGAATAAAACGTACGCACAAATAATATAACTATCTCAAGACTGGTGCGTACATTGGCAGGACCGAAGACTACCCCCTTAGGTAAAACGTACGCAACAGTCAACAAGTGTGTCTCTTCCTCATGTTCTCTTTCCAAATATTTCTTCAGGAGGTTCACATGATAGATTTTTTCTTTCCCCTTCTTATCTATCTTATAATTGGTTCTAGACACCTTCTCTAGAACTGTATATGGACCTTGCCATCCAGTTTGTAACTTATTCTGACTACCGGGCAGAAGAAGCAGTACCTTCTCTCCCACAGCCAAATCTCTGTCTTTAGCTTTCCTGTTATAATAGGCAGCATGTTTCTTCCTGGCTTGTTTCAAATTTTCATTGGCAAGTTTCCAGCCAGTTTTTAAACGAGTGGTCAGCTCATTCACATATTGGTATGAGGATGTAATATTTTCCTCTGCCTTTTCATCAGTCCACGTTCTTAACAGAGCTTCGAGTGGACCTTTTTATTGGCCTTCCAAATAATAATGTTGCCGGGGCCATTCCGGTTGAACTATGGGGTACCTCCCGATAAGCAAAGAGGGCGGCGTGAAGGTACTGATCCCATGTATCTAGTTTTTCGTGTGCCAACTTTCTCAGGATCGACATCAACGTGCCATTAAATCTTTCCACTTGGCCGTTCCCTTGTGGGTGGTACACACTACAATGGAAGTTTTTGGCCTGGAAGATCCTGAAAACTTCTTCTGTTAGTTTCCCCTTGAACTGAGAGCCATTATCAGTCAAGATTTGATTGGGAAAGCCTAACCTTGTGAAAATTGTGAGCAATGCCTCTGCCACATGTTTAGAATCAATCGATGACAGGGCTACCGCCTCTCCCCACATAGAACAAGTGTCCACCAGAGTCAGAATGTAGCTGTTCCTTCTCTTGGTTCGGGTGAGAGGTCCCACAAGATCCACGGCAACTCTCTCAAAGGGTGTTCCCACTATGGGCATTTCTCCCAGAGTTGCTGGTGCAGTCCAATGTTTAGGTGCTACTCGTTGGCACTCTGGACAGGATTTTACATATCGTTTGATATCTTAAGTTATCCCTGGCCAGAAATAGTGACAAGCTATACGCTGTCCTGTTGCGCTGATCCCCATATGACCACTGAAGGGAATCGCATGCCCTAGTTCCAACACTTTAGTCCTATATGAAGTGGGAAGGACCAGCTGTCCGTGACCATTGGATTCAGATCCAGCCTTCCTATATATCAGCTTGTTCTTCATATAAAACTCTCCCTTGCCTGGAGGTGTATGGGTTTTGGGCAACTTCTTGAAACACGGCTTGAGTGTTTTGTCCTCCGCCTGTGCCTTCCTCATCTCATCTGGATGAGTATTTATTGGATTATCCTCCTCCTTTTTAGACTGTGATCTGGTCTGCACTGTTGCCAATATCACAGGTCTCTCTTGGGATTCCCCAAGAAGACATATCTACACCCCAATATCAGAGGGTAGATTGGCTCATTTATCACTGCTGCTTTTATGATTCCTTCCACATATCGCGTTTTCACCTTTATCCGGGCGACGGGAAGTGTCATGGTAGCTACATCCTTGGTTGCAGTTTGAATCTCCACTGTTTCTGTGGTGTATTGATCTGCCTGCACCAGGTGAGAACTCACAACGGAATCGTAATCTAAACCGGTATCATATAAACACCTTATAGTGACACCATTACAGATGACATCTTCACACACTGGGGGGTGGTATGGTTCCTGTAGTTCTGCAGGTTTGACCTTTTTTTCCTTTTTCCCAGATGTCATAGCAGCACAATGAGGAGGTTTCCTTCTACAATGGTCAGTGTCATGATTGTTCATCTTACAATTTTTACACCACCTTTTCCCTTGGTTGAAAGATTTTCTTTCATCATATTTCCTTTCATCGAATTGTGGGGTTTTATTTTTATTGTCATACCGTGGCCTATCAAATTGGTGCTTACCTTTATTTTGATCTCTAGGATCAAATTTATTAAAGTTCTGTGGTGCCCTAAAATTATCCACCTGTTTCTTTTTATTACCTGATACCTCTGCCTGAGCCGCTTGATACCTTTCTGCAACATTTAGCAACTCACCCAGCCTCTCTGCACCTTGTTCCATGAGAAACTTTCTCAGGTCTGGAGCCATGGACTCTCTTAATTGTTCTATAAGAACCATTTCCTTAAGATCTTGGGTTTTCCCCAGAGAAGTCCATTTCTCCAAGTATGTCTCTAACCGTGCAGAGAACTGGTGATAGGTTTCACCTGACAGTAGTTTAGCATTCCTAAATTTTTTCCTATAAAATTCTGCGTTCTTTTCATATCTTAACAAAAGAGCCTGCTTTAGCATGTCATAATTTTCTTGATCACCTCTGCTCATTTTGGCAAAAACTTCATAAGCTGCCCCACGAAGCCCTTGAGATAACATTAAGCTCCACCTTTCTCTCTCTAACCCATATGTGGTAGCTAATAGTTCATATCTATTTAGATAGCTCTCAATATCATCGTCTTTCTCAACAAAATGATCTAAATGAAAATTCATAGCTGAAGTTGAGGCTCCCTGGCTAGCAGTGGCATCAGAGGTAAAAGGACTGGCACCTTTTCAGGAGCATGGCCTTGAAACTCAAACTCCCTTAGTCGTAACTCGTGCTCCCTTTGTAATCTCTTCTCCTCCTTTTCTGCTTCCCTCTCTGCAGCTAATCGCTTGTCTTCTCTTTCTGCAGTCAATCTTCTTTCTTCTGCTTCCAATGCTTTAGCCTCTTTGTCAGCCTCAATCTGCAACCTCTTAGCCTCAGCCTCAATCTGCAACCTCTTAGCCTCAGCCTCAATCTGCAACCTCTTAGCCTCAGCCTCAATCTGCAACCTCTTAATTTCCTTTTCAGCCTCTAACTTTCTTTCGGCCTCTTTTTCTAATCTTCTTTCTTCCCGTTCAATATATTTGTCACATTCAGCAGTGACATAAGCAATCATAATTTGCCCGTCCATTCCTAACTCTTTCGCAGTCTGTACAGCAGCAGATCGAAATTTGGCCAGGTCCGCCATTTTCTAACAGGTAAATTTATATAATGTCTAACTAAACAATACAATCTGATATTACTTATCCAAAGACACCACAGGCACTGAGAGCTCAACGTTAGTTATTTTCACCCAAGGATACCTTTTTAATTTCTATTATTCCCTGAAGTGAATTACCCCCAATATTTTTAATAGGGAAAGATTCAAAATCCCGGGAGCGAGACCCCAATATATGTGGTAAAGTGGGATGATATAAATATTTATAGGGGACTTAGTGTACTGACTGAGATCAGCTGTGAAGGTATCTGTATCTAATAGGTGTAGTGTTTTACAGATAACCTTACTTGCTACCACATTTATAACTCAGTCAGAATTATTCTGGAATATTGTGATGACTACGTTAAATGTCTAGGGTTATGTAAATGATGAAGTGTAAGTCACAACAACAACAGACAGATAAACAATTTAATTTATTCCACCACACTTGACAACACTGTGACACTCACACACATTTAACACTCTATAAGACTATCTTAAATGAGTCACTGGTAAAGTTTCAAATATTTATGTATTAATTACTTTCACTATTATATATCCTGATTCAACTACAAAGTGAACCAGGAATCACATTCAAATGTAATCACAATTTATATGTACAGAATTTATAAATATGAACATTGTAGTGACATATTTTATTAATATTTTCCTATGTGTGTCAGTGTGTAGTAGTACTATGAGGTAATACTGGTTTTGTTTTTCAAGCTATGTTGTTATTTGTCATCATGACTTCAAGTGTTTGTTTATCTGGGAAATAGTATGGGGAAAAAGTTCACAGTTCCTGTCAATTTAAACAAGGTATTGTCCCTCTTTTTTTTCTAAAATGTCAATTTTTGAGGGGACACATAATGTTGAGCTCCACTGGCCACAGAGGCTTAACTTTCGTGATGGCGGCAGGAAAAGACTCCTCTGCTCGATTGCTCCCCTGTGTTCTGGAGACACCTCACTAGTCGCTATCTGGACCCAGGAGTATGCTGTCAGCCTCCAGATTCAGCAAATCTCAGACCAGGTGCTGCTCAATAACTTTAGGACCACAGTCCCTGAAACAAGAAGGTTGTACCTCCTACTTCATAACTAATTTACAATCTATTTCCAGACTGAAAACAATACATGACAAACACTGAGTTCAGAGCGGTAGGGTAACTGTCAGCTTCATCTGAAATAATTTACACCAGTATACTCCTCCCTAATGGTTACTACGCCTCTGCAATTCCAGCATTATTTCTTTCTAATCAATAAGATAGGTGTCAGTGTACTGTTTGGCAATTCCATGTAGTTTTACTTTTCTCCGACACCTTCTGTTCAGGTTGGAGCACTATATAGGCCTTGCCTCATGTTCGCTACTGAACCACACACATATACAGACATAAATTATCAATTTACATTCAATTTTCATTAAAAAGATATTGAATATATCAAGCTTACCACAATTCATGGAATAATACACAGTTACGTTGACTGGCAATGAATATAGCACAATTTCGATCTGCCAATGTCCCAGGCTTTTATTTAGAAAAACATGCACTGGCGCTCAACGCACTGGTTCTTTAGTAAGTTTATTTGAAAATGTGGTGCTGACCTGACGCTCCTAATTGACTATATTGGCGGGTCTAACCAATCGAGCCATGTTTACACAAGCGTTTGAAAAAAAGTACCCTTCCTTCCGTCTCCCCTAACAACAAAAGATAGTATTTGTAGCCCGACTAATCGTGTTTAGCCTTACATTTATTGCGCTCCAATCAAATAGGATTTAACATGGGGACCTATTTCCCGTACAATGGTGGTGTCAAAATCTGCCACTGAGCGATTCTGATTTTGGTGTTGTCTGACACCCTCACTATTTCTTTTGGCTATAATTTGTTAATTCCTAGACTATTTGCGTAACACTTAACATATTATTTGTCAGCAAGTCCTAAGGAACCCAAATATATAAATTTAATGGGGCTAAGGGGCTGCGTTCAAAATATGCATTTTCTTCTACGATAGTCGTGCTGTTGTTTTTTTATTTTTTATGTTTAGAACCGCCACCTGTCCTGCTGTACTGTCAGACTAATGTCAGGATTTTAGACCTAAAACAGTAGAATGTCATGTTTCCTAATAAGCGTTTTGTAAGTTTTTTAAACCTAACTCTCGTATGGGTAGTGTTTTTTTATCACTGTCGATTTGAAAAAAAGCTAGTGCTTGTGGCCTTACACGCGTGATGGTAGTAATTGTATAGCGAGACGCGTGTTTAGGGTGGCATGCGTTCCGGCTTTCAGCCCTCCCTTCTCTCTATCCTAATTCCATCTGTCTTTCGTTTATGGTAACTTAGTGTATAAAATGACATGAATGGAATATTAAATATAGGTCAGCTTGCGTAACTCAAGGTTTTTCTTAGAAAGGCAGTACACGTTTTATTGAGTTGTGGAAACACGTGTATGCTGCAGTAGGCTTTTACTATCAACGTGGAACGTTATAATTTGCAGACGAATTAGAAAACAAGGGGGATTTCGAGTACAGTCATTGTGACAGCACTGTTCTTTACCATTCTTCTTTCCTTTTATTGAAGTTATTTGTTAGGCTTTACATTTACTTTTTAATTTATATATGTGGATTAGAATTTCACACGACAGTTCCTCATACCCCCATAAAATTCCTGTGTAATATTTTGAAACACAAGAAACTGTCAGAGATGCCCCAGATGTTTTACTCTTCACCTGAGAGTCCTTGTTGTAAGATAATACGATGGGTAGTTGCAGAAATTTCAAGTTCAACAATCGCCAAAGCTCTCACTGGATATTCAACAGCATATAAGTCTGGTTGGAGACTGGTTGGCGTTTAAAAGCACTCAGCAAGTTTCCTGTCACCAGCCGGCAACAGGAACATAGACCCTCTGCAACAAAAGGACACCCTGGCCTTTTATCTCTGATCATTTATTCTAACACTTAATTTCCTATGTAGGTATGGGGTCAGCGTCGCGTGCCTTACAAATGCACTAGCCCCGAATCGTACAGGACTCCCACCTGATTGTGACCACACCTCAAGTCCTTATAGTAGATACGCCACTGTACGTTCACATACTTTTCCTCCATACAATAATGTTGAGTAACCACATTTCCTGTGATATGATCTTCTCTTCTTTTCTTTACACTTATATTTGCTTCAGGCATGTAAACAGTGTTCATTGAACAGAGGCTTTACTTATCTATTTTAATACAATAATATGTCAACATAATCATAACAACATACATCAGTCAGATACCGTTTAATGTGTGGACTCAACAATGTCTGCTTCCGACATGTCCTTCACTTTTTCCCCAAAAGCAGTATCTAACTTTTGCAGTTGGACCAAACATAGTAAATTTCATAAAATATCCTTACCACAATCAAGAAATATATAAACAAATGACGCTGATTAGTGAAGAAATGGCCTCAGCTTCCTCCGAATCGTACAGACTGTGACTTGATTCTTTATTTAAGTTTATAATTAACACAGCTGTTTTTCAGCGTACGGTATCTGTATAAAAATATTAGTTCAACTGGCAATGAATAATCAAAGCCTTTTGCTAATATCTACCAGCCTAGCCAATCGTAACGTTCTACTACTTGAATTCAAATGCAGTTTGAATGAAAAACCCAAAACAATTTTGAATAACTGGTGGTCGATTGGCTAGTCTGCTCTAGTCATGCCAAATACAAAAGATATCACGTTTAGAGTTACATTTCTCCTACCGTTTCCCTTTCCCATTCATACTCTGTTCACCTCAAGCGAATTTGAATGTACCTCCCTGCCTCTTTTTCCAGCTCGCGTCCCCCTAACGTTACCAAAAAAAAAACACGAGCAGGAACGCCAGTGTGTCTGGTCGTGTGTTCTTAGATATTAGTTTTTCTTCAATAACTTCTCTAATACTGGGAATATCATATATTTTAAAGTACATTCTTACTCAGCCAACTCCACGTCATACTACCATATAATTCTTATGGGGAACTTCCTAATGGTTTAAAATTTCCAATTTATTTCATCGTCCATCGTCAAATAAAATTTTACACAAGTCCGCCATCTTTTCCCTCCTTCCTCTTGCGAGCATGTATTTTTTCAAATAACTAACTTGTTTTAGTTACATTAGAAATGCTACCACGAGTAGGAAATAAAACTGTCTGCGTGGTTATGCCTTTGGCTGGCTTTTTCGCAGTGTGAATATATGCGTTGCAGACTGTGTCATATAAGCGGGGTAGACGGGGCGGGTTTAAGAATTTGCGTTACTAGTTTAGCATTGTATCGTGTAATATTACCAAAAAATGTAAGGATTACTACGGATTTTGCTACAAAGTTGACAGAAAGTGTTACTTCAGATAGCTATATTGGGGTATACTTCCGCCAATAGTTAATTGTAAGGCTAGACTTACAAAGTGTAATCAGCAGATTGGGCAAAGGTTAACTATTAGTAGTGTTTCTCGAAAACGAAACTAAAGCGTGTCAGACTTTTTCCGTGAAATCGTTCTATAGGCTTAGCACTGTGCAAAAGGCAGCGGTTCTGGCTTCGAAGATGCCAACCGTCAGACACATGCGGGCTAATGTATTTATTATCGTTTTATGCCTGAATCGTACTGAATTGAGCGTTTATTCTCGCATATTTTGCTACAACCCCGCTCAAATTTCCCCGTTTGAAAATTAACTAACGTACTCCTAAAATCTATTAATAACTACAGCATTTGAAATTTGTCTCAAGGCCACAGACAAATCAACCGCCAACATTTTAACTAAAGAATTTGAATTTTCCACTAAGCTAAGTTAAAAAGGTTACTACCCCCTTTTAACACGCACTACCCCTCCCAATATTTATTAACAAACGTCGTAAAAATTAACAACAAATCGTATTGTTACCTCGTTTTATAGGGACGATAAAATCTTGGTTGTAGGAGAAAATATGCCTAATCTGTGCTTTGGAATAAAATTAAATAATTTATTTCTCAAAAACTAAAGAGAATTAAAAGAAGAGAGATATCTGGAAATATAGAGTTAATATCGTTTAATATATTGACATAAAGATTTCCCCGTAATAATATTATTTTGACATAGAAAATTTTATTTTAGTAATATTTTCAGTTCGAAAAAAAAGTACAATTAATTACTTAAAAATTATACAGATGAAAATGTGGAAGAATAATTAAATGAAACCTATATAGATAGATAGAGAGCATTTGGCCGCTTAATAATCTATTTTGATATTAAAAATCTGTCCATAAAAAAATGAGATATATAATATATAAAATAAAAACAGACGAGCGAACACACTTATAAACTGCTCAATTTGGTAGCTTGGGGAAAAAGTTAAAATTTGTTGACGCGCGTTCTGATTGGTTAGGCGTAGTTGAGGATGGGGCAATAAGAATTAACAATTGCTTGCAAAGTCGGCCATTTGAAATTTAAACTAAATAAGCTGACATCAGCGGGAGAGCCTGTGTGACCAAAGCTTTTGCCGTCTGGAACACTAAAGCAGTGCTAGAACCCATTTACTGCCAGGTCAAGCTTATGTTATGTGAAATTCTTACTTGAGGGTAAGGCAAAATAAATATTTGTATTGATTTAATTAACATGTAAGCCACAATTTGTATTACGATAGCCTAAGAAGGAATGCAGTCTTTCGGAGTGAAATAAATGCATAAAATATTTGCTAGTGGCTTTACAACGTTTGCGAATGCCAAAGCAGTAGACCAAAATGGATGTTGGCTTTTGTAGTGCCATAAATGTTTAAATGTTATGTATAATTATGTAGAAAATGTTAGGACGAATTTATTCACAGGTTTCAGTGCTAGAGTAAGCACACCCTATCTATTGTATGAACGACAAACCCTGTATAAGATGTTGTAAGGGAATCATTAAAGGGTCACAGGCTGGGTATGTACACCCCTGCCTATTATATGGAAGCGACACCTTGGAGGAAGGGATCAGGGCTTTGTACTATCACTGAAGAAGAATGTTTACACAGCAGTGATGTTAAACAATGAAAAATAAAGACTGGTGTAATGATCAGCACACATAGCTGATCAAGGTGAGTTGTTACAGTGGTTATGTGTGGAAGCATTATATATGAGAGTTATATGGGAGGGAATGTTCCTCTAATTTCAGGTTATATGTCAGAATACTTATTGGTGGCAGGAAACCTGGTGAGGGACGAAAATCTTGGGAGTGATCGCTCAGCATTCAAGTTGTAGCTAGCCCCACACCTTCGACCAGGAGCACCACATTTGTTGATTCTGAGGACCTATGGGCCAACTGTTTTCTTCAATCCATGCCAGTTAAGTCCTTTAGAAAAGGCACTGACAAATTATTGATATCATAAAGTTCCACCATAATAACCATAACCATAATAATAATATAATAACCTTGAAGTGATGAACCCTACAGTCTTTCCAACATATTGACAGTGATCAGTACAAGCCGGTAAACAGAACAGTGGGTGGATTTCTTAAGTGATTTTCTTTTGTATAAACAAGAGACATGGACATAGTTCCAATTTATTTATTTTAAATAGTGTAAATAAAAATTAGATTGAGTTTGACAATCCCTGTCCCATAAAATTGAGGTACAGGGAGATTAAATTGTAAAAAAATAATTATCTAAACTTCATCAAAAGTCTTACTTACTTTAATTTTATTGGGTTAAAGTTTTGTTTGACATTTTTCTTTCATCACATAAAATACATTACCCTAGACAATGGCCACACAACATTACAGAGATTAATTTGTACAAGGTGAGATCTTAGAGGTGGCGGATAGGGACCCTGAGAATTACATCATCATCATCATCATCAATTAGACTCAGGGAACTTATACAGCTTGACCTCACCTTGTGTATCGTTAGTTTAGTAACACCATAACCTCTAATTTACCATAGGTTCACAGTAAACAGAGGAAAAATACTTCCAGTATTGAGAAACACCTGGTTGCTAAAAAAAAAACGGTTACAATTGATAAATGATGGTAATCCTATCGGCTGGCTCTAAGTGAGTGCAGATTCTGAAACAGCGTAATTCTGGATGATACACTTGAATACGACTGTCAGTCGTCAGATAATGTTATTGTTCTGTACAACCCCAGTGGGCTGATAAAAATTGAAAGAAAATATTGCTGGCCTTTATACGTCCAGTTAAATTTATCATTTAACATGTTTCTTTGTCTCTTTGGCCAGTCCTGTTCACAAATAAACTTGTGGACACACAAGTCAATAAAAAGACAACATTAACCATTCAGTAAATGATGAAAGGAGGTAAGACCGCTGGACGCCCTTTGATCAGGTCTGCGAGAAATAAACAAAACATTTTATGGAAAATTGCTACTATTATATAACTACATATATGCACACGGACGGGGACAAGACGATCTCTTATCCACTCCGTCAGTTCTGATTAAAGTTAAAAGGCACACGGTGACTTTCTTTACACCTATACGGTCAGCTTTTCGCTAGCACGGCGATTTCAGGTCGGATGAAGGTATGCAACCCTCCCCCGCCCCTTACGCGCGCGTTAACGATCAGCGTACAATGTCAATTATTATTTAATTATCCATACGCGCACTTACATAAATATCGCCTGTCGTTAAAAGCTATTAAATTGCCGGCGTCTGTTGGTCATCGTATGGTATTAAATAATAGTCACTTACTATAAATACACAAAATGAAATATTACGTGAGTTCTATCTTCCACTATCAGTCGCGCCTAGCATATAATTTCAGTCAACTAAACCGTATCTTCTTGTGTGAGAAAGCGGGTATTAAAATTAACATTACAACTGAAACATCTGGTATAGAACAGCTACTCGTTATTATTTCACTGGTTGTAACAGCTAGAACTCTAAGTGAATTAAAATGGTAAAAGCGTTAACACTTTAACATTTAAGCACTAATTTTCTATTACCAGAACATCAGAAAGACAATCCCCACGATAACTATTAACACATCTTCCACAATGGTTCTAGACTACGTGTTTAGACTATCCAAAAAAATTATGAGTGATAACTGATAGCTGGTTTTGGAAGACACAGTTTATATATCATCATGTTTATCTGATCTCTAGAAGATGCTACTTTTCACACTATAGTGCGTAGAAGAGAATCAGAAGCATTAATCCCCCAGATGACAGTTTTCACGGTCGCTCTGTCGGGCGTTGCTAATCGACATCAGAGACTTAAAACCGTGTAACGGGGTCTCGGAGATTTTGCCTGTATCTGAAGATCAAAGAGTTAACTCCCCTCTCTGTGTACGAACTTCAGAGGGTACACGGGGAAATATTTTTGCCTGTGCGACTACTTCAAACAGGTCCGGTGTGAGAAACTTGATAAACAAACCTGATTCGTTCCCTGTTGTGACTGGCAGGTCGCGAAAGTTGGTAAACAACTTCTTTTGTTTATGTTCAAGGAAAAGAGGCGTGGATGAAGAATAAGCTTGTGTGAGTAAGACAGGCAGAAAAATGCATGATTTTGCTAGCAAATCATAGAACGCTACGAGGTCACGAAAGACTTCAGATACTGTAGGCTATATTTCCATTATACGTCACAATGCCCCTCTATGTTCGTAAGTACATCATGGTCTAATTATAGCTACTTACGTAACATGCGATTAACCCGACACGCGCCAATGTCATCACATATTGCGTCACAGTGGGCGTTACTTTGCCGATAAAGTACGCAGAGCAATGTTTTGATTATGTGTGACCTTCATACGGCGTATATAGAACATTTTCTTAACGATGCAAGCACACAACTTATGACGCTGTCTTTTTTTCTAGCATTACGTAATACAGTAATTTATGATAAGAACTAGCAAGTAACCCGCCAAAGCATGACGGAAATAATTATGTTGTTGTTGCGTTATGTATTGAGTGATGTAGATAATGATTTGAAGTGAGCCAAGTAAAATATCTAGAGTCACAACGTCAACAGTAGAACTCAAATAAACGAGCCACTCCTGTTTGACAGAGACTGTACTTTTATTAACATCACAAAGGCATACATCATCTGGCATTCACTCATAATTCCGACATCCCAAGAAATTGAGAGTATATCAGCGGACACATATATTTGAGCATGGGGCTCACCGAGACACGTCTCTACACCTAGAGGACACAATCCGAAAGAGACCGCAGCAGATGATACTCACTTCTACATCTCTGTATTAGAGGTGGGCAAATCGAGACAGTCCGTTGTTTCGAGACAGTCGGCTCAGTGATTCAAACTGTGTCGACGCACTGTGTCGACACAACGGCACAGCGGCTCTTTTGCCCGTATCGGGGAGAAAGAAGTCTCTTATAGACAGTACCGGGGCGGGTATACATGAACTGTGTGAGACAATTTCCTCTGTTTTTACTGTCGTGTGTGAAAATCTATGGCGTTTCGTGTGACCACAATTCAATATTTTTACACAAGTCTTCATTATGATGAAATAAAAGGTAGATATGATGATAGCTGCAGTATATGGGAAAATAATAAAAAACAACAATAATAATAACAACAGTAATAATAACACATGATATCAAACTAGAGTAAGCTAGTTTTAGTAGACAATGATTCAAATCCACACCAAGTACACAGATATCACCAGAGCTAATAAAGTGTCCATTACATTTATACGGACACTTTCAACTTTAACATAGCGCCTAAAACATTGACAACTGCAGCACTGACACAATTTCCAGTGTCTATAACTTCTCAGCAAAAATAATATCACTTGTAAAATCAAGTCATCATAACACATCCCTGAAAAATATGACATGTTTGATATTCCATACTGTCGTGAAACGAAGTGTAACCCACTACTTTGTTAATCACTATGTCGAGATACACATTTGCTTCAACCAATCAACGATCAACGTTCACCAGTCTCTGAGACAGAATAAATTAACGGCCATCTTGTTCACGCAAGATGGCCGATGAAAACTGAATAAAATTAGGCTGTATGAGACCAGGTACAAAACCGGAGGAAACCAATCAACTTGCTCCGCCAGGAACCAACCGAAAGCTTTCCTCAAGTAGTTACTTGACTATATAATCGGGCGGATTTTATGCTAACCACGCAACCCCGAACTTGACGCCAGAGATACAGACTGAAGAGGGAGAAGCTATCACCTTGATTTATGGTAACTTACCTGAGGGCATCGACCTGCAACCTGCTTCACTAAGTCGCGTCAAAACCTGGCCAGTTTAAAATCTTAGGAGGGTAAATATTTTTACGATAACCGTTGGTATTTGTTGTGTGTCATTTATACTACCTATCAGGTTACTGATTGTATCTTGGGGGGAATTAAGTATAATGATTGTATTTCCTATTATGATTGAATAGACGAAGACTAATAGGACTCATATTTCAACCTATTGTCTCCTATACTTCAATCTATTGTCAGTCTATAACTTCAGTCTATTGTCTCTGATAATTCCAAACTGTAAATATAACCAAAACAGTCCTTGTTAGGACTCAATCTATTGTCTCCTATAACCTGCAATATAACCAAAACAGTCCTTGTTAGGACTCAATCTATTGTCGCATCTAACTCAATCTATTGTCTTTTATAACTCAATCTATTGTCTCAGATAAGACCAACTGCAATATAACCAAAACAGTCCTTGTCAGGACTCAATCTATTGTCGCATCTAACTCCAATCTATTGTCTCCTATAACTCCAACCTGATATATCACCAACTGTTACGGTATATGATATTAACGCCGTCTGCTAAAGGTTATCAGACGTGCAATTGTAAAGGTTAAGGCATTTAATATATTGCGATAGATGTTTCAATTACTGAACGCTCCATACACGATCGATTATGACGTGTATAGCGTTGTTTGGGTCACAGTCGGTAACTAAGAAACGCTACCCTTTGTTACTTGACCGCCAAGCTGAATAGCTGCGTTTTTTCTAACCTTCCAATTCAATGGCATGATATAGCCATTTTATGTGCATTTTTGATGGATCAGGGTCAGTCCTAGAACTCTATATGAGAGGGAAATTTATGGAGGTTAGTATTTAACTAGAATTCTCAGAAGGAGAAGAATAATCGTCAAATTCGTATGAATATATTCAGACTCGCAGTCTCACTGTCGGCAGGTAGCCATGTCTAGCTGCTCGTGCATATAGCTGTGATGTTCTGACGACAATACTGCATTGTATCCTTAAACGGACATTGACACATAACCAGCAGTCTACGTTATTGATTAATTTATGCATGACTTATATGGACTTATGCTCTACTCCTATTTGAAATGATCATCCTGTGTGTACAACTGTGAATTAATTGTATGGACTTAATGAAATGACTTATCAAATCAATCGTATTCCAAGGTTCAAGTATTGTTCGGAATCTTCCACCCCCGCATTCGCTTAATCTTCCATCGAAGGCACGATGCACTATCACTGAATGGAAAAACTAACATATCAAAGAAAAAAACAATGGCCAGAAATTTATAATTGTTCTATTCATATCACATGGAACATTGTTCAGAGCAAACCACCTTGTAACAGTGGTGCCCGGTATGTGGGGACGAAAAACAACCAAAAACCAAAAATTTTTTCATGACTTTCGAATGAAATATTTACGATCAAGTTTCGATCACATGACCATTACGAAGCTGACGTGACGCACGTGATCATGAATAGCAACATGACGTCACTGTTGCATTGTCGCAGTGAAGAAGACATCTTTTCAACGCCTCTCTAGTTTGCTTCAAATTGATCAAGATGCACAAGATGGACTACCGTTGCCTGCCCATCAGGAGCAGACAGTCAAAGGCACAGGCCTAGCTGTTGACGACCTCTAGCACTGATCTAAGCAACGGAAAAGATAAGTCTAGGTGTTTAACTGTTGTTATTGCAAACAGTGCTAACTGAGTCCATGCCCTCTGCCTACATCGGCATTTTTTTACCTATGTTTAATGTACTTTTTGTTGTCTTAATGTGTTGTTAATTCGTGGGAGGTAGGGAGGATGAACCGAAATTAGATTCTGTGGCTCTCACGATGCCTGAATTGATTTCGGTCGTTTCTTAAGGCAGTTAAACGATTGCACTTTTGGAGGCCCCATTGAGGTTTGCCATTGGACTATCTGTCCAAATCTGCTGTCGTTTGACGATTTGTGTTAGCTGTACCGTTCCGTAGATAACTGGTGTATTTTATTCGTACTCAGTTAACAATTTTATTCAGTTCTGTACCATGTTCGTTAACTATTTCGTCCAGTCTCCTCTTACTATCATTTATTTGATGATTGTTAAATGGTCGTCCGTTATGAGTCCTGTGATGTCATCATTTTTTGCAGTCATTTTTTTTTTGTGTACTTTGAATATTAAGTTGACCTCGGGTCAGACCTTCACCCTTCATTTGGCTTGTAACACTTCCGCTTGTTTTATTTAGTTCATAAATTCATTTTTAATTGTGAAAATGTCTTGTTTGCGTCTTAACATTGTTTGTACCCTTTAGTTGCATCATTGTTTTGTTTGTCCTCATAATATATATTAAATACTACATTAATAATATGATATTATATGCAATAATACACGTGTAATTTAATTTAATTAATTGTTTCTGATATTTAAGGTTAATATGGGACATTGCATAATTATGCAGTGATAGTCCAAGAAAGTAGCACTACAATTTATAAGAGATGCCTAGGGCATAATAATATAATATATATATTGACCAAATAAAATAATCTTATAGTTTACCTTTGAGGTAATAGACCCATTGTATATTATTTAATATACTTTTCTGGTACTAAGAGAGTGACTTAGTACATTGAACAATATAATTACTAGGAATCATACCCAACATTATTGGATATTAAGATTAATTGTGTGAAGTAATTACATAATAGTTAACAGATATCATAACTATTTATGATATAGTATTATTTAGATACAATATTGTTACAAAATACTGTCTATTAGTTGAACTTAGACATTAGAGTTCAGTACTATTGTGATTATTTATATTGAATATTTCTAAGTTGAGTAAGTATAATAATTACTCTGAAGCTACTATTGACTATTTTAATCAGTAATTATCAATAATTACTTACAGATAAAAGTCAAAATGCTTACTATAGACCATTTCGTTAAAATTGGTCGGGAATATGGTTATAAATCTCAAGAACTTCGTCAGTTTGCTGAGGCAGAACTGGAAAAACATGAAAGAAAAGAAGCAGAGAAAAAAGCTGCATTAAAGAAAGAGGAAGAGGAACAAAAGGCTGCATTAAAGAAAGAGGAAGCAGACGTGAGATGAAGCAAATTGACAAGGAAAATAGATTGAGAGAGATTGCTCAACGTGAAAGAGAAGAGCAAAGAGCAATCGCCAGACAGGAAGAAGAGAATAAATTGAAACGAGAGGAAATTATTTTACAACAAGAAATGGAATTGGCGCGTATTAAATTGGAGACAGCAAGATTACAAGCACAAAGTGCTGATGCAAACCAGAATAATAACGCACAAAATGGATCATCATCCAGCCAAACTAAACATTTCTACAACTTTAAATTACCCACTCTCAACTTGAACGTGGACGACCTTTCATCGTTCCTGTCACGTTTTGAACAGACTTGCAAAACTAACCATTTGCCTGAAGAGTCATGGGTACTCAAATTAAATGAATTCTTGGTTGGAGAACCACTGACGGCTTCTCAAAATGCTGACCCATCAATAGCAAATAACTACGGTGCTATTAAGTCCTTGCTTTTACGAAGGTTTCACCTGGACGAGGAACACTGTAGGTTGAAATTTAAGGGAATTTTACCTGAATCTCCAAAAGATTTTGCAGGATTCATTGCGAACATACGCAATACATTTAATAGATGGGTTGAACTGGCAGAAGTCAACAAATCATACGACAAATTAGTTGATTTACTACTACGGGATAAGGTATTATCTTCGGTTAGCCAGCCATTTTTTGCATATTTGCAGGAGCGTAAACCAGGTACTATGGACGAGTTAGAAAAAAAATTTCTTTAAACTACTGTTCGGCACATCCGAATGCAACCATTTCTAACTCCTCATTAAGAGAACCTCTACCTGTGGCGTCTAATATGGCCTACAATCATAATAACAAACAAAGACATCACAGTGTAGACAGAAGCAGGTTCCAAAGAAATCACAATGTTAACTTTCAGAAGGGACATCATAATGATTTCAACAATAAAAATGATTTCAACAGAGGTAGATCACGAGATAGAAATTATTCACCTCAAACAAACTACCACAATGGTCAACATAACACTAATTATAATCGATCACATACTCCCAATAATAATAGTAACTGGAATGGTAATAATCATGGCTCGAGACATCGAGATAATAGTTACTATAGAGGACGACGAGATAATTCTAACAATTATACTCGGAATCGATCTCATTCTCGGGGATCATCTCATTACAACCATAATACAGGGGCGGCAGTTACAAATAATACTACCCCTATAGCTCAGGTCCCACTTGACAATAATACAACACAGTCTTCTGCTGCATGTTTTGCTATTAATTATAATGTGGCAAATAGTTGCCAACAATGCAATCTTATTTTTCAGAAGGCGAAAGAAACAGTGCTTAACTGCGGACATATTACACCAGAGGTAGGTCTTGCAGTCAACGATGGAACAGGCCTACTAATTTTTAACAGGGGATTAGTTAATGGATCCGTCGTCTCAGTGCTGAGGGATTCAGGATCCACAACGATTGGTGTACGACAGTCGCTGGTACATCCTAGCTGTGCAACGGGGGAATATGTCCGTTGCATGACTTTTGGGGGAACTATTGAGTTTTACCCCACAGCTATTATTCATGTTAACACACCTTTTTTCACAGGGAACGTAAAAGTATGTATGCTAAAAAAGCCTATAGCTGATCTGATGGTTGGTCGTATACACGGCAGTAAAGATTGCACTCCTAAAGAAATTAATGATTGGGAAAAAAAAAAATTTGCAGTCTTTTAGCAACGCTAACGCTGTTGTTGATATGGCTACACTTCGTGCCAACAACATAAATACATGTGGCACAGCAGTTTCCAACTCCACTCTCAGTACTATCCTGGAAATTGATGAAGATGATAGATCTATTGGACAACATACCAAAGATATAACTGATCCTAATAAAACTGTTGACGTTGTCAACGTTGACAAAAACATTATGAGGAAGAATAATAGGTTAAATAATAATGCTGGACTTAAAAGGAAACATAAAGTTAACACAAATAATTATGATGAAAAAGTTTTTACTTTGCCCAGCAAGGACATGTCTACGACATGTAGGAAACTTAATACCGTTGGTGATGATATGTATCATCCTCAGTCCAGTCAGGATGATACGACATCCAACAGAAAGACAATGTCGGTGTTGAAAGGGAAGGTTAATTCTTTGACAAAGAATACATATTATCATTGTCCACTATTTCGTGACAATGATACTACATATATTGGGAAAAGTGCGTATTCTCGCACAGTGTTAGTGCGAAATCTGCCGCAGGATACTACCTGGCAGGCACTTAGAAATTTTTTTGATTATACAGCAAACGTTAAGTTTGTTCGTCTTCTGCCATCATGCAATGGGCAGAATAGACAGGCGATGGTTACATTTCGTAACAATCGAGACGCTCGTTGGGTAATCGAGCGTGATAATGGTGTTTATTTTCATCACCGTTATCTAAAGTTACAATTAGTACATGATTCTGCGCCACGCAGATAATGGTGTACGCTCACCCTTTTGTCTTATTTCTTGATGACTCAGCTCTAGTCAGTCATCATTTCTTTTCCTTATTGGTCATTTATTCTTATACGTTTTAGATATCAAGGGACACAAAAAGATATTGCATATTAACATGCTCAAGCAATTTCATACACGTCCTGAACACTTACAGTCAATTTTTCATGAACTAGATGACAACACAGTATCTACTTGTTATTATTCTAACTTATCTGTCATCCAGGAAGAAGAATCTTCTTTTCCTGAGGTACAGTTACCGTTACCGGTACCAGTAGTTCAACCTACTGAATCTTGGCGGGATGTAACCATCTCTTCAACGGTTACACCGCAACAGCGTCTACAGATTGCTAACCTATTACAATCTTATCCAGATGTATTGACCGACGTCCCGGGTCGCACATCGGCTATCAGTCATGACATTACTCTCAATGATGATACACCTATTCGTGTACATCCCTATTCTGTTCCTTTACATTTCCTTGCTAAAACTACTAAGGAACTTGAACAGATGTTGTCTCTGGGAATCATTGAGACTAGTAATTCGCCATTCTCTTCTCCATTAGTGATTGTCCGGAAGAAGGACAATAACATCAGACTATGTGTTGATTATAGAAAATTAAATGCTAAGACTATAGTTGACAGCGAACCACATCCACTTATCGACGACTTACTGCCACGTCTATCCAACGCAACTATATTTAGTAAGATAGACTTAACTAAAGGTTATTGGCAGATACCACTGACCGAAAAGGCTAAGTACTACACCGCATTTTCCACTCCACAAGGTCTATACCAGTGGAATGTGATGCCTTTTGGGCTTGTTAATGCGCCAGCTACCTTCATTCGCCTGATGCGACAAATTTTATCAGGTAGACCAGACGTTATTACATATATTGACGACATATGCTTGTTTAGTTCGTCGTTTGAGGAACATGTTTCGGGACTTAGATATGTTTTCGACACTCTAAGGAATTATCATCTAACTGCTAAACCTACAAAGGTGCAAATCGCGTGTAATGAGATAACCTTTTTGGGACATATCATTGGATCGGGATATATTCGAACGTTACCTAGTACAGTCTCCAAAATTCTAAACATAGCAGTTCCTCAGACGAAGAAACAGGTCAGGAGTTTGTTAGGACTTGTTCAATATTACAGTAGATTCATACCAAACTTGTCATCCATCACGGCTGTATTGTCTTCATTGTTAAAAAAAGACATGCCGGTGAAGGTGACATGGACTGGTACATGCAATGAAACTTTCAACAAAATTATAAATTTGTTCTCGCATGTACCAATTTTAAGACTTCCCGATGCTTCCAAAAGATTTTTCTTACGAACAGATGCTAGTAACTACGGCATTGGTGCATGCCTGCTCAGAACCATGATGGCATTCTACATCCTACCTTATATATATCAAGAAAGCTAAAGCCGGCAGAAACAAAGTATTCCACAGTCGACAAGGAACTTTTATCTGTGATATGGGCAATAACTAAACTCGAAAAGTTCCTGCTTGGTGCTCCCTTCACCATTCAGACGGACCAACGTGCTGTAGCATCCTTGCGTCGATCTAATCATAAAAGCCAGAAACTCGCCAGATATGCAATCATCCTACAGCCATTTGAATTCTCCATTGAACATATTCCTGGCACTGAAAACATTGTGGCGGATGCGTTGTCACGTAATCCTATTGACGACGAATAATCAACATTAACATTCCTAAAACATATCAACTATAAAGGAACTAACCTTGCCTTCAATTTAAACTTTATAAACACTATATGCATCACAGAATGGAACTAAAGACAATCAAGGTATACATATTGACATTCAAACTTCGTCTAACGTCCATACACGATATATGAATATTCGTTGAACAATCATGGAACAATATCTGACGACAAGTCGAACTTATTATCCTATGTGCACTTAATTCTTGGATGCTGGGATAAATGACATTTCTTTCCAACATAAACGTTTGAACATTTTTTGCCTAAAAGAATTCATCAGGATCAAGACTACGGATGGATCATCATATCCTATACTAATTAATTAGTTAACTTAACTTCTTAATTGAATTATTATCAATAAAATGAAATGTGAGAAAAAAATGAAATGAAGGAAAAAAAAAAAAGAGAGAACGAAATATAAAAAGAAGAAATTATGAAAAGAGAAAATAAATCTCACACAAGTATTAGATTAATATATTTTTTTTTAATGTACCTATACATTATTTAGTTAGTTAAATTAGATAGTTATTATTCACTAACACTTAACACACACAATTAAGTTAAACTTATATTCGAATTTCTTTCTATTTCTTCTCACTTATTTTGTCTTTTCTTCTCTCATAACATCGCGTTACATTAGAACCTTAATAATTTAACTCTTAGTTTAATTAATTAATTTAATGTTAATTAGTCAAATTAATTCCTATATGACATACTAATACGACAGACCTTACTTTAATTTAATTCTATCATTCACTGTTAACATTGGACATTTTATTTAGTTGATATAATAATATGTATAATATTGATATATAATATGATTAATGTTAGATGACTATGACAAATAGTTAGTTGACATGACCGCAACACGGTTCTACTCAGAACATCGTCGGCCATATGTCACAATTGTGTTAAATTTTTTTGAAAAATTGTTAAGTCGGATAGATCTTGAAAAAAAATCTATCGATTTTTTTTCCCCCGGTGTACAGGGAATTGTTACGGTATATGATATTAACGCCGTCTGCTAAAGGTTATCAGACGTGCAGTTGTAAAGGTTAAGGCATTTAATATATTGCGATAGATGTTTCAATTACTGAACGCTCCATACACGATCGATTATGACGTGTATAGCGTTGTTTGGGTCACAGTCGGTAACTAAGAAACGCTACCCTTTGTTACTTGACCGCCAAGCTGAATAGCTGCGTTTTTTCTAACCTTCCAATTCAATGGCATGATATAGCCATTTTATGTGCATTTTTGATGGATCAGGGTCAGTGCTAGAACTCTATATGAGAGGGAAATTTATGGAGGTTAGTATTTAACTAGAATTCTCAGAAGGAGAAGAATAATCGTCAAATTCGTATGAATATATTCAGACTCGCAGTCTCACTGTCGGCAGGTAGCCATGTCTAGCTGCTCGTGCATATAGCTGTGATGTTCTGACGACAATACTGCATTGTATCCTTAAACGGACACACATAACCAGCAGTCTACGTTATTGATTAATTTATGCATGACTTATATGGACTTATGCTCTACTCCTATTTGAAATGATCATCCTGTGTGTACAACTGTGAATTAAATGTATGGACTTAATGAAATGACTTATCAAATCAATCGTATTCCAAGGTTCAAGTATTGTTCGGAATCTTCCACCCCCGCATTCGCTTAATCTTCCATCGAAGGCACGATGCACTATCACTGAATGGAAAAACTAACATATCAAAGAAAAAAAACAATGGCCAGAAATTTATAATTGTTCTATTCATATCACATGAAACATTGTTCAGAGCAAACCACCTTGTAACACCAACCAGTCCTCGTCTCATATACTCCTATCATAAGAACATAACAATATTGTTAGGATATATGTTACCAGCTATTGTCAGAGAGGGCGTGATATAGTATAGGGGGAAGGACATTGTTGTATCACACCTAGGTGTACATATTATTGGATTTATTCATGTATTGATTTATATTATGGGATGTATTCATGTATAAAATGTATTCATGTATTGAATCTATATTATTGAATGTATCCATGTATTAGTTTATCAGAAAGAATGTTTTGCAAGTAGACACCTGTCTTGTCTCGCTATTGCTAAATCATACTGAGCCATGTTGTCATTCATCCCACATGCATACATCGGAGACACGCTCATTTCACTCACACTAGAAATAGGTGGGCTTGAGGACAGAAATTAGCCCCTATTTTTGCTTTGTTACAGGTTTAATTGTGTCCTAAAAAACCTGAGGTCGTATGTTCGAGTCAATCCCGCTGCCTGGAACTCCGCAGGAGCATAGAGGTTGACCAGACTCTACATCTTTGGTCCCCCTCAGTCTTGGGTGGGCTAAAGGAACGATACTCTGCCGGTGGTGTGAACCAAACAAAGAAGAACAGACTTAAGAGAGATGAGTACACATTAGTACCATTTCTGTCGGCATTGTGAGCATAGAACTGTCAATGAAGAAAACGTGAATTAACATAGCAAGAGACAAAATTAATAGCATAGCTGAGAAGTGTTATATCCTTAATTAACAGCACAGCTGATCCATGTACTATAATTAATTAACAGCACAGCTGATATAAATTTTTTGTGTTCCTATAATTGGAAAACTTGGTGTAAAATATTTATATATATATATATAAAATAAATATTTGTAAATCACATGTAAACTTACAATTCCATTACATTCCATTTTTCAACATTCACCCTTCAGCACAAGAGTAGATAGTGTATATACTAAATAAAAATAAGGAAATTGTATTTGAACGACTTGTCAATTTTATCAGTGTTAAGTAAAATCTGTTTCCTTGTTTATTAATATCACAGTTAGTTACACAGCAGAGGTGGCGCTTTATGTCGGTCTCCTCTATACTATTGTTTCGAGATCAGATCATTCACAGCCGTAACTAATTTGTGATACCAGTAGTCCTCTCAGACACTGGGACTTCACCATTTTCTGCAGAAATTCTATTTCTGTAATTTTCAGTACTATACTGATCCTACAGCCAAATAAAACCTCTCGCCACACTGGGGGCTCGTTCCTGGGATATTTCTGTATATCTTGAGCCATACTTAGTCTATTCATCTATCTACACTCTATCTTGTGCCACCCATAGATAACATAAGAAACAAATTTTTGAAAAAAAATTCTATAATAGGATTTTTTATTGTTTTCTTAGGAGGAGTACCATTTAGTACTCAGTAAATAGTTGATGCTCACAAAGTTGCACGGAAATTTTTTGTTCATTTAAATTAATTAAGTTTAATTACAATAATTTGGTTATAGTAGATATACATACCCTATCTAAGTAACGCCATGGCGGATCTAGTGAAGTTCAGGACTGCGATCATGCAGATGGGTAAGGAATTAAATATGACAGGTGATGCTCTCACTCAGTATGTCACAACAGAAGTGGACAAACACATGGATAGGGAAGAAAGAAAGTTGCAATTAGAGACTGAAGCAAAGAAATTAGAAGCTGAAAGAGAAGTCAAAAGACTGGAAGCTGAGAGAGAAGACAAAAGACTGGAAGCTGAGAGAGAAGACAAAAGACTGGAAGCTCAGAGAGAAGACAAAAGACTGGAAGCTGAAAGAGAAACTAAAAGGTTAGAAGCCGAGGAAAGGAAATTACAAGCAGAGAGAGACCATCAGTTGAGATTAAAAGAGCTTGAAATTCAGGCAAATACTGGCAATAATGGTGGTAGCTCACCTCACTCTGAGAGTAGCTCCAGCCAGAGCACCTCAAGTGGGGCCATGAATTTTCATCTGGACCCATTTGTTGAGAAAGAAGATGCCATTGAGTCGTACCTGGATAGATACGAAAGACTAGCCACTACCTATGGCTTAGTGAAAGAAAAATGGAGTCTTAAACTATCTCAGGGATTGAGAGGTATTGCCTACGATGTGTATTTGAAGCTCTCAAGAGATGACCAGGAAGATTATGAAATCCTGAAGCAGGCACTGCTTGTGAGATATGAAAAGAACTCAGAATCATATAGAAAGAAATTCCGAACAGCTAAACTTCTTCCAGGAGAAAACTATCACCAATTCTCTGCTAGATTGGAAACCTATTTGGAAAAATGGAGTAGTTTAGGAAAGTGTCAGGATCTGAAAGAAATGATAATGATGGAGCAGGTGAAAGAGTCCATGCCTCAAGAAATGAGGAAGTTTATCATGGAACAAGGAGCAGAGAGATTGGAAGATATTGTAACTGTTGCTGAGAGATATCAAGCAGCTCAGGCAGAATTATTAGGAAATAAGAAGAAGCAGGGTGAAAACTTCAAATCATCACAAAACTATACCAAATATGAACAAAAGGACCATACCACAAGGAACAAACAAAGATTTGACCAAAAGAACAAAAACCCTCTAAGATCGGATAAGACACCTTACCGGAAGGAAGGAAAGTGGTGTAAAACTTGTCTAATGAGTAACCACAATACTGCGGACTGCAGAAGGAAGAATCCTCCTCATCATGCTGCATGTCTTACAACAGGGAATCAGGGAAGGAAGGAAATGGCAGTAAGTCAGAAAGACTTCCATCATCCCCCTGTCTGTGAGGAAGTGACCGTGAATGGCACTCAACTACTGTGTTTATATGACACAGGATTGGACTTTGATTCAGTAGTGTGCTCTTCTCTAGTGAGTCCTGACCAGATAACCACAGAAACAGTGGAAATCAGAGGACCGATCAAGGGAGCAAGAACCATGACACTACCCATAGCTCGAATCAACATAAGTTCTCGCTATGTGGAAGGAGAAATCAAAGCAGCAGTGATGGACGACCCTATTTACCCTTTGATTTTGGGGTGTAGGTATGTTTTCCTTGGAGAACCTATAAAACCTGTAGTTATGGCAAAGTCCAAACCAGGGAAAGCTCCAGGAAAATGGAGGAGAATCCTATCAATACTCATCCAGAAGAGATGAAAAAGGCTCAAGCAGCAGACAGCACGTTGAAGCCTTGTTTTGGCAAATTGCCTAAAGCACATAACCCTCCAGAGAAAGGAGACTTGTATATGAAGAATGGCCTACTATACAGAAAAGCTGGAACAGGACCTAAAGGGCATGGACAGCTTGTAGTGCCAAAATCTTACAGGGAGAAGGTTATGACGCTAGGACATGCTATACCCTTCAGTGGACATGTGGGAATAAGGGCCACTGGACAAAGGATAGCCTGTCACTACTTCTGGCCAGGAATTACAGAGGACATAAAAAGATATGTAAGATCTTGTCCAGAATGCCAAAGAGTAGCTCCTAAGCATAGGACTGCACCAGCAACACTGGGAGAAATGCCTATTATGGGAACCCCTTTTGAACGTGTTGCAGTAGATATTGTTGGACCCCTCACTAGGACCAAGAAGAGAAATGCTTACATCTTAACCTTGGTTGATACTTGCTCTATGTGGGGAGAAGCAGTGGCCATGTCAGCTATAGAGTCAAAGCACGTGGCAGAGGCCCTGTTGACAATATTTACCCGATTAGGTTTCCCGCATCAGATATTGACTGACAATGGGTCTCAGTTTAAGGGAAAGCTAACACAAGAAGTATTCAGGATATTTCAAGCCAGGCACTATCATTGTAGTCCCTACCATGCCCAAGGGAACGGTCAAGTAGAGCGGTTCAATGGTACGCTAATTTCAATCCTTAGAAAGCTGGCGAGTGAAAAACCTGATACTTGGGATACATACTTACCCGCTGCACTATTTGCATATAGGGAAGTACCCCACAACTCAACTGGATTGGCTCCAGCTACATTGTTGTTTGGAAGACCAATAAAAGGTCCACTGGAAGCATTGCTGCGGACATGGACTGATGAAAAGGCAGAGGAAACAGTGACTTCTGCATACCAGTACGTCAACGAGTTGACATCTCGATTGAAAGCAGGTTGGAAACTGGCCAATGATAACTTAAGACAGGCCAGGAGGAAGCATGCTGCGTACTACAACAAAAAAGCAAAGGATAGGGAACTGGAGGTGGGTGAAAAGGTGTTATTACTGTTGCCAAGCAGCAATAATAAATTGCAGATTGGATGGCAGAGACCCTATGTCATACTGGAGAAACTTTCCAGGACCAATTATAAGATTGACAAGAAAGGAAAGGAGAAGGTATATCATATCAATCTTCTTAAAAAATACTATGACAAGGAATCATCAGAAGTTGCACATATCATGACCCTAGCCATAGCAACAGAAATGCACGGCGAACCACTTCACTCTATGGAGTATCCACTCACAACTACAGAGGATTATGTTCAAGTAAATATTAGTGAACATTTAACTCCAGAGCAGAAAAAGATGGTTCAGCAAGTGTTGGAAACCCATGCTGATGTGCTCACAGATAAGCCAGGTCGAACGAATCTGTTAGAGTACGACATGAAGGTTACCGACCCTACCCCAGCATGCATGAGAACATACCCTATACCCTATGCGAAAGCCCAAGCACTAAGGGAGGAGGTTGATTATCTGTTGAAGGAGAAAATTATCTCGAAGTCAGACTCTCCCTATAGCTCAAGTGTGGTGCTATTGAGAAAACCGAGTGGTGAACACAGGTTATGTATTGACTACCGGAAGCTTAATGCGATCACAGAATCTCAGGTGGACCCATTACCTGACACCAACCAGCTGTTCTCTACACTAAGTAAGGCTAGGTATTTATCGAAGGTAGATCTAAGCAAGGGATACTACCAAATACCAGTGAAACCAGAAGTTAGGAAAATGCTGGCATTCAGTACATCAGACGGACACTACGAGTTTAATGTACTACCCTTTGGGCTGAAAAATGCTCCAAGTATCTTTTCAAGAATGATGAGGAAATTGTTGGAACCTCTACAAAATCCCCATATCACTAACTTTATGGATGACATTCTTGTTGCTACAAACACATTTGAAGAGCATATAGTAGCGCTCTCCATGTTGTTTGACAGACTGAGAGAAACTGGATTGACTGCACGTCCAACCAAGTACTATATCGGTTGTAAGGAGTTGGAATTCTTAGGTCACACTATTTCTACAGGTCATATGTCTCCTGACCCAAAGAATATAGAGAAGCTAAAGAAGGCACCCAGACCTCAAACGAAGAAAGATGTGAGATCATTCGTGTCATTATGTGGGTTCTATCAGAAGTACATACCCCATTTTAACTCTCTGTGTGCACCATTAACTAACTTAACGAAGAAAGGACAGCCTGACAAAATCCAATGGAATGCTGATTGTGAAAAAGCTTACACAGAGCTAAAAGCAAAACTCACCAGCAAACCCATCCTTACACTACCCGATATCACACAGGAATTTGTATTAAGGACGGACGCTAGCAGTATAGGGATTGGTGCAACTCTCTTGCAGAAATCAAAAGCCCAGCCGGAGGAACTTTTACCAGTCGCCTACGCCAGTAGGAAGCTGAATGCAGCTGAGTTGAACTACTCGACCATAGAGAAGGAATGTTTAGCTCTAATTTGGTCCATCAACAAATTTTCACCTTATCTGTATGGGACACACTTCATTGTCCAAAGCGATCACCAACCTTTAACATTCTTGGCTGCATCTAAAAAGCTAAATTCGAGATTATTAAGGTGGAGTCTGCTTCTGGCGCCTTATTCCTTTACCGTGAATTACATTCCGGGAAGAGACAATGTAGGAGCTGATTTTTTAAGTCGACACCCTAGTACTCTGGAAGGACAGACGCAAAAGGATTAACCACAGCAGGGGTTTACACGTCAGCTATGACAAGTCACAGCTAGGAAAGGAGGGGGCTATGTCGTGAAACGAAGTGTAACCCACTACTTTGTTAATCACTATGTCGAGATACACATTTGCTTCAACCAATCAACGATCAACGTTCACCAGTCTCTGAGACAGAATAAATTAACGGCCATCTTGTTCACGCAAGATGGCCGATGAAAACTGAATAAAATTAGGCTGTATGAGACCAGGTACAAAACCGGAGGAAACCAATCAACTTGCTCCGCCAGGAACCAACCGAAAGCTTTCCTCAAGTAGTTACTTGACTATATAATCGGGCGGATTTTATGCTAACCACGCAACCCCGAACTTGACGCCAGAGATACAGACTGAAGAGGGAGAAGCTGTCACCTTGATTTATGGTAACTTACCTGAGGGCATCGACCTGCAACCTACTTCACTAAGTCGCGTCAAAACCTGGCCAGTTTAAAATCTTAGGAGGGTAAATATTTTTACGATAACCGTTGGTATTTGTTGTGTGTCATTTATACTACCTATCAGGTTACTGATTGTATCTTGGGGGGAATTAAGTATAATGATTGTATTTCCTATTATGATTGAATAGACGAAGACTAATAGGACTCATATTTCAACCTATTGTCTCCTATACTTCAATCTATTGTCAGTCTATAACTTCAGTCTATTGTCTCTGATAATTCCAAACTGTAAATATAACCAAAACAGTCCTTGTTAGGACTCAATCTATTGTCTCCTATAACCTGCAATATAACCAAAACAGTCCTTGTTAGGACTCAATCTATTGTCGCATCTAACTCAATCTATTGTCTTTTATAACTCAATCTATTGTCTCAGATAAGACCAACTGCAATATAACCAAAACAGTCCTTGTCAGGACTCAATCTATTGTCGCATCTAACTCCAATCTATTGTCTCCTATAACTCCAACCTGATATATCACCAACCAGTCCTCGTCTCATATACTCCTATCATAAGAACATAACAATATTGTTAGGATATATGTTACCAGCTATTGTCAGAGAGGGCGTGATGTAGTATAGGGGGAAGGACATTGTTGTATCACACCTAGGTGTACATATTATTGGATTTATTCATGTATTGATTTATATTATGGGATGTATTCATGTATAAAATGTATTCATGTATTGAATCTATATTATTGAATGTATCCATGTATTAGTTTATCAGAAAGAATGTTTTGCAAGTAGACACCTGTCTTGTCTCGCTATTGCTAAATCATACTGAGCCATGTTGTCATTCATCCCACATGCATACATCGGAGACACGCTCATTTCACTCACACTAGAAATAGGTGGGCTTGAGGACAGAAATTAGCCCCTATTTTTGCTTTGTTACAGGTTTAATTGTGTCCTAAAAACCTGAGGTCGTATGTTCGAGTCAATCCCGCTGCCTGGAACTCCGCAGGAGCATAGAGGTTGACCAGACTCTACATCTTTGGTCCCCCTCAGTCTTGGGTGGGCTAAAGGAACGATACTCTGCCGGTGGTGTGAACCAAACAAAGAAGAACAGACTTAAGAGAGATGAGTACACATTAGTACCATTTCTGTCGGCATTGTGAGCATAGAACTGTCAATGAAGAAAACGTGAATTAACATAGCAAGAGACAAAATTAATAGCATAGCTGAGAAGTGTTATATCCTTAATTAACAGCACAGCTGATCCATGTACTATAATTAATTAACAGCACAGCTGATATAAATTTTTTGTGTTCCTATAATTGGAAAACTTGGTGTAAAATATTTATATATATATATAAAATAAATATTTGTAAATCACATGTAAACTTACAATTCCATTACATTCCATTTTTCAACATTCACCCTTCAGCACAAGAGTAGATAGTGTATATACTAAATAAAAATAAGGAAATTGTATTTGAACGACTTGTCAATTTTATCAGTGTTAAGTAAAATCTGTTTCCTTGTTTATTAATATCACAGTTAGTTACACAGCAGAGGTGGCGCTTTATGTCGGTCTCCTCTATACTATTGTTTCGAGATCAGATCATTCACAGCCGTAACTAATTTGTGATACCAGTAGTCCTCTCAGACACTGGGACTTCACCATTTTCTGCAGAAATTCTATTTCTGTAATTTTCAGTACTATACTGATCCTACAGCCAAATAAAACCTCTCGCCACATTGGGGGCTCGTTCCTGGGATATTTCTGTATATCTTGAGCCATACTTAGTCTATTCATCTATCTACACTCTATCTTGTGCCACCCATAGATAACATAAGAAACAAATTTTTGAAAAAAATTCTATAATAGGATTTTTTATTGTTTTCTTAGGAGGAGTACCATTTAGTACTCAGTAAATAGTTGATGCTCACAAAGTTGCACGGAAATTTTTTGTTCATTTAAATTAATTAAGTTTAATTACAATAATTTGGTTATAGTAGATATACATACCCTATCTAAGTAACGCCATGGCGGATCTAGTGAAGTTCAGGACTGCGATCATGCAGATGGGTAAGGAATTAAATATGACAGGTGATGCTCTCACTCAGTATGTCACAACAGAAGTGGACAAACACATGGATAGGGAAGAAAGAAAGTTGCAATTAGAGACTGAAGCAAAGAAATTAGAAGCTGAAAGAGAAGTCAAAAAACTGGAAGCTGAGAGAGAAGACAAAAGACTGGAAGCTGAGAGAGAAGACAAAAGACTGGAAGCTCAGAGAGAAGACAAAAGACTGGAAGCTGAAAGAGAAACTAAAAGGTTAGAAGCTGAGGAAAGGAAATTACAAGCAGAGAGAGACCATCAGTTGAGATTAAAAGAGCTTGAAATTCAGGCAAATACTGGCAATAATGGTGGTAGCTCACCTCACTCTGAGAGTAGCTCCAGCCAGAGCACCTCAAGTGGGGCCATGAATTTTCATCTGGACCCATTTGTTGAGAAAGAAGATGCCATTGAGTCGTACCTGGATAGATACGAAAGACTAGCCACTACCTATGGCTTAGTGAAAGAAAAATGGAGTCTTAAACTATCTCAGGGATTGAGAGGTATTGCCTACGATGTGTATTTGAAGCTCTCAAGAGATGACCAGGAAGATTATGAAATCCTGAAGCAGGCACTGCTTGTGAGATATGAAAAGAACTCAGAATCATATAGAAAGAAATTCCGAACAGCTAAACTTCTTCCAGGAGAAAACTATCACCAATTCTCTGCTAGATTGGAAACCTATTTGGAAAAATGGAGTAGTTTAGGAAAGTGTCAGGATCTGAAAGAAATGATAATGATGGAGCAGGTGAAAGAGTCCATGCCTCAAGAAATGAGGAAGTTTATCATGGAACAAGGAGCAGAGAGATTGGAAGATATTGTAACTGTTGCTGAGAGATATCAAGCAGCTCAGGCAGAATTATTAGGAAATAAGAAGAAGCAGGGTGAAAACTTCAAATCATCACAAAACTATACCAAATATGAACAAAAGGACCATACCACAAGGAACAAACAAAGATTTGACCAAAAGGACAAAAACCCTCTAAGATCGGATAAGACACCTTACCGGAAGGAAGGAAAGTGGTGTAAAACTTGTCTAATGAGTAACCACAATACTGCGGACTGCAGAAGGAAGAATCCTCCTCATCATGCTGCATGTCTTACAACAGGGAATCAGGGAAGGAAGGAAATGGCAGTAAGTCAGAAAGACTTCCATCATCCCCCTGTCTGTGAGGAAGTGACCGTGAATGGCACTCAACTACTGTGTTTATATGACACAGGATTGGACTTTGATTCAGTAGTGTGCTCTTCTCTAGTGAGTCCTGACCAGATAACCACAGAAACAGTGGAAATCAGAGGACCGATCAAGGGAGCAAGAACCATGACACTACCCATAGCTCGAATCAACATAAGTTCTCGCTATGTGGAAGGAGAAATCAAAGCAGCAGTGATGGACGACCCTATTTACCCTTTGATTTTGGGGTGTAGGTATGTTTTCCTTGGAGAACCTATAAAACCTGTAGTTATGGCAAAGTCCAAACCAGGGAAAGCTCCAGGAAAATGGAGGAGAATCCTATTAATACTCATCCAGAAGAGATGAAAAAGGCTCAAGCAGCAGACAGCCCGTTGAAGCCTTGTTTTGGCAAATTGCCTAAAGCACATAACCCTCCAGAGAAAGGAGACTTGTATATGAAGAATGGCCTACTATACAGAAAAGCTGGAACAGGACCTAAAGGGCATGGACAGCTTGTAGTGCCAAAATCTTACAGGGAGAAGGTTATGACGCTAGGACATGCTATACCCTTCAGTGGACATATGGGAATAAGGGCCACTGGACAAAGGATAGCCTGTCACTACTTCTGGCCAGGAATTACAGAGGACATAAAAAGATATGTAAGATCTTGTCCAGAATGCCAAAGAGTAGCTCCTAAGCATAGGACTGCACCAGCAACACTGGGAGAAATGCCTATTATGGGAACCCCTTTTGAACGTGTTGCAGTAGATATTGTTGGACCCCTCACTAGGACCAAGAAGAGAAATGCTTACATCTTAACCTTGGTTGATACTTGCTCTATGTGGGGAGAAGCAGTGGCCATGTCAGCTATAGATTCAAAGCACGTGGCAGAGGCCCTGTTGACAATATTTACCCGATTAGGTTTCCCGCATCAGATATTGACTGACAATGGGTCTCAGTTTAAGGGAAAGCTAACACAAGAAGTATTCAGGATATTTCAAGCCAGGCACTATCATTGTAGTCCCTACCATGCCCAAGGGAACGGTCAAGTAGAGCGGTTCAATGGTACGCTAATTTCAATCCTTAGAAAGCTGGCGAGTGAAAAACCTGATACTTGGGATACATACTTACCCGCTGCACTATTTGCATATAGGGAAGTACCCCACAACTCAACTGGATTGGCTCCAGCTACATTGTTGTTTGGAAGACCAATAAAAGGTTCACTGGAAGCATTGCTGCGGACATGGACTGATGAAAAGGCAGAGGAAACAGTGACTTCTGCATACCAGTACGTCAACGAGTTGACATCTCGCTTGAAAGCAGGTTGGAAACTGGCCAATGATAACTTAAGACAGGCCAGGAGGAAGCATGCTGCGTACTACAACAAAAAAGCAAAGGATAGGGAACTGGAGGTGGGTGAAAAGGTGTTATTACTGTTGCCAAGCAGCAATAATAAATTGCAGATTGGATGGCAGAGACCCTATGTCATACTGGAGAAACTTTCCAGGACCAATTATAAGATTGACAAGAAAGGAAAGGAGAAGGTATATCATGTCAATCTTCTTAAAAAATACTATGACAAGGAATCATCAGAAGTTGCACATATCATGACCCTAGCCATAGCAACAGAAATGCACGGCGAACCACTTCACTCTATGGAGTATCCACTCACAACTACAGAGGATTATGTTCAAGTAAATATTAGTGAACATTTAACTCCAGAGCAGAAAAAGATGGTTCAGCAAGTGTTGGAAACCCATGCTGTTGTGCTCACAGATAAGCCAGGTCGAACGAATCTGTTAGAGTACGACATGAAGGTTACCGACCCTACCCCAGTATGCATGAGAACATACCCTATACCCTATGCGAAAGCCCAAGCACTAAGGGAGGAGGTTGATTATCTGTTGAAGGAGAAAATTATCTCGAAGTCAGACTCTCCCTATAGCTCAAGTGTGGTGCTATTGAGAAAATCGAGTGGTGAACACAGGTTATGTATTGACTACCGGAAGCTTAATGCGATCACAGAATCTCAGGTGGACCCATTACCTGACACCAACCAGCTGTTCTCTACACTGAGTAAGGCTAGGTATTTATCGAAGGTAGATCTAAGCAAGGGATACTACCAAATACCAGTGAAACCAGAAGTTAGGAAAATGCTGGCATTCAATACATCAGACGGACACTACGAGTTTAATGTACTACCCTTTGGGATGAAAAATGTTCCAAGTATCTTTTCAAGAATGATGAGGAAATTGTTGGAACCTCTACAAAATCCCCATATCACTAACTTTATGGATGACATTCTTGTTGCTACAAACACATTTGAAGAGCATATAGTAGCGCTCTCCATGTTGTTTGACAGACTGAGAGAAACTGGATTGACTGCACGTCCAACCAAGTGCTATATCGGTTGTAAGGAGTTGGAATTCTTAGGTCACACTATTTCTACAGGTCATATGTCTCCTGACCCAAAGAATATAGAGAAGCTAAAGAAGGCACCCAGACCTCAAACGAAGAAAGATGTGAGATCATTCGTGTCATTATGTGGGTTCTATCAGAAGTACATACCCTATTTTAACTCTCTGTGTGCACCATTAACTAACTTAACGAAGAAAGGACAGCCTGACAAAATCCAATGGAATGCTGATTGTGAAAAAGCTTACACAGAGCTAAAAGCAAAACTCACCAGCAAACCCATCCTTACACTACCCGATATCACACAGGAATTTGTATTAAGGACGGACGCTAGCAGTATAGGGATTGGTGCAACTCTCTTGCAGAAATCAAAAGCCCAGCCGGAGGAACTTTTACCAGTCGCCTACGCCGTAGGAAGCTGAATGCAGCTGAGTTGAACTACTCGACCATAGAGAAGGAATGTTTAGCTCTAATTTGGTCCATCAACAAATTTTCACCTTATCTGTATGGGACACACTTCATTGTCCAAAGCGATCACCAACCTTTAACATTCTTGGCTGCATCTAAAAAGCTAAATTCGAGATTATTAAGGTGGAGTCTGCTTCTGGCGCCTTATTCCTTTACCGTGAATTACATTCCGGGAAGAGACAATGTAGGAGCTGATTTTTTAAGTCGACACCCTAGTACTCTGGAAGGACAGACGCAAAAGGATTAACCACAGCAGGGGTTTACACGTCAGCTATGACAAGTCACAGCTAGGAAAGGAGGGGGCTATGTCGTGAAACGAAGTGTAACCCACTACTTTGTTAATCACTATGTCGAGATACACATTTGCTTCAACCAATCAACGATCAACGTTCACCAGTCTCTGAGACAGAATAAATTAACGGCCATCTTGTTCACGCAAGATGGCCGATGAAAACTGAATAAAATTAGGCTGTATGAGACCAGGTACAAAACCGGAGGAAACCAATCAACTTGCTCCGCCAGGAACCAACCGAAAGCTTTCCTCAAGTAGTTACTTGACTATATAATCGGGCGGATTTTATGCTAACCACGCAACCCCGAACTTGACGCCAGAGATACAGACTGAAGAGGGAGAAGCTGTCACCTTGATTTATGGTAACTTACCTGAGGGCATCGACCTGCAACCTACTTCACTAAGTCGCGTCAAAACCTGGCCAGTTTAAAATCTTAGGAGGGTAAATATTTTTACGATAACCGTTGGTATTTGTTGTGTGTCATTTATACTACCTATCAGGTTACTGATTGTATCTTGGGGGGAATTAAGTATAATGATTGTATTTCCTATTATGATTGAATAGACGAAGACTAATAGGACTCATACTTCAACCTATTGTCTCCTATACTTCAATCTATTGTCAGTCTATAACTTCAGTCTATTGTCTCTGATAATTCCAAACTGTAAATATAACCAAAACAGTCCTTGTTAGGACTCAATCTATTGTCTCCTATAACCTGCAATATAACCAAAACAGTCCTTGTTAGGACTCAATCTATTGTCGCATCTAACTCAATCTATTGTCTTTTATAACTCAATCTATTGTCTCAGATAAGACCAACTGCAATATAACCAAAACAGTCCTTGTCAGGACTCAATCTATTGTCGCATCTAACTCCAATCTATTGTCTCCTATAACTCCAACCTGATATATCACCAACCAGTCCTCGTCTCATATACTCCTATCATAAGAACATAACAATATTGTTAGGATATATGTTACCAGCTATTGTCAGAGAGGGCGTGATATAGTATAGGGGGAAGGACATTGTTGTATCACACCTAGGTGTACATATTATTGGATTTATTCATGTATTGATTTATATTATGGGATGTATTCATGTATAAAATGTATTCATGTATTGAATCTATATTATTGAATGTATCCATGTATTAGTTTATCAGAAAGAATGTTTTGCAAGTAGACACCTGTCTTGTCTCGCTATTGCTAAATCATACTGAGCCATGTTGTCATTCATCCCACATGCATACATCGGAGACACGCTCATTTCACTCACACTAGAAATAGGTGGGCTTGAGGACAGAAATTAGCCCCTATTTTTGCCTTGTTACAGGTTTAATTGTGTCCTAAAAACCTGAGGTCGTATGTTCGAGTCAATCCCGCTGCCTGGAACTCCGCAGGAGCATAGAGGTTGACCAGACTCTACATCTTTGGTCCCCCTCAGTCTTGGGTGGGCTAAAGGAACGATACTCTGCCGGTGGTGTGAACCAAACAAAGAAGAACAGACTTAAGAGAGATGAGTACACATTAGTACCATTTCTGTCGGCATTGTGAGCATAGAACTGTCAATGAAGAAAACGTGAATTAACATAGCAAGAGACAAAATTAATAGCATAGCTGAGAAGTGTTATATCCTTAATTAACAGCACAGCTGATCCATGTACTATAATTAATTAACAGCACAGCTGATATACATTTTTTGTGTTCCTATAATTGGAAAACTTGGTGTAAAATATTTATATATATATATAAAATAAATATTTGTAAATCACATGTAAACTTACAATTCCATTACATTCCATTTTTCAACATTCACCCTTCAGCACAAGAGTAGATAGTGTATATACTAAATAAAAATAAGGAAATTGTATTTGAACGACTTGTCAATTTTATCAGTGTTAAGTAAAATCTGTTTCCTTGTTTATTAATATCACAGTTAGTTACACAGCAGAGGTGGCGCTTTATGTCGGTCTCCTCTATACTATTGTTTCGAGATCAGATCATTCACAGCCGTAACTAATTTGTGATACCAGTAGTCCTCTCAGACACTGGGACTTCACCATTTTCTGCAGAAATTCTATTTCTGTAATTTTCAGTACTATACTGATCCTACAGCCAAATAAAACCTCTCGCCACACATACTAATGTTCCGAACGGTGTATTCGAGGCAGACACGAACTGAAACTGTGTCCATGTATCGAATCTGTCGGACTGTCGGACTCGGTGCTGTTTCGAAGCATTGTTTGACACATACACACAGTAGCCATCTCTACTCTGCAAAACAACGAGGCAGACAGGAACCGACACTGTATCGACACGGCAAGAAGGCTCTGTATCGAATCGTTCGGGTACGATACTGTTTCGAAGCATTGTTTGACACATACACACAGTAGCCATCTCTACTCTGCAAAACAACGAGGCAGACAGGAACCGACACTGTATCGACACGGCAAGAAGGCTCTGTATCGAATCGTTCGGGTACGATACTGTTTCGAAGCATTGTTTCGACACATACACACAGTAGACATCTCTACTCTGTATGCGTCTGCCTGCATAAATTATATTACGTCATTGTTTCATGCGGTGTTGTTCCGTTCACAATCCCCTTCGTTTGAGCACGACAGCTATTCACATAAGCGAACACGTCGTGGTGCGCAAAAGAAGATGTAACAGTTGTGCTCTCTCTGCTGATCATGGCACTAATTCTCTTGTCGTTTCAGTCCTTTCTATTACATTTTAACTTCATTGGATCTTTTAGTAAATCTTATAATGACTTATGGTCAATGCACCATGAAAAGATTGCAAAGCATGCGCGTTATTTTAATGAATGCTCAATATAGCTATCACGATGCTATGCGCACATTTTCCGGGAAACGTGACGGGATTTTTGTTCTTGCTGGTTACAGAAGACAACGAAGAACAGGTTGGTTAGGCACCTTGTGACAATGTTTTCAGGTCAACTGGCAGAACTGATATACAACTTTAAAATGCATGTAGGAAATATGTGGAAATCAAAAGAAATGTCTAACAGATGCACGGATGGATAGATGAACATATAGATAGACAGACAAAGAGACGGATTGCCAGCCAGAGAGACAGATATATGCAGAAACACACCAGTGGCGTAACTACTGTCTTGGTGGACAGGGCATACGCCTGGGGACCCAGCACTGAATGGGCGCCGCGAAAGTAGAGGTCGGAAGGGACGATCGCCTTTAAATAGATACTTTTAATTTTCCTTGTTCATGTGTTGAAGTCACAGCATGTCCCAGTTTCTAGAAACATAAATGACAGGGATAAAGAAGGCACGGAAAAATCTTGAGCATTACGCACGGGACAGGAGACTCTGGCATAAATTTGTTGAAGGATTTATACTTGTGACGATGATGATTAAGTAAGTAGTTTACATTGTAGTGCAGATTTGCCATATGTTGGTTATACTTGTGACGATGATGATTAAGTAAGTAGTTTACATTGTAGTACAGATTTGCCATATGTTGGTTATATACTTCTGACATAGATGATGATTAAGTAAGTAGTTTACATTGTAGTACAGATTTGCCATATGTTGGTTATACTTGTGACGATGATGATTAAGTAAGTAGTTTACATTGTAGTACAGATTTGCCATATGTTGGTTATACTTGTGACGATGATGATTAAGTAAGTAGTTTACATTGTAGTACAGATTTGCCATATGTTGGTTATACTTGTGACGATGATGATTAAGTAAGTAGTTTACATTGTAGTACAGATTTGCCATATGTTGGTTATAGTTGTTGAGTTCATTATAGGAGTGAATCTTTAAATTTGTTGAAGGGTTATACTTCTGACGATGATGATTAAGTAAGTAGTTTACATTGTAGTACAGATTTGCCATATGTTGGTTACGTTCGTTCGTTCTTTCGTCGACTATATTGCTGTTATACCCTGTTCAACCAAAGAGGTTATAATTGGGGTATATTGTGCGTTTATGTTGGTTATAGTTGTTAAGTTCATTACATAGGGAGTGAACCTTTAAATTTGTTCCCCGGGCCTCGCAGAATGTAGTTACGCCACTGACACCAGATGAGTCGAAAGTAGGGGCTGAAATTAAATTTTTGGCTCGTTCGTTAGCGACAAACATTAGCAAACTTTGGGTGACCAGTTCTCTTCCTGGCTGCCTTTGCCTTCCCTAAATCAACAGCAGAGTCAGATACCATTTACAGCTAGGTAGACCGTAGCATGATGCTACCAGCTTTCGATCCCGAACGCGGTAACTGTAACTCGATAGGAAAGCACTCTAACTGCCCAGCCAAATTGACCCCCAGAGCATAAGTAAAACTTGCTAACAGTTCTATGGTGTCTGCAAGGGGCATAAATAATGCATAGGGTTATAATTAACAGGAAAATGGAATATTCATTTTACTGTGTTCAGTCCCCTGAGGATTTCACTCCTACGTGTAAGAAATACTATCTATCTATCTATCTATCTATCTATCTATCTATCTATCTATCTATCTATCTATCTATCTATCTATCTATCTATCTATCTATCTATCTATCTATCTATCTATCTATCTATCTATCTACCTACCTACCTACCTACCTACCTACCTACCTACCTACCTACCTACCTACCTACCTACCTACCTACCTACCTACCTACCTACCTACCTACCTACCTACCTACCTACCTACCTACCTATCTATCTATCTATCTATCTATCTATCTATCTATCTATCTATCTATCTATCTATCTATCTATCTATCTATCTATCTATCTATCTATCTATCTATCTATCTATCTATCTATCTGTCTGCCTGTATGTATGTATGTATGCATTATGTAAGTCTCTCTGTCTGTCTGTATGTATGTATGTCTGCTTGTCTGTCCGTCCGTCTATCTCTCTATCTGGCTTTCTGTCCGTTCGTCTTTCAGTCTGTCTGTGTCAAACATGGTCCCAGGCCAAAGCACAGGAGAAAAGAGATCACATATTGTGAGACGAGATACTTAAGACAAGCCATTAATGTTACAAGGAGTGCCAGGTGTTGCGCACATATTCTTTGGCGCACGGATTACGCATACAAAAGTAAAATGTATTTATTTGTCTGATGAAGATATAGTTATCTTTGAATGCATGTTTTTCGGTCTTAAGCGACAGAACTCAGATTAGGCAATCGGTATTCATTCTGTGAGTTATCGCTCTTTGTAGCGTTCTTTAAAATGGAACTCGGCGGAGGAATCTAGACTTACTTTAATCTATTCTATGTTTGGTTAGGAATAGATTGTTATTGCTTCAGTATGTCTATGGCCCGAATCTATGTGTAGTTCTTGTCTATGTAGGACGAGTATGTGTTACATCTTGATATCTTAGTATGTTTAAGTGGAACTATTTTTCTTGTACTGTACTTTTGGGGTCAGGTGCTTTTCGGCGCATGAAGATACGTTAGGGAGTCCTTCGGTGTTAGAAAGCCTATGGCGGGAGTCATGTCGGAGACCTGCCCAAAGTTTGTGATCTCTTTTTGATTATGGGAACGAAGATATTTTCTTCGGGGATTTTCGCTCAGAAGATATTTGCTGAATGCTATTTAAAGAAATCTCCGCTAGGGTGCAAGCTACACTTATGCTAAAGGAGGTTCTGTCCAGGAGTCACCGTAAACATTATTGATTAACTGACATGACTAGTCAGTAAGGCCTGATGAAGATTTGTTAAACATTATATATTAACTGACACGACCAGTCAGTAAGGCCTGATGAATACTTATATGAGATATGGAACTCTGAACGTTTGTATACTGATGTTCCATTGTGATTGTCCTCAACATGAATGCCAATTTATAATTGTACCCCGTGGGTCAACAATATGATATTGATGTCGACCTGTGTTCCTGCAACTGTACCCGTTCTGTCAAGTGTGTGCGTCCCATTAAACTGTTGAAACGTTCACGGTAGTCTGTATCCTTAACTTCTGATACGTATGAGTGAGTATTCGTATTTCCAGTCAACTTTACAGAACAGTTCACACATTCGCGTATTAACAGTCACTCTACCACTCATGATACACATTACATCCTTGTCGAGTCCTCAAGACGTTTGGAGCAAGATGACCTGTACACCTGACACTGTGCTTGGTTGTTTGAGTTGACTATTTAGTCCCAGTACATCTTTACAACGTACACTGATGTATACCAAGTTACAACAAAGTAGAATACAGCTTTATCAATGTGGTAGGCCAGATTACCGGGTTTGACCTGCACAGTGAAGATTACCAGAAGTAACAGCTACTGATACCAGTTTGTTTCCCTGACGCCTGATACGACACACCAACAGTGATGGTTTACACTTGAGTGACAGTTCCTCACGTGACGGATGAAACAAATACGGAAACTAGGTCAGGGTTTATTGACATTTTTCGTTGGACATCACAGCATTACATTGAACGTTGGCGAGCAAATTAATTGTGTTAGCAAGAAATACAATAAGCTGAGAAGTCCTACTTTCATCGTTGGACCTTCTGATGCTCATATTGTTGAACACTGTAATAGATTTAAATCAAAAATCTAGTATTGATTAAAGTGACAGTTTAGTTTGTTTATTGAGAAACTGTGCCATTATATTTCTGAACTGAAACTCTTTCTGCAACACATTGCATTCATATGCTATTGCATTCTATTTATATGATGATATATGTATTTATGTTTAATGTTTGCATATTATGTGTGTGTCTATGTCGTGGGTGGTTGGTGAGGTGACTAGTATAGGATATACCGAGTCATATTGGTCCTATATTAGTATTCTATAGGGAGCAATTTTCTTTATTGGAAATTTGCTGGCAACATCTGTTGCTATTTTTGTTAGTTGTGATGAGGTGTTCCTTTCTTCGTTGTTTTTGTTAATAATTTTGTGTTCCTTATTTTGGTTTTGATCTGTTTGTATTTGTAGATCTACTCTGTTCTATAATTTAGTTCTATACACCATTTATGTTTATACACTGTGGCGTTATTTGTCTGGTTTATTCCCTTGCAGTTATCATCACATACTTTGTGACATTATTTTTGGTTAAGATTTTTCATTGATTTGATTTCTGCAAATGTTTTCGTATTGTTTTCCTTGATTGTCTTTCTATTTGTATTTTATGTATGGTATTGGTGAACATATGATATGAGATAGTTGAGTACACGTATGTTATAGTATAGACCAATACTTTATCATTATTATTGTTGTACAAGGAAGTATACAAGACCTTTGTAAGGCTTGTCTCCCACAGAGATTGGGATTGTGAGCTAATTAATTAAGTTCATTGAGAACTTGCTCTTGTTTATTAAGAGATAGGTTACATTTTTGTGTCAACTGATTGCTATCATTATTAGGCATCATGTCTACATTGGAATACTTTATTGCACAAGGGAAATCCCTTGATAAGTCTGGTAAGGAATTAGAGGAGTTTGCAACTGCTGAATTCGCAATGGTATTAAAATCAGAAGAGAAGAAGCAAAAAGAGGAAAATAAATGGAAAGCAGAAGATGAACAAAAGAAGATAGATGCTGAGAATTTAAGATTGCAGATGCAAGCTGAGGAGAGAAAAGCTGCTGCTGAGGAGAAAAAAGCTGCTGCTGAGGAGAGAAAGCTTCAAATTGAAGAAAAAAAATTAGAGGCTGAACAAAAAAGATTAGACAGAGAAGCTGAGGCTGAACAAAAAAGATTAGAAGCTGAAGCTGAACAAAAGAGATTAGAAAGAGAAGCTGAAGCTAAACAAAAGAGATTAGACAGAGAAGCTGAACAAAAGAGATTAGACAAAGAGGCTGAACAAAAAAGATTAGAAGCTGAAGCTGAACAAAAGCGATTAGACAGAGAAGCTGAACAAAAGAGATTAGACAGAGCAGCTGAAGTTGAACAAAAGAGATTAGACAGAGAAGCCGAGGAGAGTAAGGCAAAAAGAGAGCATGAGGAAAAACTATTTGCATTTGAATTAGACAAATTGAGATTGACAAATATGTGTAATGTTAATCAGTCAAATGGTAACAGTGGTAAACCCTTTACTTATAAGGTCAAGGTACGTGCGTTCAATCCGTCCAGTGACGATATTACATTCTGGCTGGATCGTTTTGAACGCTCCTGTCGAGCTCATAATGTGGATAAATCACAGTATGCGAATCAATTGTCAGAAAATTTGAAAAGGGATTCTCTGACTAGTTTAAGTTTGGTTGAAGAGTCTGACAAGGATAATTATGATGTTATTAGAGCGGCTTTATTGAAAAAATATCAGTTGACTGAGGAAGGTTACCGTATTTTGTTTAAGAAAATTGGTACCTGAATCAGGGGTGGAATTCTCAGAATTCATTGCAAGGACACGTCTTACATTTAATCGTTGGATTGAGTTGTCCAAAACAGAAAAGACATATGAAGCCCTTATGGACTTGTTGCTCAGGGACAAGATTATGTCATGTGTTAATAAACCTTTCTTGGAATTCCTACATGAGCGTAAACCCAAGACACTAAAAGAAATGCAAGAATATTGTGACCAATACGTCACTGCACACCCTGACATAACTCTTAGCAACACTAAGATTAAACAATTTATGCAAGTTGCATCAGCAACACAATACAACCCTAGTTATTCACACAAATTTCAGGGACAACAAAACAAGTTTGGAAAAAAAGGTAACCATAGTAGTTATCAAAACCAAGGAAACCAATCATTTCAGGGTTCTTCTGCGAAGAACTGGAGACAAGCTGACAGCCCTCGATACAGAGGTGGTCATAATTATAGACATTTCCGCAGAGGAAGTAATTATAGGAACTATCCAAGTCATCCATCATGGAGACAACAAGACCATAACTATAGAGATACTCATTATAATGAATATGATAATGGTAATCATGAGAATTATGACTCAAACCCAAATAGGGGTTACAATAGAGGGAATAATAATGATTACAGAGGCAATAATAATCGAGGTAGATCCCAATACAAAAAACATAAATCTCATTATCATGCAAACTCTGCACAGCAAGAGTCACATGAAGACTATAAACAGACTAAAGATAATGATGATGCTAATAATATGGCATGTGCCGCTTTTGATTTTGGGAGAGCATCTCAGTGCCCCCAATGCAAAACATTATTTGAACCAACTACTGTGTCCACTTTAAGTTGTGGCCATCCTCTTCCCGCTCTTCCTGCGTCAATCGCGCATGATGGAAGAGGTTCTCTTGTTTTGAATAGAGGTTTAGTTGATGGTACTCCAGTCGCAGTTCTTTTCGATTCGGGGTGCACCACCATTGGAGTGAGGCAGTCACTCGTAGATCCTTCTCGTGCCACTGGAAAAGTAGTCAAATGTGTAACATTTGGCGGCACCTTAGAGAAATACTCTACTGCTATCATTAGGATTGCTACTCCTTTCTTTACAGGAGATGTACACGCATGTCTTCTGCCGAATCCGATCGCTGATCTTATCATCGGTCGTATTCACGGAGTCAAAGAATGCACTCCACAACAAATTTCCGTTTGGGAAAAAACAGAATATGCAAACCGCTAATGCTGTAGTCACTAGAGCTCAAGCTCTTAATGTGCCTCAATCTTCACCTACTGAAGATAATGAAGTGCATAACCAAGATGATCCCTTGGTAATTTCTCGTGACTCGTTTATAAAACAGCAAGAAGAGGATCCGACTCTAAAGAAATTCTTCACTCTTGCAACGAAAGGTGATCCGAATAAAGATACCAAGCGTAAATCTTGGATTACAATGAAGAATGGCGTACTTGTACGTATGGTGCAAGACTCCGACAAGTCAAGTCATTCTCAGATTCTTGTGCCCAAGAATTTGAGAGTTAAAATCTTACAACACGCACACGACTCTCAGTGTGCTGGACATATGGGTTTTTCCCGTACAAAGTCAAGAGTTCTTGCGGCTTTCTTTTGGCCTTTTGTGAACAAAGACATACGGATTTATTGTCAATCTTGTATAGTATGTCAAGAAGTCAAATCCAAAGGTCCACGCCATGCTGCACCTATTCAGGCTGCAGACATTCCTATTCGACCATTTCAGAAAATGGCGATAGACATCATTGGTCCATTTAAGATCAAATCTGCTAGAGGACATCTGTTTATCTTAACGTGTGTGGACATGTGCACACGTTGGCCAGAGGCTATCCCTCTGAAGAGCATTACTACTGCTGACATTGCAGATGCTCTTTGGCTTATATTTTCTCGTCTGGGATTCCCCGGAGAAATATTATCAGACCATGGCACCCAACTAATATCGGATACCATGTCTCAAGTGATGTCGACTCTGCAGATAGAGAGATCTTTGAGTAGTATCTATCATCCTATGTCCAATGGGATGGTCGAACGGCTAAATAGAACACTCAAAAACTTATTAGGGAAGATAACTGAGGATCATCCTCAAGATTGGGATAGGGTTTTACCCGCGGCCCTCTTCGCTTACAGAGAGGTCCCCAATGAACATACATGATTTTCTCCCTTTGAACTTGTCTTTGGCGCGCGACCGCGCGGCCCTATGTCTTTGCTTCATGATCTCATAACCGTTGATAATATTACCGATGACACGAAATCTTCTTATGAATATGTCATCGCGCTTAGGGAAAAGATTATCGAAGCATGCAAATTGGCAACTTCTTCTTCTGAATTTGCTAAGCAGAAAGCAAGACAATTTGCCAATAAGAAAAGAACCTTACGACAACTTTGTCCTGGTGACAAAGCATTTGTTTTGCTACCTTGTAGGGAAAACAGACTTCTTATTTCTTGGAAAGGTCCGTACGATATAATCTCGAAAATTTCCGATGTTGACTACATTGTCGATATTGATGGGAAGCGTAAAACCTTCCACATCAATATGCTTACGGAATTCCATGAACGTCCGGATTATTTACAGCCTATTCTCCAGGCAACGGACGATTCACCAGTCCAACATGGTCATTACTCATCACTGTCTGTAATACATGATGAGGAAACAAGTTTTTCGGATGTTAATCTTCCGCTTCCGATGATCCCACTTCATTCTAGTGAATCCTGGAAGAATGTTACTGTTTCTCCCGATTTATCTCTAGGAGAACAGCGACAAGTTTCGGCTATGCTACAAACATTTCAGGATGTCCTTACTGACATTCCTGGTCAAACTCATGTCATTGAACATGACATTATTCTAACTGACCATAATCCTATTAGAGTCAGACCTTATCCTATTCCTATACATTTTCAAGCACAGGTTGAGAAGGAGTTGGATGAGATGATAGATTTCAAAATAATTGAACCATCCACTTCTGAGTATTCTTCGCCGATGGTTATTGTCCGAAAAAAGACAATAACATACGTCTTTGCGTTGACTATCGCAAATTGAATCAAGTCACGAAGTTTGATGCGGAACCTATGCCTTTACTAGAAGAGGTACTTACTAAGCTTTCTAAATCGCATTTTTTCACTAAACTAGATTTGTCTAAAGGATATTGGCAAGTTCCTCTATCTGAACGCGCTAAACCTTTTACTGCTTTTTCTACACCTAGAGGCCCTTTTCAATGGAATTTCATGCCTTTCGGCCTTATGAACGCACCAGCTACATTCGTACGCATGATGCGTAGAATTCTATCCTATCGGTCAGATGTCATTGCGTACCTAGATGACATCTGTCTTTTCAGCGATACTTGGGAAGATCACTATTCAGGGTTAGTTGAATTACTATCTACTCTACACGAGTATAACCTGACAGCGAAACCCTCTAAAGCCTACATTGGTTTTAGCGAAATTTCTTTCCTAGGTCACCGTGTCGGTCATGGTTTCCTAAAGACAGAGGACCATAATACAAGTAAAATACTTAACATTTCTATTCCTAAGACTAAAAAGCAAGTGCGAAGTCTCTTAGGTCTTATACAATTCTATGGACGATTCATTCCGAATCTGTCCTCGATCATGGCGCCTCTTTCTACCTTGCTAAAGAAAGGGTCTCCTAATATAGTCCATTGGACTCAAGAATGTCAATCCTCTTTGGATAAGATCAAAACTATGTTTTCTACTGCACCTATGTTAGTGTTACCTACTAAAGATCAGACATTTGTTCTTCGTAGTGACGCTTCATCCACTGGGATTGAAGCGGCACTAATGCAAGAGTACTCTGGAACTCTGCATCCTGTAATGTATATTTCCAGAAAGCTTAACGCTGCAGAAAGGAATTATTCGGTCTTAGATCGTGAACTATTGGCTATGGTATGGTCAATTCTCAAATTACAAAGATTCCTTCTAGGGGCACATTTTATAGTAGAATTCGATCAGAAAGCTCTCACGGCTATACAGAGTAAAAATTTGAAGAGTTCGAGGTCTACTCGATATGCAATTGCTCTTCAACCTTTTCATTTTTCGGTACGAGCTATCCGTGGATCAGATAATGTGATGGCAGACATTCTGTCTAGATGCCCACATGATTCCACTTAACTGTTGAGTCTTGGATTTCTCAACACTTCCAACTCGACAACAGATTTTTCTTTTCTATATCAAGATAGATACACATTGTAATTTGTAATGATACTACGTTCATTGATATATATATTCACCGGTACTCGTTGATGATTTTTCTCTTTGTCAATCATGTACTTAGAATGCTTAAACTGAAATTGTTATATGCATTGTGTCATTGCAAGTATGGTAGTATGCGTTGGTGACACTTCCCTGGAAACATTTATGCTTAAGAGAAATGCTTTCTCTGAGAGATCTATATTTCGACTTTGCATTAATCTGGCTTAAATAATTCCAGATATTTCTCATCTGCGCAGTATTTATGTGTTGGGAGCCTATTGTATGTTGCTCTCAGGAAAAAAAAGATTTTCATTTTTTTCCCGGGGGCTGTGGTAATCTGTTGCGCACATATTCTTTGGCGCACGGATTACGCATACAAAAGTAAAATGTATTTATTTGTCTGATGAAGATATAGTTATCTTTGAATGCATGTTTTTCGGTCTTAAGGGACAGAACTCAGATTAGGCAATGGGTATTCATTCTGTGAGTTATCGCTCTTTGTAGCGTTCTTAAAAATGGAACTCGGCGGAGGAATCTAGACTTACTTTAATCTATTCTATGTTTGGTTAGGAATAGATTGTTATTGCTTCAGTATGTCTATGGCCCGAATCTATGTGTAGTTCTTGTCTATGTAGGACGAGTATGTGTTACATCTTGATATCTTAGTATGTTTAAGTGGAACTATTTTTCTTGTACTGTACTTTTGGGGTCAGGTGCTTTTCGGCGCATGAAGATACGTTAGGGAGTCCTTCGGTGTTAGAAAGCCTATGGCGAGAGTCATGTCGGAGACCTGCCCAAAGTTTGTGATCTCTTTTTGATTATGGGAACGAAGATATTTTCTTCGGGGATTGCTAAATCCATGAGTTCCCTAGTGTTCATTCCATAACGCCAGGAGAAGAGCGTTTGTGCTTGCTAGTGTATTCTTATGTTAAGGTAAACGTACTTTTGCTGACTTCGTTCATTCCTAGGCTTAAGATGGGCAGACGTTTACATGAATCTACTTATGTCAGTATGTCAGAACGACATATCATTTAGCAGAACTGATTATGTTTCTATACAGCAATTATGAGGACAGATTATGCTGATGCTTGTGGAAACTTTGATATTCATGAATTGAATCTTTATTGGAGCTTGGTCGTACATCGTTATGGTGAGCGATGTTTACAAGACTAGAAGCCATTTTGAAATGCTACGTATTGTCGATCATCTACCAGAGAACAGGGACGCCCTTATTATCCGATGATGATCAAGAGATCACACTTATGAAAGGAAAATCTATTCTTGGGTGATTTAACATTTGCTCAGGAGATATTTGCTGAATGCTATTTAAAGAAATCTCCGCTAGGGTGCAAGCTACACTTATGCTAAAGGAGGTTCTGTCCAGGAGTCACCGTAAACATTATTGATTAACTGACATGACTAGTCAGTAAGGCCTGATGAAGATTTGTTAAACATTATATATTAACTGACACGACCAGTCAGTAAGGCCTGATGAATACTTATATGAGATATGGAACTCTGAACGTTTGTATACTGATATTCCATTGTGATTGTCCTCAACATGAATGCCAATTTATAATTGTACCCCGTGGGTCAACAATATGATATTGATGTCGACCTGTGTTCCTGCAACTGTACCCGTTCTGTCAAGTGTGTGCGTCCCATTAAACTGTTGAAACGTTCACGGTAGTCTGTATCCTTAACTTCTGATACGTATGAGTGAGTATTCGTATTTCCAGTCAACTTTACAGAACAGTTCACACATTTGCGTATTAACAGTCACTCTACCACTCATGATACACATTACATCCTTGTCGAGTCCTCAAGACGTTTGGAGCAAGATGACCTGTACACCTGACACTGTGCTTGGTTGTTTGAGTTGACTATTTAGTCCCAGTACATCTTTACAACGTACACTGATGTATACCAAGTTACAACAAAGTAGAATACAGCTTTATCACCAGGATAAGAATTGATGACTTGAGAAACATTGTAGGAACTATATTCTACATCAAACACATAGATCCGAGTTTCTCATCCGGGTTTCCACGGAAAAATAGGGCTCCGCGAGAGGTCACTAGGGGTTCCGCGATAGATCGTGATTGAAAAAAAAAATAAAAGAAATAAATGTCGTTGTTAGAACTTTGCGCGTTGGGCGTTATTAGACAAAATTCATCAAAAGGTATTCGACGAAGTATATCGGCATCAAAACAAAGTAGAGCAAGTGAATTAAGTCTGTTCCAGTGGGGTACCGTTGGCGTAATGTTGTTAGTGATTGGGGTGAGGCAGGAATAATGCCCCACGGTCAGCGCCTGATAAAATACATACTCATTTTTTAGACAAATCAAAAGGAAGGTTAAAGGACAATATCAAGCACTGTGGTGAATTAAGAATTATATTAAGAACAACAGTATAAATTATGGGGAAAAAACATACATGCCACACGCTATGGTTTACCCATAATCTGTACGGGGTGTTTGCGTTTTCAGATGTGTACGGCCCGTACAAACGTCTGTACGGGTTTTTTCGCCTAATTATTAAACATACATATAAATCGATCGTCTTGTGCCACTTCCGTAGCCGTAATTTGCGTCATTTTTAATGTTATTTGCAAGTGAGTTAGCTTTCGTTTCCGATCTTTATTTAGTAATGGGTGTATCCGCGTTTATTTTCTGTGAATTTTTTAAATCGCAATCAATCGGCATCGAAAACGCGGCCATTTTCGCTCCAATTTTAATGGATTCTGACTCCGATGCGATGACAAGGAGATCTTTGTCTTTATTAGCGCTAATATCGGTTCTCAGAATATGGGTGATGGCAGAGATGGAAACGAAAGAAGAATGTCATTGCTAGTATGTATAATTTTAGGGGTTAGGATTAGGTTTATCGGAAAGGTTTAGGGTTACGGCCGAATGTCACTGCTCACGAGGGCGTTTGTTGCTTTGCTACTGATGATGGGTGTAACGAAAAGATCGTCATTTGATTTTTATTGGTCAAATGACTTTCATTGAGATGCAAAGGAAAAGAACTCTTCGTTTGTTGGTTTTTTTTTTTTTGAATTAAAAAAAAAAATTTTTAATAAAATTTTTTTTTTTTTAATTTTTTAATCGTTTTTTCATCTTTCCATACCTCTCTTCCTATCACATCTAACATGTACACAAACAAATTTTATATCATCAGATTCATCATTCATTTATTTCTATACAGTCCAAAAATTAGAGCAATTGACCAAAAAACTATAGAATTTACAAGTCATCCACTATATTTCGGGAAAACAATGCAGCGTGCTAAAGGATAAGGTCCTATCAAACACAGGATTTCCTGGTCTGTTAGTGATAATTAAGCGCAGAAATAGACTAAATGATGAAACGATCACATCATTTTTACTGTGCAAAATAAACTCAGTCAAATATTGTTTGAGTTTTAAAATAAATGAAGACCTGTTTTAAAAGGCAAAGTCCCCATGCCTCTATGATGCAGCTTGTTAAGGACTTCTTTTAACCAGTCTGTTGAAGAATACTTCTAACGCCGGTTGTTGTGGGGCTTCTATTTATGACACCAAGTATTTAGGATGACCAAGTTGTTATATGCGTATTCTGTTCCTACAGTCGAAGTCCTTCGGGTTCTTATATCACTTTTATAGGATTCCGTAATACTGTCCGTTGGTATCGATATTGTCTTCTTTAACCCGTGTGATGCCTCATTAGCTGAACATGTTTCATATTAAATATTCGACCATTGACTGACCTGTATTAGTCTCTTGTCTTATTGATTATATTAGCAGTGTGAGATGCAGTGTGTTCAGGCAATAATTATCACTGGTCATGATTAGTTGAATATAAACAGCATTTAACTCAACTCAGAATACGTCAGTTGATAAGACCGTGATTTTGACGACTCAAAATATTTAATTAATAATTTCATTCCATGAGCAGACACCAACTACATGGGAACAAAAGTCACATCACATTCATGTACGTTCTGCAAGAGTTCTCGTTATTTCATTAACACATGTTCATTAATCTCTATCTAGAGTTCTGGTGAGGAGAAAACGTCGAAAGGAGCACCAGGAAAATAAGCAGCTGAGGGCTGCCACCTCAGGGGCGCATTCCCATAGTCAGTTATGACTGAAGGGGCTATTATTATTAGAGATCTGGTTAGAGGTCAGTTCCTTTTTAAACGGCCAATGTCCTTTGGCATAAATTCAGAGGCTAACTAGACCTACTTCCGTCGCTAGTTTATACAATAGCCTTTTGCACTAGACTTAATTATCCTGCTAGTTTCGCAATACACTTCTTAAGCTAGGCTTACGTCTACTGCTAGCTATATAATATCCATCTATACTAGTCTTACACTATTGCTAGTACCATAATGTTCCTTTGGCATACCACGCCAGGCTAATCTGCCATAATTATACAAACTGCGTTAGGAACGATACGCCTTACGTTTGATCCACGAAATACACTGCTCAAGTGGCTTCCCAGCCAACACAACTAATAAGTGGACGACGCCACACACTTTTAAATGGTAATACCACACAATATAAGTGGCAATGGCCACACTTCTGAAACACACTGCCGTAGGGGTCAAAACCCACAAGTCGAATGACGTTACCAAGACATACACGTCATGCATAGAGATATGCATACTATGTCGTTACTCTATTCAATTGCGATGTTCCATGGTGCAGCAATTCGAGTTGGCCAAACTCAAATGCCTGCACACATGCAACAATCATCGACATCGGTCGATAAAATATATGTCTATTCATTTGAGGTGTTCCATGATACAGTCATTCCGATCGAGCTCAAATCCAAATGCCTGTAAGCATGAAACAATCCTCAACATCATCCCCCTCACTTCCCAACGTGACACGTGTGGCACGTGTGATAGTGGTGGAGAAGACGCACGTCTCTATAATATGTTAGTATAAGTACTATCCACCTGTACTATCATCATTATTAAGTACCCATAATCAATTTTGTAATCACAAAATTCGCACTAACAATTCTCGAAATGGTAACTAAAGAGTTAATTCATTTTCTTCTCAGAGAAGTTGCGCGATAAAAGATCCGCCAAGTTATTGTCTGATCCAGCAATAGGCAGAATCGTAAACGAAAATTCTTGAATCAATAGGTACCATCGGTGTATTCGAGAGTTACGTATTGTTCTAGATGTTATGTATGTAAGAGGACTGTGGTCCGTCATAATGTAAAAGTGCGTTCCGATGAGATATCTTGACAGCTTCTCCAGGCACCAGACCATTGACAGGAGCTCACGTTCACCTGTCGCATACTTCTGTTCAGCCGAAGTTAGTTTCCTTGATACGTAGAAACAAGGATGGAGTGTTTCCTTGTAGCAATGTAGCAAACATCCACCCATTGAGTAACTCGAGGCATCTGATTGAAGTATGAATGGAATATGTATATTCGGTAATAATAATATAGGTGCATTACTAAATAATTTCTTAATTGTTACCAGGGCGCTTTCGCAATCTTGGTCCCAACGTACCTTATTAGGACTACCTTTGGTCAACAGTGCGGACAAAGGTGTAGATAGTTGTGCGAAATGCGGGATGAATTTATGGTAATAATTAATTAAGCCCAAAATGCTTCTAACCTGCTTTTTAGATGAAGGGGTAGAAATCTCTAGAATTCTTTTGACTGTATTGTCGTCAGGATATAGTTTGTGGTTACCTATGCGGTGACCAAGAAAAGAAATTTCCTGACAACCTATTTGGACCTTTGAAGGTCGCACAGTCAAACCATGCATACGTAACGTATGTAGAAGAGAAGTTAAACCATCAATATGGTCTTCCCACGATTCATGAAATAGGCAGATGTCATCGATGTACGTGATGATATCTTTACGATCGCCAAGAAGGCGGCGCATCATGCGCACAAACGTTGCTGGTGCATTCACTAAACCAAAACACATGTAATTCCATTGGTAGAGACCAAAAGGAGTTGTGAAAGCTGTGTAAGGTTTGGCATTTTCGGCAAGAGGGATTTGCCAGTAGCCTTTAGAGAGATCTAGTTTGCTAAAGAAAGTAGCATTAGATAATTCTGACAGAAGATCATCTAAAAGAGGCATAGGCTCCCCGTCTGTGATTGTAATTTTGTTCAATCGCCTAAAATCAATACAAATACGTAAAGAACCATCCTTCTTCTTAACAATCACCATTGGGAATGCATATGGTGATTCCGAAGGAGATATTACACCTAAACGTATCATCTCTTTTAACACTTTCTCTACCCTATCTTTGTGGTGTAAAGATATAGGATAGGGTCTAAGTTTGATAGGTTTATAATCAGTAAGAGTAATGTCATGGGATATAAGTGATGTCTGACCTGGAAGGTCAGTGAGGACATTATTGAAAGACATAAGAATATCCCGAACTTGATCTTGTTGTGCAGAAGATAGTGAAGAAGAAATAGTCACGTCCTTCCAAGATTCCGATGATTGCAAAGAAGGTATTTGGAATTGTAAAGGGATAGACGACGTGGTATCTTCCTCATGGACAACTGCAAAAGAAGCAGTATGATGTGAAGAATCACTAATAGAGTTAATGACATGAATTAATTCCTGTGGTCTTTCAACTGCTAATTTTAGCATGTTGACATGGAAGGTTTTGATTTTCCCTCTAACGTTCACAGAATAGTCAACATCTGTGACTTGTTTGATAATATCAAATGGACCTTGCCATGATATTAGTAATTTGTTATCGTTATGAGGTAGCAATAACCAAACTTTTTCACCTGGTTTGAAGGATCTTAATATTCTCTTTTGATTATGTAATAATCTTGATCGTTGAGTAGCTGATTTTATACTCTGGGATGCATAAGTGCACGCATCGATGATTCGCTGTCGGAGATCAATAACCAACTCGTAGCTGTTTCGAGTGGCTGTATCAGTTGATGCTCCAACCAACAAATCTTTGAGTATCATCATTGGTCCGCGAGGATTCGAACCATAAACCAATTCAAACGGAGACCATCCCGTGCTTTTCGTGAGGCACTTCGCGAAAAGCAAATAAAGCAGCCGGGAGTAGTCGGTCCCATTCCCGAGGGCATTCCTCAGTTATCTTAGATAACATCTGTTTTAGAGTGCTATTATAGCGCTCGCACACACCGTTTGATTGGGGCCTATAGGCACTACAAAACGAGTGGTGAACAGATAACATGGATTCTAAATCCCTCATAATGTTGGACGTAAATTGTGATCCTTGATCTGACAAAATGTCCTCCGGAAAACCGATTCGACAAAATATCGAAAATAATGCATCATACACAGATGCAATCGTGATGGTTTTCAACGGTATGGCTTCTGGCCAACGCGTGCAAAGATCTACGCAAGTTAAAATATAACGAAATCCATTATTTGAAGTAATTGATAAAGGACCACTATATCTACTGCAATCTTTTTGAAAGGTCTTTCAGGCACGTCTGTAATTTGTAAGGGTGCCGTATGGAACCTGCCCTTACGTGCTATACCTTGGCATGTTGTACATGATTTGCAGTATAACTTTGTATCTTTATTAACCCCAGGCCAATAAAATTGTGATGTAACACGAAACAATGTTCTTTTGATCCCCATATGACCTGCCATAGGGGAGTCATGACCTGTTTGTAAGACCAATGGTCTGTATTCCTTAGGAACTACCACTTGATGTATGATTGTTTTCTGCCATTATCAAAATATCTAGTGAGTATTGATTTTTTTTATCTTGAACCACTGTTTAGCCACTCCTGTGTATTTAATCGTTTTTTGATCTGCTCGGCTAAACAATCCTTGTAATGTTGGGTCACTCTTCTGTTTTTCTGCAAAAACAGAAGGTGTAACAGTGCCAATTTGAGACATAATTGTATCTATTATAGGAAGAGGTGGTGTAGCCATGTCCGTAGCTAGCTGTTGTGCTCTCGTTACAACAGCATTCGCCACCTGTGGGTGAGATTCAACCCACATTGCAATCTCCTCAGGAGTGCAATCTTTAACTCCTGGTATGTTTCCTATTATAATTTCAGTAATGGGTGCTCTCAAGCCGCAGGCATAAACAGTGCCTGTGTAAAAAGGAGTATCAATGTATACTCGTGCCACAGGGAAAGTTTCTATATTCCCACCAAATGTGACACACTTAACTGATTTGCCTGTAAAAGCAGAAGGCTCGATAAGCGAGTGCTTTATGCCTATCGTTGAGGACCCTGTGTCACGCAAAACTCTCACTACTTTGCCATCCAATATTCCTGGATGAAATGTAAGATAACCGACATTTACACATGCCGACATTGTAGGCATACAATGACCACAATCAAGTGTAATTGTAGACTTTAATCTGTTTTTTTGATTGACACTCATAACATGTATCATTCATTACCATACATGCGTTCGCATGATCATTATCATCATTACCTTTATCCTTTTTGACACTGCAATTATTTGCATGTCTATGTTTACTTTTGTCTCTCGACGGAGATCTGGCATTACCTTTGTTATTATTGACTGACTTTTTATTGCTATAATAAAAATCAGTAGAGTCATCCTTCCTGGCATCCCTACCATAAGATGATCTCTGTTTATAGTATCCTTTCTGATGTGAATCATCATAATACCTGCCTCTGTGATACCCATGATCATGAGGTGAATATCCTCTATAACCTCGTCGATATGAATTCGAAGGAGAGCGATGACGACGGAAGTTATAAAAACCTCTGTCGGATTGATAATAATCTGAACGACAACGTCCATCAAAGCTCTTCGATCGAGGTCTGTGATCATGGTGTGCCGCGCACACAGGCATAGGATCTCGAATAGACGATCTATGAACATCTTTATTCTGATGTGCGGTCTGATACTGTCTTCCGAGTTTTTCATACTCATCGATCGAATTAGGATGTCTTTCCTGTAAAAATGCTTCTAATTCGGTACTGCATGCGGATAAAACTTTATCTCGCAGCATGAGATCTATGATACCTTCATAAGTTTTTTATTAATACCAGAGAGATCAATCCATCTGCTAAAAAAATGCTTAATTGATGCAATGAATTCACCAAAATCTGCATCCTTACTTGGCTTAGCCGCATGAAAACGATCTCTGAATCCAGACTCAGTTAACTGGAAACGTCTTAGTAATACCTCTTTTACGACTTCGAAATCGTTTCTACTCTTTTCGTCAAGACTCATGAAACATTTAAGTGAGTCACCAGTCAAAAAATCAAGTAAAAGACTGCTCCATCTTTCCTTGGGTATGTTCAGAGCTGTGACCTTAATGATGAATCTAGATTAAAAAAGAGTCAATGCAATCGCGAGTTTGATCAAAATGTGGCATTTTTAGCTTCGGATGGAAAATATTTGTACCAGCCGCAGTCTTAGTCTGTTCAGACTGCACTTTAGCTAATTCTAAAGCTTTTTCTTTTTCTGCATTAAGTTTTAATGCTTCAAGCTCCATGGCATTTTTATGGGCTTGGTCTAGTTGCATCAGTTCCATTCTTCTTAATTCCATTTCTTTATCTCGTTGAGCCATTTCTTTATCTCGTTGAGCCATTTTTTCCTTGTCGAATTCTCTGTCTTTTTCTTGTTGGGCCATTTCCTTTTCTTTTTGCTCTCTGTCTTTTTCTTGTTGAGCTAAATTCATTCGTTCCAATTCCAATTTCATGGACATTTCTTTTTTTTTCAGTTCCCTCTCTTGGGTTAATTCAAACTTCCTAAGCTCCTCAGCTCGTTTAGTCGCCTCGCGCTGTTCGATTCTTTCCAGACGCGATAAATATTCATCATATTTAGTATCTGCAAAACTTTGTAGTTCCGCTCCTGATTTCCCATAACTTTTTCCAATATCAATGAATTCCTGTAGTGTAGACATGATAATAGGTTTCTGAGTACCTTCAATAGTCTATAATATACACCAGGATATAGAACTCACTATCTTAAGTACATAAATATATCAATCAATAACAAACAAGTTCCAAGAACATGTGACAAAGGACAATGAAAACAATCAAATGAGTTACAATGAAATGATTTCTCAGTTATGCGACACAAATTTACAATTATAAAGTAAATAAGGGAGACTGTACAGAGTAATTAGTAAAAGAAAGAAAAGAATTTACATCACAAAAAATAACAAGACAAGTCGTCTTAAACTAACGTGTAGACAAAGAAGTTTTAGATCACACACGAAAACAATTGTCAACAATACTGAAATGAGGTTACGCAAATAAAGATGACGTAATTTACATGACGAAACTGCTAAGTACACAAAATATGGTTATATTGCGAACTGAAGAAACATTTATTTCCTGACTCAAAAGAAAAAAATATAATCAGTCAGATCCTCAGTCAGCTAATATAAGCATGCAAATCTAATAGAAGTTAACATTCACTGAAGTTTTCCTGGGAAAATTCCAGCCAATATTAAACACGACGAATATACAAATATACGGATAAACATGAATGGGGGAGACACAGATGATAAGTAGAAAGTAAGCGAAGTGGTGATGAACTGTTGACTAAAGCTAATGCAAGGACAGTATGATAATGTTCAAGCGCCTAAGTAAAACCAAGAACTTATCTGTTTAACTGTCCCTCTGAGAAATACATGAGTGTATGTAAATCTAATCCTAGCTCCACACAAGTGTTGAACAGCTGAAGTCCAATGATAGTAGACCTTGACCTTCGTAGTAGAACCGTTTGAAAGTATTGCCGGTCTTCGAAAGTAGCTTCTTCAAACGATCTGCGTCGCAGCCTTAGGTGAATTTGCTGAAGAAATACATGTCCACTGGTTCAGGTTCTAGAGTGGAAGACTTTCTTTCTATCAGTATGGATCAGTCTCTTGTGGTGGAAGAAAATAGGATTCTCTCAGGCAAAGTTGACTATTGGAGCTGACGGCATCGATATAGTGACGTCATTTACTGACATGCGCAAAATAGTTGCCAGCTTGGTTTGAATGAATGATCTTGCTTTCAAACGTTCATCGTCGATTTCGCTTTCTTCGATACTTGATGGGGTGTTGCAGTATTCCCGAAATCCAAACGCCTCTGACACCAGTTTGTTAAGGACTTCTTTTAACCAGTCTGTTGAAGAATACTTCTAACGCCGGTTGTTGTGGGGCTTCTATTTATGACACCAAGTATTTAGGATGACCAAGTTGTTATATGCGTATTCTGTTCCTACAGTCGAAGTCCTTCGGGTTCTTATATCACTTTTATAGGATTCCGTAATACTGTCCGTTGGTATCGATATTGTCTTCTTTAACCCGTGTGATGCCTCATTAGCTGAACATGTTTCATATTAAATATTCGACCATTGACTGACCTGTATTAGTCTCTTGTCTTATTGATTATATTAGCAATGTGAGATGCAGTGTGTTCAGGCATTAATTATCACTGGTCATGATTAGTTGAATATAAACAGCATTTAACTCAACTCAGAATACGTCAGTTGATAAGACCGTGATTTTGACGACTCAAAATATTTAATTAATAATTTCATTCCATGAGCAGACACCAACTACATGGGAACAAAAGTCACATCACATTCATGTACGTTCTGCAAGAGTTCTCGTTATTTCATTAACACATGTTCATTAATCTCTATCTAGAGTTCTGGTTAGAGGTCAGTTCCTTTTTAAACGGCCAATGTCCTTTGGCATAAATTCAGAGGCTAACTAGACCTACTTCCGTCGCTAGTTTATACAATAGCCTTTTCCACTAGACTTAATTATCCTGCTAGTTTCGCAATACACTTCTTAAGCTAGGCTTACGTCTACTGCTAGCTATATAATATCCATCTATACTAGTCTTACACTATTGCTAGTACCATAATGTTCCTTTGGCATACCCCGCCAGGCTAATCTGCCATAATTATACAAACTGCGTTAGGAACGATACGCCTTACGTTTGATCCACGAAATACACTGCTCAAGTGGCTTCCCAGCCAACACAACTAATAAGTGGACGACGCCACACACTTTTAAGTGGTTATACCACACAATATAAGTGGCAATGGCCACACTTCTGAAACACACTGCCGTAGGGGTCAAAACCCACAAGTCGAATGACGTTACCAAGACATACACGTCATTCATAGAGATATTCATACTATGTCGTTACTCTATTCAATTGCGATGTTCCATGGTGCAGCAATTCGAGTTGGCCAAACTCAAATGCCTGCACACATGCAACAATCATCGACATCGGTCGATAAAATATATGTCTATTCATTTGAGGTGTTCCATGATACAGTCATTCCGATCGAGCTCAAATCCAAATGCCTGTAAGCATGAAACAATCCTCAACACAGCTGTAATTGAGATTTTTTTTTACATGAATTAACTCCTTTGATACGTTATTTCTGTCTTTTTTTTGTACAGGTTTTGCTGGTCTTTGTACAGGGTTTTTGAATTTTTTGTACAGGTTTTTCATCTATGAGGTGTGGCATGTATGAAAATATGAAATTTAATAATTAATTAAACACAAAAGAAAAAAAATAAACCGCTGTCTTTAATAACCTTTTTATTAACAGTAACAACAGTACACCGCAGACATCTGTTATTTTCATACGAATTGATCGTTTGCACTTTCATCCCTGCATTTATATCAATTATGTAATCAAAATTAAAATTAACCAAGGACAGAACTGGCTGAGAAAAACAAGAGTTGTAGTGTGTTAATAGGGCACAAATGTTCGCAGAGAAACGACTAAATTTGTTGGCGCTCCGTCCTGCGGCGCACGGTGCGGCTGCCCAACCCTGCCCCCCTTCCCTACGCCACTGGTCTGTTCTATGTAACACGTTCTCTGAATGTTTTTTAAAATTTATTTATTTTTAAGCCGAGGAAAGGTGAGAGAAAAAAATGTGAATGTCCACTTTTGTTGGTATTATCATATGCACTAAAAAGCAGAAAATTAAATTTTCCGTATGGCACATTGCATATAACAAAAGTGTGTGACCAGTTCAGTGATTCGTCATATCATTCACTGACATACATAAATACAGAGCTAGATTCTGATTGGCTAAGATGATAAAGCGTTTTCCTCCCGTGGTACAGTTACCGGGTTCCAGGATCAACACATAGTACGTCACGCTTCAGTCTACCCAGCTGTACATGGGTACATGACTCTGCTCTTGAGTTAGGGAAGTAAAAGGCAGCGAGAAAGGGAACTGGTCACTGTTAAATGCAGTCGGGGACGTAATTCTCAGATTCTTGGTCTAAGGGGAGTTACTCGCTATATACTTTGGTTTAAGTCAGAAGTAGTTGTTATCCCACTTGTCTTATATCCGAGCGGTCTAATTTTAGGACCGAGGTCTTGCAACCTGGCCATATATGGCTCAAGTGGTCAGCTTTTCCTGGAATGTTTCAGATCGCCCACCTGAGCTTAACTCAGGGGACTTGCGTCTTACGACGCATGCGCGAGAATTTGGCGCGCGGGGAAGAAGCTGTTTGTTCGGGAGTCGAGCTGAGATTTTTCAAGCTGTTAAGACGCGCAGCGTCTCCTATCTGGCTAGATTCGGGGAAAGGAAGCCTCTGTGTGACAAAAAAATGTCTAAGATTTATCCCCATGTGTTATTCTAAGCGCCAAGGATGGCGAGTGTTGTTTTGGTGTTATTCGTTGGATTGCTGGCAAGGTAAAATAACTTTACACCATTTTTCCTCTCTGTTGTCAATTGACGTTGTAGTGACTTTTCCTCCTGTGCGGGAAAGAGTTCACTGAAGATATTAGTATTAGAGCTCGCTCATTGTATTTATCGGGTTAAGGAAGCCCAGAGAACATTGCACATGTTAAAGCCTGCTATTCAGGCGGTATCAACTGAACAAGGACTGACATACCTTGTTTGTCTAAAGGAAAGCCACAGAGGTCATCATATTTTAGGAGCCCGCCATATTTGCGTGGCCTGCTTATGCCAGAAAATGTACCTGACTGGGTTAGTCAGAGGATATACAAAAGAAAGTAGAGATTAGCATTGTATGCTAGAATCCCGCTAACTTTGCGGTGTAATTTGACCAGAGAAGTATCTGACTTGCTGGGGTCAGGTGAAAGATGAACTGATCTTATGTACTTGACTACCCGCTCCCCATGCGGGGTAGTTTTACCGTAGCTGTACCAAGGAAGGATAGAATGATATGCCAGTACTATGATATGAACAAGCTACTAATGATTTATTGATGCCAGCTGCATTGAACTGTTATCATGCCTATGATGTTATTGGGTCTTGTCAACATGACTATGTATTGATGTCAGCGTAACCTGTTGTCGTCCTGTAATAAAGTGTCGAAACGTCAACGGTCGTTAACGCTTCCTTGACTTCATCTTCGTGAGTTACTGTGACGTCCTCTTATACAACCATTCAACATTTAGTTAGCCAGCTCTTTGGGGTCCCATCTACAGAACTGTACCTCAACGATAAAATAAACTTCAACAGTCACCTCACTGCATAAAAAAAGCTGGATCTAGTATGGTGAAGACCTTACTTCACTCGCCTGCGGCAATTTCTGATATGGGACTTTTTTTTTTTTGAACATACACAGCAGGCTCTAGGGATTTAGTGGTGCGAGGTCTCGTGACTTCGTTTCCCCTCCCCCATGCCGTACTGCTCTGTACTCTTACTAGAGTGAATTTACTGTTATTGAATTGGATCACACTGTTATTGAATTGGATCACACTGTTATTGAATTGGATCACACTGTTATTGAATTGGATCACACTGTTATTGAATTGGATCACACTGTTATTTCCGCTAGTGATGTTCACTATAACACTTTCCTCTTCTTCAAGTACCATGCCTAGTGGAGTAGGAGATCATGTCTTTCCACAACTTGCTGTCTCTAATACAATTTATCAATTCTGTTGTTGTCTTCTTTCCATGCCATGATGTCAAATTGTCCAGTATTTGCTCTCTATGTCTTCCTCTATCTCTTTTTCCTTCAGTCTTATCTGTTGTTACGATATATTCCACTTTTCCTCTTCTCATAACATGCCCAAAAAAGGCGGACTGCTTCTTTATAACTAGTGAAATAAGTTTCCATTGTGCATTGGCCCTTTTCAGGACATCCTTATTATTCAGGATATATATTATATATATTTTAATCATGAATCAAAGCAACTATAACACTTTACAGAAACACAAACACACTTAACTTCTTAAAGTCGTATTGTAAAAGAAAAGAAAAATAATGTTGAATTATAGTTGTGCGCTCAGTTGGTAAATTTGTATTTTATTCATTTATGTTTATTAATTTATTATTATTATTGTTATTATTATATTATTATTTTAGTTTTAATAATACAGAAATTGAGTAATCGAATAATTTACAGGCCTCCATGTATTTATGAAATGAAATGAATATAAAGAATAAAAATCGTTCGCATTTTAAAATTGACAGCTGTCATGTGGTGAGTATTGGGGCAATTACGACAGTAGTTTTTGCCAGGAATAGCCTATGAGATATTAGGTAGAAGGTCTCTAGAAATTGGCTGGTTAAGAAAGAATAAAGACCTATTCGAGATAGGGACAAGAAGACGGGAATGCGAATGCTTTCCACTGGACAGTGTTTTCTAGTTAATTATGGAAAGAGTTCTGTTTCCCCACGACCTTAGCTTCTGCCCTTAGATCCCGTAACAGAAAAAGCCCCCAACCTCATCTGAGTGTAGACATTTCCCTATATGTAAATATTTAACACCGACAGCACGAGTGATACATTAACAAACTAGATAATGATCACACGATTATTGGGTTTATTAACTAAATATCTACACATATAGTGTTAGTAATGGTTAGAATATGATGATAGTAAAAGACGATTCATACAAAACACACAGATGAAATATTAATATTGTAGTAAATTAAGTAATAGTTAATTAAGAATGAGCTTGTGTAAAGCGAAATGATGATGATGTGATATGATACGTGTTACCAAAATGGTGAGTAATCTACACAGTCCATTTGTCTCTAAATGCTTCTCCCGGATAGGAAGATTCACATGTATGCATAGAATGTCCCAAGTTGTTATAAGTTATGTCGAGTGGGGTATCTCTAAGTCGAAGACGTTCTGATGAAAACTGTTGTCTAATCTCCGGAGGGTACTGGCCAGACTGGATATCTTCACGAAATGTTCACTCATTATCTTGAGTATGTAATCGTGATTCCTAAAATATACTTTGGAGTCTGCTTCATAGAATGCGCTTAAGAGTGTGTTGCACTTGGTATAAATATGAGATTCTACTTTTGAGCTCTTTAGCTTGACTCCTGTAGTAAGCTTTCGATGGAGCTGAACTTGATATAACTATGTATTGAACTTGTGCGCATGTGATATATGTTGACGAAAAATGATGCGTCCACTGTTTGTATCGTGGGCGAGAAATATTCCCTTTTTTTTACTGAGGAACGAAGATTGTCCTATGGCGAATTTCGCAAACCAAATGTCCGTTTTGATAACTTATTTCTGGTTAGACGTCAGACACGTAGCGTGTCGACTCAGACTTCTGATGGACTGAAGACACACAAAAGTCTTCGTAAGTTTACACACTGCTTGACTTTCATTTATTCTACATTTCACTCTTGATCTCTGTGAGTTCGATTCTAATGAAGTTAAACATATTGTGCATGAGAGTGTGTGCGTATGGAAGACTATGATGATGATTCAACAAGCTAGATGAAGGAGACGTATCAACTATTAATTACTTCCTTTCAGCCTATCATCGTAGAGGGAAATCTTCTGATTTTATTTAGTCATGTACTAGAAGAATTAATTGAAAAACTAGCTTTCGCACTTTTAGCTAGACGGCTAAGATAAATAACTAAAGAATAAGAAAAAAGTATTAATAATCTGTATAAGATCTACTAACCTTCTTTTCCCTTCGCAAAATCTTTTAAGAACACAATACACACAGATAAGAAATATTTATCCACACTGAATTAATTGCAGGCTATGCGTTAGGAATTTCTCTTTACGCCACAATGTTGAAAAACTGGACTCCTCTCTCTAGCGAGCTGCGCTGTTTATTATATCTCTAAAAGTCAAATGTTGGTCCTTTGGACCGGTGACGTACAACTCCGCCCATACAACCAATAGCTAAGAGACCCTCTGGTCACTCATTCCCCGGATCTCTCTTGTCCCCTGTCAGTCCAAAAATGGGTGGGGCAATTCGCGACCAACTTTCGTTGCCTGGCTTGCCTGACAAACAGGTGTTGAGATAATTGGCTGGCCAATGCAAAAGTGTCCACGCCTTCCAACTGTCATATCACTCTCTGTTTGTCTATCGCTGCGCGTGTTGGCGGCGGCCTTTGTTACCTCGGTCCATTGTCGCCAGCACGCTAACAAGTCCCTTTGTGGCGCCGCCTATTGTATTACACGGCGGTTGGTTTAAACAGCGTGAGAAGCCAAGCTGGGCGTCTCTCCGCGACATTGTTCCAATGTGGTGACCCGTCCCTTGTATGGACAGCGGCCGAGCAATAAAGAGACTAAGCTTTTGTGTCAGCCGCGCTCGCTCCAAAGTTAACAATAGTCCACATAATTGTACCATACCCAGATGTCTGATTTTCTTGAAACCAGATGTGTTTCACCAGATTTATCACGAGGCAATGTGCACTTCAAAAGATGATGCCAGGTATGGGGACTCAATCAAAAGAATTTATTTTACCACCGATGAAAGAACAAATGTGGTTCTAGATACCAGTCGCGAGTAATCAAAAACGATGAAATAGCAAATGTGGGCTTGAAAGAGCACAAATGTGGGAGAAAATAAAATAAGAAAGATGTAGGAAAAGATATAGCGATAAGGCTTTGCGCTCGTTTATCACAACAGCAATCTGGTTTTAATTGTTCGTTTACAATTTTAATTTTTTTAAAAAGTTGTAAATACATTTCGCCAGCCCACCCCCTCCCCCCAACTTCACCGCGCGCACTGCCTAACAGCCAGCCTAGCATACATACATTATACATACGTACGCACATGCATACAAACATAACGTGCTTGTCCGTACGTAATTGTTGTGTCCTCTTCTCATGTCCCCGCTGTCAAAGCAGTCTTTCATCTTCTTAGGCAGTGTTTCCCAAACTTGTTTTCTCTGGGCCACACTTTCGGAATGAAAATGTGCTTGCGCCACACCGAATTTTTTATTGATAAGAACTACCTTAAAAAAACAGTCAACTCCTAGCAGTGCTTTACTTATAACATAGAACACAGCTACTTTATAAAAAGATCATGAGACACCCAGAAAGTATAAAACAGTCATCATTAGCTGCCATCTCCACAACGAAGGTTGACTGTAATGTATTTCCAACGTCTTCTGTCTCTTGTCTTGATGGTGCACTCTGATAGAATTTTTCCTGTCCATTTCTTGAAGTTATCTTCCCACTTATAGCGCAGTCTTTCCCTTGCATGTTTGCCTTCAACTCTCCCTTCCATTATGGTCTTCTGCAAGGTGTTATGCCTTTTTATGTGGCCAACATATTTTAGCTGCCTAATTTTGATCTCCTTCATTAGTTCTGTTTTCAAACCTAGATTTTCTAGGACCTCCTTTTTTGTTTTCTTCTCTCTCCATGAGATGCGCCCCAAACTTCTATATATCCACATCTCAAGAGTCTCAGTTCGTTCGTCCAATTGCTTATTCATTGTTCATGTTTCTACACCACACAGTAGTGCAGAATATATATAACATTTTATGATTCTCAGCTTTAATTTGTGAGTTAACTGTTTAGATGTCAGTATATGTTTCATATTTTTAATGTAGCTTTGGCCATTCCTATTCTCTTCTTGATTTCTGTTTCACATCTGCCATCTTCTGTTATTATATGACTAAGATTTGAGAAGCTGTGGCGAAATGGCTGCTACTCCCTATTTTACAACCCGCCCGTTCTCTTTTTTTTTTCTTAGTTTTTTTCTAAAGTCACTGGCTCTCTGTAAATTGTTCTTTTCTTGTGGTTCTACGGGGCAGTAACCCCCATTATTACTCGGTCAGACACCCATTCTGCAGAGTGGCTTTGTTCGTTGATTTCGTGTTCACTTGGGCCAACAACAATTGACGTAAGGAATGCGCAGGAGCCCGGCATCGGACCAGTGGGATATAATTTTCGCCGCTCGTAAACATGTTTGAACATGAGTGGCAATCCTTTTCTGCTTTCTTTTTAAAAACCAATTATCTGTCCACGTGAGTACCCCTCTTGTATTTCTGTAGAGGCGGCTTGGTCTTTTGAGTGCAGTTCGTCCATGGAGACCTGTCTTAGTAGTCCTGTTGAATGACATCATGTTACGAGGGGCGTTCAGAAAGTAATGCACCCCATTGTTTTTCTCAGGAGCTGTTTATTCAAAAAGCATGAAATTTATACACAATATACATGGATATGTCGTGTAAACATCGGTATTTTTCAACATAATCCCCATAAACTTGTACGGCTTTATGCCAGCGCGAAACAAGTGCATGTATTCCTAGCCCGTACCAGATTTTGTCTTGATCATGTAGCCATTTCTTCGCTGCATGAATCACTCCTTCATCATCTTCAAACCTTGTCCGACGGAGTGCATCTTTAAGTGGACCAAATAGATGAAAATCAGAGGGTGCCAAATCGGGACTATAGGGTGGATGGGGTAGTACAGTCCAACCCAATTTGGTTATTGCTTCCCGTGTTGCCAGACCTGTGTGAGGTCGCGCATTGTCGTGAAGGAGAAGCAGGTCTGCACGAGAGTGCAGCCGAACTCTGCGAAAAAGTTGATTGAGTTTTTTCAATATCTTAATGTAAGCTTGCGAATTGATTGTCTCTCCTCTTGGCATAACGTCCACAAGAATCACACCTTCAATGTCCCAAAAGACAGTGATCTTGACCTTTCCAGCTGAAGGAATTGTCTTGAATTTCTTTCTTCGTGGTGATTGTGGATGATGCCACTCCATTGACTGTCTTTTTGTCTCAGGTTCAAAATGATGTGCCCAGGTTTCGTCACCTGTAACGATCTTAGCCAAAAAGTTCTCTCCATCAGCATTGAACCGCTCCAACAATTCAGAAGAAATTGCTTTCCTTTGCAATCGGTGGCCATTTGTTAGACTTCGAGGAACCCATCTTGCGCAAACCTTAGAAAATCCGAGAGTTTTTATAACTGCATTTGCACTACCAATGCTGACTAACAGCTGTAAGGCCAATTTTTGAGTAGTGATTCGCCTATCAGTAAGAATAATGCCCTCATCGCATTTCAACATTTCTGCGTTGGTGGCTGTGGCAGGACGTCCACAGCGCGGCCGATCAGCGGAGACGGCCGTCAACCCGTTACGCAAAATCTTTTGGTAGTTGCGTCTTTTAGAGAAAGTTCGGGTCCAGTATTACGTGTCTTTGTCTGTATCTCTATGCATGTGTTCATGACTGGGGGAACACCTGCGACCGTAGATCAAAGTATATAAGAAGGAGCCGCGCTAGCGTAGTGGTTATCACACTGCGCTGGCAACCGGGTGACCCAGGATCAAACGCGGGCGAGGACATTTGAAGATTTTTCTTCGACCGGGATTTGGACTGGATTAACTTGAGCCTTGGCGAGGACATTTGAAGGAGTGTATTCGACCTGGGACTGGCGGCTCCTGAGCCAACCCAGCTCTAATGGGTACCTCTGAAATCGGCGAGTGTCTGTCTGAGTGGTGGGGGACACCTGTCTCTGTGCAAGAAAAAAGAGACTCACGTAAAATCAGTCTCAGGTTAGACATAATAACCTGAGCTTTGCCTCGAGTGATAGCGGGCGTACGAAAAAAAAAAAAAAAAAAAAAAAAAAAGAGGTCCTTGTCTGTCTGTTAATTGCTTCAGTCTTGGAATTCTTGTTGGAGAAATAGCAACATTAGACAGTCTGCCCGCTTGTGATTTTCGTGGGATATTCTGATCTTTGTTCGGTAAGCGAATTTGTAAACGCTAAAATAAGTAATTTTTGCTCATCATCATCATGTGACGTATTCTTTCCAGAACGTTGTCTCCATTACAGCTGCTCTGAACGCATCACGATTCTGGGCAAGTCGACCTGCATCAGCCAAAGACAAGTTCAGACTCTCTGTGATGTCCTGGGTCCACCGTCGTCTAGGTCGACCCCTTCCCCTTTTTCCAGGGACCATGCCTTCCATCACTGTTTTTTCCAGGCTATTATGTCTTTTTATATGACCGAAAAATTTCAGCTTCCTTATTGCGATGGTATTTAGTTGCCAATGTTCCTGTACGTTTAGTGAGTGCAGTACTTCTCTGTTGGTCTTTTTTTCTGTCCAGGGTATTCTCAACATCCTTCTGTAGCATTTCATTTCAAATGATGTAATCTTTTTTGCAACTGTTTTATTGAGTGTCCAAGTCTCGCAGCCGTATGTTGCTACTGGGAATATACATGCTCTGATCAGTTGTAACTTTGTTTCTTTGCTTGTGCCTTGCCATAGGTTTTTCATCTGTATTAGTTTATGTGAAGCAAATGCAAGTCTTCTTTTAATTTCTACTGCACAGTCGCCAGAGCTGTTGATGATTGATCCTAAGTATTCGAATTCATTAACACTCTCCAGTTCTTCGTTATCAATTTCAATTTCTGGTTTGGTCTTTACTTTGTCTGTTGTCAATACTTTAGTCTTCTTGGTGTTTAGGTATAGATTCTGGGCCTCGCTGTGTTTTTTGGTGGACAGAAGTAATTGTTCAAGTCCTTCTGGGTTGGTCGATAGGAGGACTGTGTCGTCAGCATATCTGATTTCCGGGATCTGGTACCCGCCGATGTTAAATGAGTCAAACTCTGTGTGTTCTTGGTCATCTCTTACATTTCTCATGATATTCTCGGCATAAATGTTAAACAGGTAAGGGGAAAGGGTACAGCCTTGTCTTACTCCTTTCTGTACTTCAAACCATTCTGATGTTTCACCCTCTATTCTTACGGCTGCCTGTTGTTCTTGGTACAGCAGTGCGTTGAGTTGTATAAGGTGGTTTGGAAATCCCATATTTTTCATAATAGCCCATAACTGCTGATGTTGTACACAATCGAAAGCTTTGGTGTAATCAATGAAACAAGTATGTAGGTCAACGTTGAATTCTCTACACTTTTCTATGATGATCCTCATGTTGAATATATGATCTCTAGTGCCTCTACCTGGTCGAAAACCCGCCTGTACTTCGTTTATTTCTGTTTCTAGCTTTTGTTGCATCCTTTTCATTATGATTTGTAATAGTATTCAGATTAGCCATTATGGATTTCTTGGCAATTTTTGCTAGGGCTTTATAATGGACATAGTATTCCTTTGTAAAGGATTTTACTAGCTGGTAATTAATGCAACCATTTAACGCGCCACCAAAGCTATAGCCAGTTGGTTTGGGGAGGGTGCTACTATTTATATGATAAGAGCCTCGTGGTTAAGTTACATTATGCCGGATGTAGGGCATAAACAGAGTCCCCTGATCTAGGGATAACTCAGTTAGGAAATTTTAACCCACAATCAGGTTAACCTGAATAAATGTAATTTTTTTGACCGCAGTGGCAGACGTGTGTAATATAATTCTTTTCCACACCATGTAATTTGATATTTTGTAAGCATTGGTACATTAATTGATTGGTTAAAATTCATGTATAATATTTCTATGGTCGTTATATGTGGTATGTAATTTGTAAATTGTCGAACGCCTAGGCGACAAGGTAGATGGTCTTGCCAATTATGTAGCTAGCTGACCTGACTGATTTTAAGGTCACGGGCGAGCAGTTTTGTAAACACACTTGGAACTACCCCAAGCGTTAAGACGCGGGATTGCGTATTATTATGCAATTGCTATAGCAAGTTGGCCAGCACTAAGCGGTGTGGGCTGACAGAGGGAGGGGAGTGTAAGATAAACTGCAGCCCAGGGCAGTATGATTCTTCTTCTTCTTCTTCGATCCTTAACCACCGACCGTCAAAGCAGTCAGTGGCCATCACGCCTAGTGGCGTCTTGTAGGGCAACAACAAATTGATTCCACTTTGCACGGTCGGTGGCCATCCTTCGTACAGTGCCCCAGCTCTGGTTCACTCTTTGCATCCCAGCCTCCACAGTCCTCCGCCAAGTTGTTTTTGGTCGGCCTCTCTTTCGCTTTCCTTCAGGGGTCCAAAGCATAGCTGTTCTTGTGATGGCATCGGGGTCTCTTCTGAGGACATGACCAACCCAGCTCCAGCGTCTGCCAGCTATGATGGTGTGCATGTCCTCTTGCTCGCCACGAGCAAGCAGATCCCGGCCGGCGATGGCACTCGGCCAAAAGACTCGGTGAACTTTTCCTAGGCATGTTGTGTGAAAAGAGGACAATTTTGACATTTCCTTCTCTGCGACTCTCCAGCACCCCGCACCATAGAGAAGCACAGAAAGCACGCAACTCTGGTGCAGTATGATTACCTGTATTTAATTGTCTTTGTTTTATTGTTGTAATGTGTGACGATTCTTATTTAGCAAAGTGTTATGAGGTTTTGTTATGTTTTCATTACAGCATACGTCGGCTTTCTTCCACAATCGACTGAGCCGAAGGCCGGACTTCGCTTCTGTGGTTAACGTCTTCCGTGGAGACTTTGTCTTCAGTGGAAGGTCGCTCCAGCCAACGACCCATTTACAGCTGGGTCGCACGTATATATAGAGGCGTGCCCAGTTCATCACCCTATTACGGGTCATCGGTGTTTTTCCCGTGAGTGGGAAATAGCATTTCTTCGAAAAATCAATTAGCAAGAGGAGCGCCCTGCTCCTGTGGCTTCAGTGTTCATAAAGCCATCTCGTTCATTCTTGTTTGAGGGCTGTACCAAAGCAGTGCGCCAAATCCAGATGTGGATTAGTTTTCAGCATTGTAAATTATTTGAGTGTTCACCCCGCAACTGCCCGGATTTACAGTTCGGTGCATGTCTTCCAAGGATTTGTTAACCATTACACTGGAGAAGAGAGGGTATCATATCTTCCAAGGATTTGTTAGCCATTACACTGGAGAAGAGAGGGTATCATATCTTCCAAGGATTTGTTAGCCATTACACTGGAGAAGGGAGGGTATCATATCTTCCAAGGATTTGTTAGCCATTACACTGGAGAAGAGAGGGTATCATATCTTAAAAGGATTTGTTAGCCATTACACTGGAGAAGAGAGGGTATCATATCTTCCAAGGATTTGTTAGCCATTGCACTGGAGAAGAGAGGGTATCATATCTTCCAAGGATGTGTTAGCCATTACACTGGAGAAGAGAGGGTATCATATCTTCCAAGGATGTGTTAGCCATTACACTGGAGAAGAGAGTGTATCATATCTTCAGTGGCCAGCAGTGATCCCTGTGGAGTAACGCACGCGTGCTAACGAAGAGGGAGTTGGGGAAAACAGCAGAGGAGGGTAGTTTGGTTGTGTCTTTTGAAACGGTATTAGACCAGGTAGTGTAGTTGGTGAGCATGCTTAATGTGTAGAACTGGTGTGTATCCAAAGTTATTTTTTCCAACCACGGATTATTAGATTTAAAGTACAACCCCATATTGGTGGGAGCGGGTAACCTTTGTTTGGTTTTTCCTGTGGTAGTCCATATTTTTGTATACTAGTCTACCTGTCTCTGGAGTGTTAATAATTTTGGTGTCTCGTTCTTAGAGACCTGCATTGTAATTTTATTCCATCTGTATTTTGTGCCGTGATTGATATTTATGTTATTCATTTTTTTTCCCAGCAGCTATTTAGGTGTTGTTTCAATAAAAGATATATATATATACTGAAGCACATTAAAAACGCACCACTATTATATATACTAATGCCGAGAAGCTGGCAAAAAAAAGTGTGGGAATGGATTTTCCCCGTGTTTGCCATGAGGTAGAGAGCGAATGGCTGCTGGAATGGAAAGTGCAAGATTCAACCCATGGGTGTGTGTACAGACTACATGAAAACGATGAAAGTTACACGTGCAACACGATTCTCAACAGCTATGACCCTGAAAATGTGTATGCGTTGTGGCAGTATACTCGGTATAAAAAGGCCGTTGAGACAAAATACCCAGTACATGTGCTTGAAATGCCACGACTATCTGAAAACGACCGCCAACGAGCCATTGGTATGTTGGAGACCGGAATGAGCTCGCGGGCCATTGCAGAAGGATGAATTGCCACCACAGCACTATTGTACGTCTCAATGAACGTTACGGAACCACTGGCAGTGCCCGGGATAGACTTCGGAGTGGCCAACCACGAGTTACTACCCCTGCGCAAGATCGTCATATTGTGCTGAGTCACCTAAGGAATTGACTCTCCAGGCAAGTCAAACAGCAAGAGCAATAGTGGGTAGACATGGGCAAGTCTCTCGAATGACAGTCATACGACGACTCAGAGATACAGGCCTTACTGCAAGACGACCTTTTGTTGGGCCAAACTTGACTCACAGACATCGTTAGCAGCGCCTGCAATGGGCAGAGCAACATATCAGATGGACTAGACTGCAGTGGAATGCTGTCCTATTCACAGACGAGAACAGATTCAACATATCCTTTGCAGATGGACGTATGCGGATTTAGCGACGGTGTGAAGAGCGCTTTGCAGATTGCTGTGTCAACCGATTTGGAGGTGGCAGTATTCACATTTGGGGAGGATTCAGTTTTCACCATCGCTTGCCTCTTCGCGTCTTCCGTGGAAATGTTAATGCTGTGATATATCGAGATGAGGTTCTGGATGCACTGGTTGCTCCTGCGTTCACAATTTATCCAGACTTGCAGCTTCTCCAGCAGGATAACGCACGTGCATTTTTTTTTGTATTTTTGGTTTTCTCCCTTGCCTGCACAGAATGCAATGAATTTCATAACAATCAAATGTACAAATTAATGACCAGCATGGATTCATAGGAAAATGAATAAAGATTCCAAATATGTAAACTTGTACACACTTATATTTACATTTCACACTCTGTTCCTGGATTATACAGGTGGTGCGTTTTTAATGTGCTTCAGTATATATATTTAATTAACCGGATCAGATTTTCTTTACTTTCCTCACTGGATCTGTACTATTCACTTGTATTGTATTGTTGTTTGTGGATACACCTTAGTGTATAAAAACCCTTACCTCTTAATTGAGTAGGAGGCGGTGTGAAAGTAGTTGTACAAAAGGTCACCGAGGGGCGAGGGGAGATTCATGTTATGTTCTCACCCTCGATAACTATAAGTCACATCATCCACCATCAACAGAATCTCTTATCTATCACCTCAGATCTCTCTCAGACATTTTTTGTCTTGTCTCTGACATCACCCAGACCTTGGCTCTGATCACTGACAGACACTTATATAACCCCCTCGTGACAGAAGCTCTTGACTTGTTCCAGGATTTTCCTATTTATGCTTATCTTTAATGTGGGCTTATCGTCTGTTTTGCTAATTATCATAGTTTTTGTTTTCTCAATATTAATGTCCAATCCATATTCATAACTTATACTATTCACTTGCTTCACTAGTTCTTGTAAAACAATACAGCTACATAAAAACATTATTCATTCACAAAATAAACAAATTTAATGAGAGGTGTGAGCCTGTTTTAATAGGGTACTCTCATTTATATTCGGTCTTATTTGAGATTTAAAAAAAAAAAAAACTCTCATCCCCTCATCAACACAGAGAAGCCTTTCTCTTTTCTGGTCTTTGATATTTGTCAGAACTGAAAATCCCTATTCACAACAATGTATCGCGGTGAACTGTATCTATTTGATATAAGGTACATTATATAACTGAATAAACTCTGACAAATTCTGGAAAATTCTGCGGGTTTCTATACATATATTTCCTATTTTATATCGCATGTAACAAAATAAATAAGAAAATGACATTCATTTTTATTTAAGGAATATGGATTTTTTTTTTTTTAATCTCTAAATCCTTGATTGTCTTTGAATCTTCCGGCCACACCTGACATCTAAATTTGTCGCGCCACATCGTTTGAGAACCACTGTTTTAAGGCGATTTTTTTCGTATCACAGATCAAAGACTGACTAGGCTTTTCAAGGATGATAACTCTCAAAGAAATTTGTCATCAAGGGTCCTCAACAGGTACACTGAGATAGGCCTCAAAACGTAAATTACAAATATGGGGTACATGTCATAGCAATGGAAGAAAACAAATAAACACGTCACAGAAAAGCTAGGAATGAGATGAGAACTAATGGATTAGACAAATTTAAACACATGCAATATTTTTATCTTATAAAACAGACATTACACTTTGCAGAAAGCCATAATGGAAGTCAAAGTTGAATGCAAACGCGCAAGACACGGCTGTTTGTGCCCTATACCAGAGCGCTCTTTTAGTTTCGGTAACCGGAATTCTGACACCGGGTATACAATTTTCGTGTGCACCGTAAAAGACTATTTAAGTTTTTGGCGGGGAAAATCAGCTGATGTGTTAGTAAAATCAGTAAAATATAAATCATTACACACTCGTTCTGGATAAACACAGCGCTAAAATTATTTTGTGTACTATAACTTTGTTCTCAGCTCTATTTTTGTTTGCATTTTTATTTGTTTGAAATTAGTTTTGACGGAGTTACAGACTTTTGAAACAGCGTCATCATTTGAGGAAATTCATAAAATAAGTAATCTTTTTATTAATTTAATATCTAAAAATCGGCCCATTCGTTTGAGTTTATAATTATAAAGACTTATCGAAGGGAAGCTAAAGATTATTTCCACATACTTTTTTTTTTGGTTTCTTATCTTGAGAATGTGTGGTAGTCAGTTTTGTGAGTTTGGCATTACAAGAACAAGCATATTGTCACCAGATTTTATAGCATTTAAATCACTGTAAACGCATTCCTGATACTCACAAATCTTAAATAAGGTTGTAAAAAAATAACTTTTTGTAAAGCACCATCTGTTTTTGCATTTTCATTCATTTATAATGATATTTAGCTACGTATATAAGCGTCAGAAAACATGTAAAGCTATAGATAGATTACTTCCACATACTTTGTTCTATCTTTCAAGTCTTGTTAATCTTGTATTTATAATATGAATTTTTTTAAATTGTGTGTGAGATAAGGACTGTTCCATTAGTGTTCTTTGGTAGACAATCCTGTGCACACGACTGCTGCCAAAGAATTCTAAGTAACTGTTTGTATATCTTCTTTCATTCACAGATAAAGCATTCTACATCCTGGTGTTAGACTTGATAGTCCCAAATATTCCTCTAGCTTTATACATACACAAGTAAACTATACTACATAACAACGAAATGGAACATACTGTTTTGCATCATATGCATTGTACAGCGCACTGTGCAGAGCCTGTGGCAAGAGAGCATTAACTTCCAAAACAACACGTTCAATTCAGAAAGCACTGAACTGTTCTGATTACGTTAATGATCTGTTCTTTGTGTTTGGAATTAACGTATCAGATAATAAACCCACACAGCATTCGACTATATTTTGTAAGAAGTGTTACTTACGAATACAAAACTCAAAAAGGAGGCATAATGAGAAGTGTCTTGAAACAGCCAAGTTACTATCGGAAAACAGTCAGCACATCTGGAAAGACTATGACCATAATTTAACTATAAGTGAATGTCAACTGTGCAATTATGTTGCAAAGACATCTTTTGGTGTTTTAAAAACAAAAACCTGCTCTATCTTCTGTGATGTTCTTTCTGACCCCTCCATGTCTAGTCAGTCATTTAGCTGTAGTCAGTCAGTTAGTTGTAGTCAGTCAATTAGCTGTAGTCAGTCAGTTAGTTGTAGTCAGTCAGTTAGCTGTAGTCAGTCAGTTAGCTGTAGTCAGGATAGCTCTGTACAGTAGGAGGTTGATGTGCCTGCCCACATTAGTGATGATATTGCTCAACTGGAGGTTGATGTGCCAGCTCACATTAAAGGCGATACCATCATTCATTTGGAGGTGGATAACACTACTCACCCTAGCATGCCAGTTTTTGTTGCCACATCTACACCTACCAAGTCAGTTATACATACGACAAGTACATCCACCTCGCCTGTCTTCAAAAGCGACATCACAGTACAACAGTTACTTGCTAAGCCACCTTCACAACCACTAACACAAAAGGAAGAACCCCTATTCACATCCATTGTTAGAAAAAAAAACTAGAAACAGAAAAAAAAATAATATCATAAAATGCAAATCCAGAGGACAGCCTATTGTACTACAAAAACTAATTAAACATAGAAGAGAAACATCAGTCACCAGAACGCCAACAAAACGTAAGCGATCTCAATTTCTCCACATTGTTAGGAAACATATTGTTGAAACATCAACTGACTCACTAGACCCGCAGCAGGCACATGAGAGGGGAATTTATACATTCCACTATTTCCAAAATTGAAAGACGCGCCAGCGGTATTAAAAATATAACTTCACAATTAAAATTTATAATGGAAATTAATTTGTTACAAATTTCTCCATCTATGAATGTACAGATTCCTCTTATTAAAAAAAGGAAGTGTGAATGATAATTGAGCGAAATTTTGGGGCTAGAGCAAATTATGGCAGTTGTTGCGTGAGTGACAGAATTAACAGAGTGTGGAAATCATTTAATAGATGTATTTATTAAATACACCTATTTATCTATTAAATTGAACATTTCGTTTTACTCATGACCATACTCGTTTTTACATGACCATCGTAATGTATGATTGAGAGATAATTGTTAGCTCTCATGTTTTGGGGACAATTTGGTGTGTTATTTTAAGGTAATAAATGTGGACTTGCAATTTAATGTTTCAATAATTAATGTTTGACGCATGAAACCAAAACAAAACTTTGATATCCATTTTCTGCTGGTTTTCTACTTTTGATTTCTGTAATTTGTTATGCATGTTGATTGTGACCGTTTTAGTGTAAATTGCATTAGAAACCAACCATAACAAAATATAAAAAAAACGTAAATTTTACACTATTTCAGACTATTATATCTTCTGTTCTAATTGTGATAAAATGTTTGTTCTTGTTCTAAAATTTACTCTAACATTTCTAGTCTAGCTTTACGCAAAATTAAAGCCGGTATTTATAATAATAAAGTAGCCTAAAAACATTAATTAAGCCCTATCAAAAGTAAAATCCGCCACCTTTTTTCCAGTTAGGAAGTTACCACGTGACCTCTGACACGATAGCTATAAATAGCGCGGTCAGGGAAAAAGGGGTAACAACTAAAAGATCGCTGGCAAACAGCCGTGAAGAAGAAGACAGCGCTATAAGTGGGAAGATAAAGTCGAGAGATGGACAGGAAATAGTCTATCAGCGTGCACCATCAAGACAAGAGACAGGAAATAGTCTATCAGAGTGCACCATCACGACAAGAGACAGGAAAGAGTCTATCAGAGTGCACCATCAAGACAAGAGACAGGAAAGAGTCTATCAGAGTGCACCATCAAGACAAGAGACAGGAAAGAGTCAGAGTGCACCATAAAGACAAGAGACAGGAAAGAGTCTATCAGAGTGCACCATCAAGACAAGAGACAGAAAAGAATCTATCAGAGTGCACCATCAAGACAAGAGACAGGAAAGAGTCTATGAGAGTGCACCATCAAGACAAGAGAACGAAAGAGTCTATCAGAGTGCACTATCAAGACAAGAGACAGGAAAGAGTTTATCAGAGTGCACCATCAAGACTAGAGACAGGAAAGAGTCTATCACAGTGCACTATCAAGACAAGAGACAGGAAAGAGTCTATCAGAGTGCACTATCAAGATAAGAGACAGGAAAGAGTCTATCAGAGTGCACCATCAAGACAAGAGACAGGAAAGAGTCTATCACAGTGCACTATCAAGATAAGAGACATGAAAGAGTTTATCAGAGTGCACCATCAAGACAAGAGACAGGAAAGAGTCTATCACAGTGCACTATCAAGATAAGAGACATGAAAGAGTTTATCAGAGTGCACCATCAAGACAAGAGACAGGAAAGAGTCTATCACAGTGCACCATGAAGACAAGAAACAGGAAAGAGTCTATCAGAGTGCACTATCAAGACAAGAGACAGGAAAGAGTCTATCAGAGTGCACTATCAAGACAAGAGACAGGAAAGAGTCTATCAGAGTGCACTATCAAGACAAGAGACAGGAAAGAGTCTATCAGAGTGCACTATCAAGACAAGAGACAGGAAATAGTCTATCAGAGTGCACCATCAAGACAAGAGACACGAAAGAGTCTATCAGAGTGCACTATCAAGATAAGAGACATGAAAGAGTTTATCAGAGTGCACCATCAAGACAAGAGACCGGAAAAAGTCTATCAGAGTGCACCATGAAGACAAGAGACAGGAAAGAGTCTATGAGAGTGCACCATCAAGACAAGAGACACGAAAGAGTCTATCAGAGTGCACTATCAACACAAGAGACAGGAAAGAGTCTATCAGAGTGCACTATCAACACAAGAGACAGGAAAGAGTCTATCAGAGTGCACTATCAACACAAGAGACAGGAAAGAGTCTATCAGAGTGCACTATCAAAACAAGAGACAGAAGATGGAGATCCACTGCAGCCGACCTTCGATGCGAAGATGGCACTTGATCTCATAGCATTCTATGTGGTCCCGGACGTTTCTGGGCATTTCCAGAACAGAAATACTACTACAATAAGGCACGTCACATGACATCACTAGTGCGAGGTTGTGTATGCGGATTGCAACCTCATAAATTAAAACAAATTGCTACATAAATCAGTACAACATAAGCTAATGTAACACTTTGATGCTGACTTTTTGTAATAGTTGGCCCGACTCTCCTGATGGAGTGACAAAAGTTATACTTATACATTCATCCAGTCACCGAAAAAGTTAGAATCTCCGGAAGGATTGGAAGATCTGATAAACTCACTTGAAAGCCTGGTCACACGCTTCAACAAAGTGTACAATCCTGTAGATACTAGCCCATTGCAACATTCCAGGCAACGAGAAGGCAGGCAAACTTGCTGAGGGCCTACTAAGCTACTGTTGTCAATAGACAGAAAGAAAGGGTTTCTCTAACTCTTCTCGATAAATAGCCTGAAACCAGAGTACTGGTCACCTACGTATGTATGTCACGGGGTGTCCCAAAACGTTGTGGTTTTAAAGAAATTGGAGTCTTCATCATATCAAGGCAGCCGTACTCATTGGCCTATTAAGCCATAATTACACAACAGTACTGTAAGCCATAGCCAGATAGTATTGAGGCGGAAAAAGCCATGACAATAAAATGATATAGGGACAACTTATGAAATGTAAAAAAAAAACCTTTTTAAAGCCACATTCGTCCAAATGGCAAAATGAACATCCAGATCATATGAAAAATGATGCCTATCATCAGCTATCTAGGCCAGACCAGGTCATCATTTTCTGGCTACGCACTGGACACAACATATTGAGGTACTATCTATACAACAAGTACATGATTTGTATAACAGATCTCTGCCCCTGTAGCATCAATCCCATGACAGCCGAACATCTGCTCCAGTCCTGCCCAATATACAGATGTGAACGGAATACTATATGGCAACAACCTATTTCTCTCCAAGAAAAACTGTCTGGAGATGTCAGTGACCTGGAGCTGACTACTGCCTTTATTAGAATTATTAATGTGGAAGTCTGAATGCGAACGATAAAGAAAAAGAAGTAAAATCTCCGGAATGTCTGTGCTTCTCTCTTTCTTTCATGTTATCTAGTTTGTTGTGTCTTCTCGCGTTTATATTTGTTCGTGTTATTTCAATTATATACTAAATGTTTTCCTGAAATGTATGTGTGACAAAGTGAAAAAAAATGCGTTGGGCGATTCTTGGAAAGCGAATCAGAACCAACCAATCAGAAACGAGCTATACTCCTCGTCAAAAGTCAAGGGCAACCCTATTATTTTCAATACACTTTTATATAAGCGCATAGAATGATTAAATGAAGGAAGTTTTTAGTAAAAATGGGTGCAATATCTTCCTCTGACAGTCCTCTATGCACGTTAAGCATAAAAACAACTCACCGACAACCATGGTGATCACGTGCAATTTGGTTTGCTGACCATAAATTCACATTTTTAATCTGTTTTTTCAAACTTCCGTACAACCAAACAGGTGAAGTAATCGTGCTGATTGACATTCCACGTGCAATGGCGACTTTTCGTGAACAGAGTTCACTCTTAATTTGTTTTACAATCAGCAGACTTAGGGTAGTTTCATCACTTGCAAAAACCATGCCACCGAGAAGAAGTCTTGACACCTTACAAAGAATGAGGGCTATAGCGTGGGTTGAAAGTGGTTTATCTATCCATGAGGTTGCTAGACGGCTTGCAGTGTCACACTCTACTATCCAAAGAATTTTGGAGAAATTTCAGGCCACAGGAAGTGTGGAGGATCGCCACCGGCCAGGTCGCCCTAGATCACCAATAGACATGATGACCGGTACATCTTGTTGTCAGCACTGTGCCATCGAACAGTGACTTGTTCCACTCTAAGATGTCAGCTGAGACAAACTGTAAACGTTAATGTCAGTCAAAGCACCATTCGCAGACGTTTACATGAATTTGGACTGGCTGCTCGACGTCCTGCAGTCAGAATCCTTCTTACTCCTGCTCATAGCAGAGCCCGTTTTGCTTGGTGTCGCGAGCACATCCGATGGACAAGGCAACAATGGAGTCAAGTTCTCTTCACTGATGAATCTCGCTTCACTGTGTCATTCAATGATGGCAGGATTCGAGTTTGGAGACGACCAGGAGAGCGATTTACTGATGACACAATTCGAGAGGTGGATCGTTATGGTAGGGGTTCTGTCATGGTCTGGGGAGGCTTCTACAGACACGGCAGGACCCCACTCTACATCATCCAAGGCAACTTGACCGGCCCAAGATAACAGAACGAAATCTTGAGACCAATTGTTCAGCCTGCTCTGGAGGCCATAGGTGGTAATGCCATCCTCCAAGATGATAACGCTCGACCCCATCGAGCTCATGTGGTGAATGAGTTTATTCAGCAACATGAGATCATCAGGATGGCATGGCCAGCCCTTTCACCTGACCTTTCTCCGATTGAGCATCTCTGGGATGTCCTTGGTCGAAGATTATCAACAAATCACCCCCTGCCAATGGATGTTGCACAGCTGACTGCATTTCTGCTTCAGGAATGGCAAGCTGTTCCTCAGGACACTCCTCGGACCCTTGTGGACTCGATGCGTCTACGCTGTCTTGAATGCCTTGCTGCAAACGGTGGTCATACCCGATTTTGAAATGTCTATTTGTCCAATATCTATTGTGTGACTTTTGAAAAGGTGGGTGACACACTTCACAGCTTCGTTGCGTTTTAATGTGTGTTTCCATTTCTTTACGTGACATGTCAATTTGGTACTCAATAAATGCCGTTTTGACTGATACCAATTACGTTTATATCAGATTTGTTTTATGGTTTCAACCAAGGTTTTTCTAAGTGGCCCTTGACTTTTGACGAGTAGTATATTTCTGGCACCAACGGGTTGATCACCCGTTTGCCAGTCACTTCGATTACGGAAACAACAGCAAATGGATTGGTTTGTCGTTGCCCTAAAGACGCCAATAGGCGTGATGGGAAACAATGACAAAGAAAACCTATCTGCTGTTGCCCTAAGACGCCACTAGGCGTAATGGCCACTGACTGCTTTGACGGTCGGTGGCTAAGGACGGAAGAAGAGAAGAAGATATTTCTGGCAGCAGGCTTGTAGTAAATTCACAATGGCGAAACAAGTTATCGGAATCTGTGCTAGTCTAAGGTTAGAATTAGCCAGTTATTCCAGGAAGAGGACTGTCGTAGATTTTTGATAGGAGAATTAAGACTTGGGTTGGTCCCTTCTGAATAGGTTAGATTAGGTGATGGACACAGTGAGAGTTAGTAAAAAAGAAAATAGAATTTCCACAAGTGAGATGATAGACTGTGATATAGAGGCTGTCTCTGAAAAATCGAGGAAATCTTCTCTCTTTCACCTATCCTCTACGACAGCTGTTAAGGCGTCAGACAGTCTAAACACAGATATATATATATTACATATATTTCTATCTACTCACGGGCACGCACATACACGTGACGACAGTTAAACACACAGACGTGGGAAATCTATAACAATGAATATATATATATTAGAACGAGCTGACCAACGCACTGATTTAGTTCAAGAGAGATTTTAATTATCATCAAAAAAATCTTCTCACAACACCTAAAAAAATACATCAAGGAAAAACATATACAAATAGTCATGAAATTCAAGAAACTGCTACAAGGATGATAGCCCCGTTATACTCTGCCCTCTAGGTTTAGCCCACATTCCCGTTAGGAGAAAGATGATGGCCCAAAGAGTTACAGATACATATGATTAGGGTCTAATATTGTCCTTCAAAAGGAACAATTTAATTAAGCAGCCAATCTTCCGTAAGGAGATTATAAAGTGGGGTGAATCAATAGTTATCAAAAAAAAAAACTCTCTCAGTCCACTTTCACTCGGTTCTTTCATCAGGGTACCCTGGCACACGTGCTTACCTATCTGTACCACTGTTCGCCGTCTGGCGCAACCTTAGGACACTTCTCTACAGTGAATCTGTATTCTTTGGATAAAGCGAATCCCAGCTCTGCAATTACAGGTTTCTTCCACTGTTTTCGGGGAGCGTTCACTTCACCAGTTAAATTTTTGATTACTGTTAATGTCACTTGAATCAGTTTGGATAAGCAAGTTTAAACGGGGCACACAGAGTAAAAAAAAAACAAGAGGTTTCCCTTAATTTGGAAAGATGACCAGTGGACAACTTCTTTCAACAGATAGTCTTGGTTCACTATTCACTCTTTCGACAAAAAAATGTCGGAAATGTTAATGTTATTGATTGTAATTTATTCTCGCCGCCAGGCAGCATGTATATTTCAATTTGAGAAGAAATATGAGCTGGGTCAGAAGCCCAGTATAAACATTAGTCTTTAGCAACCGTTAGTGGGATTGGTATTACTGTTTATCTCTGATGGCACATGCACTGTCAGACCAGTGTTACTTGAAAAAACCCACGTGGTTAAAAATAGGAAATGTCTATGCTTCTCACAGGTATGTCTCTTTACTAAACGCCGGCAAGTTGGGTTCACCCCAGTATTCACTGAATGAAGAAAAACAACATATAATATACTATACAGAATATGTACTCGTTATAATCTTACATTTTAAACGGTAAGCCTACAGCTTGATTTATATTTAAAGCTTCCCGTGAAATAAGTTATATATTTAAAAAATCCCTCATCATGAATTAGGAATAGCTGCGTATTTCCGTCACCACTCATGATGCATCTAGCATTTATAAGTTTGTTTAGAAAAAAATATACTTCGCCTGAGTATTAGCAGTTAAATGAAATTGTTTTAATAGCCGAATGGGTTTAGCTAGAAATTTATAATTTATCTTGCTTTCCACTGTAACTGGTCGACTAAAGAAATAACAAACTATTAAAATAATCACTCTGCACACAGAACTAGTTTAAAATGAAATAGGCGATTAAACACTTTATCACTTCACAAAATACTAGAGATCTATTATATATAATATTTACCTCACGCAGAACTACAGACTAAACCATGAACTAGAATACTGTAATCTAATGGTAATCTAGAACTCGGCAAATGCCCAAGAAACTCAGACTTCGCCAAAACACAGATATTAAATCTAGCATAGCGATCTGTCTACTGCAAATTTAAGAGTGAGAATGAAATTAAAGTTTCAAACTTGGGTTAATATTTTAAACCAGACAAAGGAGGAACTCTTTTATTTCGCCAAACCGAAATAGTCCCCCTTCCCGTCTCTGACCCTACGTTTAACACCTGGGCATGTCGTAACTGCCACCTACTGACCGAGAGTGCGCGTGTCAGTTGCACATCTCAGACAACCCGTCTGCAGTGCGGAGCGCAATTTCACACTTCGCCGGACTATCCCGACGAAAACTCACGCAGTTGCTGCAAAAGGTAGACAATCCGTCTGCCTGCCATGTCCGACGGAGCGAATTCTCACACCCCAGGCCCAGAAATCTGGTCGGGCAGCGCTCTGACCGGGGAAACTGCAGACGTTCTGTCTGGCGAGAACCGTATATTCACAGCTATCGTTCGACCAGCAGAGACTGACATCTACGTAATACCATCACTAGTGCGATTATCAGTTTTTGAGAACAGAACCAGGTAAACGTTAAGAATGGGGAAGAAAATATTTTTCGCAAACGAATGGATGCGAAAAATACAGGAAGGAAAGTAAAAAGGATAACAAAAATAGAGGATACGGGTAAAAGAAGAAAGAAGAGGATGTAGGCAATTTATGATCAATAACCTCTGTGACAGAACGTCCCCCCTTTAAGATATGGAAGCACTCCATGTCTACGTTATGGGAATAAATTTCCTATATCCGTAGCTTCAGGGTGTCTGTCTTCTTCCCTCTCATCTTCCCCCTCCATTTCTGTGCAAGTCCTACTCAAGTCTACTCCCCAAAGTTTCCTTCCTCTGGAATGTCTCCCATGCGCGCTTGAAAGAGCGTCGCCGCTTCTGACATTTTTCAAAGATTTCCTGTGATTGCAGTGGTATATCCCTGGCACTATCGTCATCTTCGTCAGTTTTGGCGATCGTCAGGAGATGGTCGGAGGTTGGCACTGGTCTTTCCAAGTATCTCTTTAACAGATTTAAATTGAAAACCTTCTCCTTTCCTTCAATAGAGATCTGATAGTTAGCCTTAGAAATCTTCTTCAGGACGGTAAACGGCCCTTGCCATCCGATCCTCAGTTGGTTGTTTCCGGTAGGGAGTAACACCAAAACTTTCTCTCCTGCTTCCAATTCTCTCTCTTTCGCGACTTTCCTGTATCGGTTAGCGTGCTTTGTGCGAGCTCGCTTAAAGTTAGTCGTTGCTAGGTCCCATCCTAGTTTCAACCTTTCCTTCTGGTCTGTCAGCGACCAAAGTAAGGCTTCCAGCGGCCCCTTTATAGGTCTGCCGAATAAAAGCGTAGCTGGCGGAAATCCTGTGGAAGTATGAGGAGATTCTCTGTAGCCAAATAAAGCTGCCGGAATGCAACAATCCCAATCTTCAGGTTTCACTTGTGCCAGTTTACTTAACATCATGTTGAGGTTTCCATTAACACGTTCCACGAGCCCATTTCCGGCCGGAGTATGAGGCTTAGTGTGGATGTGTTGGGTCCTCAAGATCTTAACGATCTCATCCATCAACAGGTTTCGGTATGGAGATCCGTTATCCGTCAACACTTGCTGAGGGAATCCCAACCGAGTGAAAATTTGCAAGAGGGCTTCTGCGACATGCTTGGCATCTGCGCATGTTAGCGGGATAGCTTCTGCCCATAAAGTGCATGTATCGACTAAGGTCAGGATAAACCTGTTCCTTCTTTTAGTCCTTTCTAAGGGTCCTAAAATGTCGATCACAACCCGTTCGAATGGTGTTCCCACTATTGGCATTTCACCCAAAGAGACTGGGGGTGTCCGTTGCTTGGGTGGCACACGTTGGCACTGGGCACAGGATTTGACATATCTGATAATATCAGTATTTACTCCTGGCCACCAATAATGAGTGGTTATCCGTTGGTTTGTGGCGTTTGCCACAATCGGCTCTTCCGGTTTCGAAATACACACGTATCTCCCGCCAAGTATGACTGGGTAGATGGGATCATCCATAACAGCCGCTTTGGTCACGCCTCTGACAAAGTCAGAGTGTATCTCCACCAATGCGATGGGAAGCGCTGTAGGTGTATCACTCGTACGAACTCCACAAAGTTGGACGGTCTCTGCTGTCTCTTGACCGGGTTTGACCAGGTTTCTGGCAACAATGCAATCATAAGAAAGCCTAGTGTCAAATAAACAAGAAGTTTGAGAACCGTTCAATGTAACAGTACCTCGAGTTGAGGGTCCATCCCCAACAGGTTGGGAATCACTGTCAATAATTCCGCCTTGCGAGACTGTTAGCAAGCATCCGATGCGTTTTGGCTCGGTGTGCTCACTCTGATCATTAGTCCCGTGCTCAGGGGTTCTCCCTTTGCCACCTTGTCCTTTCTGGCTGCGCTGCCATGTAGGGCGGTCGGGTTGTTCAGACTGTTTGGGGTGGTTAGGGTACTTGTTCTTGTAGAACTTGGATTTTTCAGGAGGGGGGTTTTGAGGTTCAGTTTCTCTGTGATTATTCTGATTAGAAGCCTGAGAAGATTGCTCTAGATTATTTTTTCGAAAATGCTCCTCTGTCGGTTTCCGTTTTGTGGCCGGTAGTTCAGCCAGCGCATTTTGATAACGCTCAGACTTCTCTAAGATGTCTTCAAGTTTTTCTGCCCCCTGCTCAGCTAGAAATCTCCGGGTATCTGCAGACAAAGTGTTCTTTATTTGTTCTGTTATAACAAATTCCTCCAGACCTGCATAGGTAGAGGGGAGCTGTGAAAGCTCAAGGCACTTTGTTAGGTATCCCTTCAAACGAGACGAGAACTGTTGAAAAGTTTCAGAGCTCTCTTTCCTGCTGTTGCGAAACAGTTGCAGAAATTTGCGAGTATTCATTTCAAAGCGCTACAGTAACGCTTTCTTCAACACATCATAGTTGTCTTGTTGGCTGCTTTCCAGTTTGGCGTAAACATCATACGCACTGCTTTTCAGCGCCTGAGAAAGCTTCATGTTCCAACGCGACCTTTCTAAACCGTACAGAGTTGCAATTTTCTCAAATTTCTCGAGGTACGTGTCAATCTTCTCATTAGGACAAGGGAAAGATTCTAGAGCGAAAGACATAGCAGTGAGGTGAGTAGATTGAGTGCTAGAAGGATCAGTTAAGGAAGAATGAGAAGAAGACTCTCCATTGCTGTAGGTAGAGGCAGCACCACGACTTTGGAATTCTAGAGTTTTAAGAGCTAACTCATGCTGTCTCTGTTTCTCTTTTTCCTCAAGCTGTCTCTCCTTCTCTCTTTTCTCATGCTGTCTCTCCTTCTCTCTTTCCTCATGCTGTCTCTCCTTCTCTCTTTCCTCTCTGTCCTCCCTCTCCTTCTCATGCTGTATCTCCTTCTCTCTTTCTCTCTCCCTGCGGATTTCCAGTTCCTCGTCCATCTTCTTCTGCTCTTTAGCTTCAGCTGCTTTCCTCTCCGCATCATATCTCTCAAGTTCGTCTTTGACAAATGCTTTCGCTTCCTCTTCTTCCAGTCCCTCCTCTCTCGCTTCGTCCCTGAGGAGTTGTCTAAGCTTTGCCCTCTCGGCCATATTAAGTCAGTTACCGAGACTTAGTGGAGAACGAAAAGAGGAAAAGGATACACTGATTCCTACCACTTACAAGAAAATACCAAACAAAAGATGATATACTTATAACCTGGGATACCTCCTCCAAAAATAAAGTATCTAACTATCGCTGCTATTAATCGGCAATAAAGCACCTAATGCAAACGACTACGCCAAATAAATGGTAGTTAGGATTACTCACTGAAAAATAAGTTTCTACAGTGGAAAACAAAATTATTATTGCAAAAATTTAAGAGAAAAATAATCCCTTAATTTTAAAATCCACTATAAGTTCGCCCCTGAAGTCAGATCGGGTAAGGGAGGCAATTAATCTGGACGAAAAGAGTCCGAAACGCACTCCTTAACTTAGTTCAAACACCGTTCTGCCTCAGTACCCAGTGAATGTAATACACTCACCACTTTACCAGCGTTTAGTATTACAAATCAACAATTAACATATATTCCGACAAAATCCACCTGTAACTCAAATGTATATTATTCAAATGCTGTGGAAAAAAACTTATCAGTTTGTGTGGTCAGCACGCCCGAAAACAGATTGTTAGTCTAGGGGATAAATTATTTAAAGATATAACAACTCACAAGACCTCAGACTCTTACTCTATTTCAGAATAAAGAATCTTACGTTCAAAATCCAGATAGACGAGTCCACATTTGTCGTACTCGTCTTTATATTCTAAGTTCAAAAATCCTTCGGACGAGACCACATTTGTCGTACTCGTCTTCCTATTCTAAGTTCAAAAATCCTTCGGACGAGACCACATTTGTCGTAGATTTTTGATAGGAGAATTAAGACTTGGGTTGGTCCCTTCTGAATAGGTTAGATTAGGTGATGGACACAGTGAGAGTTAGTAAAAAAGAAAATAGAATTTCCACAAGTGAGATGATAGACTGTGATATAGAGGCTGTCTCTGAAAAATCGAGTAAATCTTCTCTCTTTCACCTATCCTCTACGACAGCTGTTAAGGCGTCAGACAGTCTAAACACAGATATATATATATATATTACATATATTTCTATCTACTCACGGGCACGCACATACACGTGACGACAGTTAAACACACAGACGTGGGAAATCTATAACAATAAATATATATATATATATATATATTAGAACGAGCTGACCAACGCACTGATTTAGTTCAAGAGAGATTTTAATTATCATCAAAAAAAATCTTCTCACAACACCTAAAAAAATGCATCAAGGAAAAACATATACAAATAGTCATGGAATTCAAGAAACTGCTACAAGGATGATAGCCCCGTTATACTCTGCCCTCTAGGTTTAGCCCACATTCCCGTTAGGCCCAAAGAGTTACAGATACATATGATTAGGGTCTAATATTGTCCTTCAAAAGGAACAATTTAATTAAGCAGCCAATCTTCCGTAAGGAGGTTATAAAGTGGGGTGAATCAATAGTTATCAAAAAAATTTCACTCAGTCCACTTTCACTCGGTTCTTTCATCAGGGTACCCTGGCACACGTGCTTACCTATCTGTACCACTGTTCGCCGTCTGGCGCAACCTTAGGACACTTCTCTATAGTGAATCTGTATTCTTTGGATAAAGCGAATCCCAGCTCTGCAATTACAGGTTTCTTCCACTGTTTTCGGGGAGCGTTCACTTCACCAGTTAAATTTTTGATTACTGTTAATGTCACTTGAATCAGTTTGGATAAGCAAGTTTAAACGGGGCACACAGAGTCAAAAAAAAAAAAACACGAGGGTTCCCTTAATTTGGAAAGATGACCAGTGGACAACTTCTTTCAACAGATAGTCTTGGTTCACTATTCACTCTTTCGACAAAAAAATGTCGGAAATGTTAATGTTATTGATTGTAATTTATTCTCGCCGCCAGGCAGCATGTACATTTCAATTTGAGAAGAAATATGAGCTGGCTCAGAAGCCCAGTATAAACATTAGTCTTTAGCAACCGTTAGTGGGATTGGTATTACTGTTTATCTCTGATGGCACATGCACTGTCAGACCAGTGTTACTTGAAAAAACCCACGTGGTTAAAGATAGGTAATGTCTATGCTTCTCACAAGTATGTCTCTTTACTAAACGCCGGCAAGTTGGGTTCACCCCAGTATTCACTGAATGAAGAAAAACAACATATAATATACTATACAGAATATGTACTCGTTATAATCTTACATTTTAAACGGCAAGCCTACAGCTTGACTTATATTTAAAGCTTCCCGTGAAATAAGTTATATAAAAAAAATCCCTCATCATGAATTAGGAATAGCTGCGTATTTCCGTCACCACTCATGATGCATCTAGCATTTATAAGTTTGTTTAGAAAAATACACTTCGCCTGAGTATTAGCAGTTAAATGAAATTGTTTTAATAGCCGAATGGGTTTAGCTAGAAATTTATAATTTATCTTGCTTTCCACTGTAACTCGTCGACTAAAGAAATAACAAACTATTAAAATAATCACTCTGCACACAGAACTAGTTTAAAATGAAATAGGCGATTAAACACTTTATCACTTCACAAAATACTAGAGATCTATTATATATAATATTTACCTCACGCAGAACTACAGACTAAACCATGAACTAGAATACTGTAATCTAATGGTAATCTAGAACTCGGCAAATGCCCAAGAAACTCAGACTTCGCCAAAACACAGATATTAAATCTAGCATAGCGATCTGTCTACTGCAAATTTAAGAGTGAGAATGAAATTAAAGTTTCAAACTTGGGTTAATATTTTAAACCAGACAAAGGAGGAACTCTTTTATTTCGCCAAACCGAAATAGTCTCCCTTCCCGTCTCTGACCCTACGTTTAACACCTGGGCATGTCGTAACTGCCACCTACTGACCGAGAGTGCGCGTGTCAGTTGCACATCTCAGACAACCCGTCTGCAGTGTGGAGCGCAATTTCACACTTCGCCGGACTATCCCGACGAAAACTCACGCAGTTGCTGCAAAAGGTAGACAATCCGTCTGCCTGCCATGTCCGACGGAGCGAATTCTCACACCCCAGGCCCAGAAATCTGGTCGGGCAGCGCTTTACCGGGAAACTGCAGACGTTCTGTCTGGCGAGAACCGTATATTCACAGCTATCGTTCGACCAGCAGAGACTGACATCTACGTAATACCATCACTAGTGCGATTATCAGTTTTTGAGAAAAGAACCAGGTAAACGTTAAGAATGGGGAAGAAAATATTTTTCGCAAACGAATGGATGCGAAAAATACAGGAAGGAAAGTAAAAAGGATAACAAAAATAGAGGATACGGGTGAAAGAAGAAAGAAGAGGATGTAGGCAATTTATGATCAATAACCTCTGTGACAAGGACTATTACAACATATTTCTATTTAACCGACGAAAAGGAAGAGGAAACCGTGACATCGGCATGTCAGTTTGTAAATGAGTCAACCTCTCGTCTTAAAACTGGCTGAAAATTGGCAAACGAAAACTTGGGAAAGGCCAGACGTAAACATGCTGAGTATTTCAACAAGACGGCAAAGGATAGGGAACTTGCTGTAGGAGAGAAGGGGCTTCTTCTATTGCTCAGCAGCAACAACACGTTACAAATAGGATGATAAGTACCGTATGTGGTTCTGGAAAAGTTATCTAGAACTAATTACAAGATCGACAAGAAAGGAAAAGACAATGCGTACCATGTCAATCTGCTTAAGAGAGATCATGACAGGTCATCCTCAGAAGTTGCGACTATGATGACACTTGCCATCGCAACAGAGATGGAGCACGAACCTCTCACTTCTACAGAATATCCGTTAAGACCATCAGAGAGTCATGAACAGGTGAACATTAGTGATCATCTGACTCCGGATCAGAGGGAGCAAGTGAAAAGTTGTTACAAACCCATGCAGATGTGCTTAAGGATAAGCGGTAGAAGAAGCACAATACGAACCTACTGGAATATGACATGAATGTTATAGACCCGACACCTATCTGTGTGAAGACTTACCCTATTCCTTATGCGAAAGCACAAGCTTTACGAGAAGAGATTGACTACCTTCTAAAATAGAACATTATTTCGAAATCGGTATCGGCCTATAGTGCAAGTGTAGTGCTACTCCGTAAAGTGAGTGGAGAATATAGATTATTCCTGATTATGTATTGATTATAGGAAGCTTAATGCTATTACTGAATCGCTGGCGGATCCCTTGCCTGATACAAATCAGTTGTTCTCGACACTCGGCAAAGCAAGGTACTTCTCAAAGGTAGACCTTAGCAAAGAATACTATCATATTCCAGTGAAATCTGACATCCGACACATGTTGGCATTCAGTACGTCAGAAGGACATTACGAAAATAATATACTACCGTTTGGACTGAAAAACGCTCTTAGTTTTTTTTTCACGTATGATGAGGAAATGCTGGAACCTCAAAAAAAACTCCTCTATCGCAAATTTCATGGATGACATCCTCATCGCCACAGAAACCCTTGAGGATCATCTAGCATCACTCTCCATGCAATTTGATAGACTTAGGGAGGCAGGATTGACTGCTCGTCCAACAAAATGTTACATTGGTTCTCAGGAGTTGGAGCTCTTAGGACACACAATTTCCAGGGGAAGTATGTCTCCAGATCCCCGGAATGTAGAGAAGTTGAAGAAGGCACCTAGGCCTAAGACCAAGAAGGAAATATGGTCATTTGTATCATTGTGGGGATTTTATTAGAAGTATATCCCCAACTTCAATACATTGTGTGCACCTCTGACTACCTTGACGAAGAAGGGTCAACCAGAAAAGGTACAATGGACAGCAGAGTGAGAGAATGCTTACACTGAATTGAAGCAAAAACTCACAAGTAAGCCGATTCTTAAATTAACAGATATCAGCAAGGAGTTCATTTTGAGAACTGATGCGAGCAACATAGGGATTGGAGCAGCCCTGTTACAGTTGTCTCATGCACAACATGGTGAACTTTTTCCAGTGACGTATGCCAGCCGCAAACTCAATTCGGTAAAAATTAATTACTCCACCATAGAGAAGGAATGTCTAGCATTGGTATGGGCTATTCAGAAGTTCCAACCGTATCTATGTGGGAGCCATTTTATCGTGCAATGTAACGACCAAACGTTGGCATTTCTGGCTGCATCTAAGCATTTGAATGCTCAATTGATGCGATGGGCTCTCTTTTTGCAATCATATGCATTCACAATTGAGAAGAAAGCCCTCTAACTGCTCAGCCAAACTGATCCCCAGAGCGTAAGTAAAACGTATACCAGGGAGCCAAAATGTGGGTGCAGATTTCCTCAGTAGGCATCCCACAATGAATGAACAGAAGAGCAAAGGTACCAAGGGAATTAGCTATGACGGCCAATAATCCCCAGCGGTATTGTTTTCACGGTAGCTAGACGCATGTCCAGTCAGAAAAGCGGGGCTTATGTGACAAAGTGAAAAATGCGTTGTAGTAAATTCACAATGGCAAAACAAGCTATCGGAATCTGGGCTAGTCTAAGGTTAGAATTATCCAGTTATTCCAGGAATGGATTATTACAACATGCTTCTACTTAACCCCAAGCTCGAGGCAGATGGTAAGGCAAGTGTGGACATCGTAGAAATTGTATTGCATGTTATAAAGACTGTGATATCTGCAGTTATGCGTGTCACTTTGTTGTGAAAATCGTGTTCTGTTCACTTTGAGAATTCTGTGGTAAAGTGGGATGTTATAAATTTTTATAGGGGACTTAGTGTACTGACTGAGATCAGCTGTGAAGGTATCTGTATCTAATAGGTGTAGTGTTTTACAGATAACCTTACTTGCTACCACATTATGCCTCAGTCAGAATTATTCTGGAATATTGTGATGACTACGTTAAATGTCTAGGGTATGTATATGATGAAGTGTAAGTCACAACAACAACAGACAGATAAACAATTTAATTTATTCCACCACACTTGACAACACTGTGACACTCACACACATGTAACATTCTATAAGACTATCTTAAATGAGTCACTGGTAAATTTTCAAATATCAATATGTATTAAGTACTTTCATTAATATATATGTCCTGATTCAACTACAAAGTGAACCAGGAATCACAATCAATTTTAATTACAATTTATATGTACAGGATTTATCACTATGAATCTTGTAGTGACATATTTTATTAATATTATCTTATGTGTGTCAGTTGTGTAGTAGTAATATGAGGTAATACTGGTTTTGTTTTTTCAAGCTATGTTGTTATTTGTCATCATGACTTCAAGTGTTTGTTTATCTCGTAAGTAGTATGGGGAAAAGTTCACAGTCCCTATCAATTTAAACACTGTATTTTCCCTCTGGTTTATTATAAAGTCAGATTTTGAGGGGGGCCAAAATGTTGAGCTCCACTGGCCACATGGGCTTATCTTTCGTGATGGTGGCAGGAAAAGACTCCTCTGCTCGATAGCCTTCCTGTGTTCTGGAGACACCTCACTGGTCACTATCTGGACCCAGGAGTATGCTGTCAGCCTCTAGGTTCAGCACAGCTCCGACCAGGTGCTGCTCAATAGCTTTAGGACCACGGTCCCACAATTCATGGAATAATACACAGTTACGTTGACTGGCACTGAATATAGCACAATTTCGATCTGCCGATGTCCCAGGCTTTTATTTAGAAAAATATGCACTGGCGCTCAACGCACAGGTTCTGTAGTAAGTTTATTTGAACATGTGGTGGTGACCTGACGCCTCTGATTGACTATATTCGCGGGTCTAACCAATCGTGCCATGTTTACCCAATCGTTTGAAAAAAAGTACTCCTACTCCCGTTTCCCCTGACAACAAAAGATAGTATTTATAGTCCGACTAATCGTGTTTAGCCTTACATTTATTGCGCTCCAATCAAATCGGATTTAACATGGAGACCCATTTCCCGTACAATGGTGGTGTGAAAATCTGCCACTGAGCGATTCTGATTTTGGTGTTGTCTGACATCCCTCACTATTTCTTTTGGCTATAATTTGGTAATTCCTAGACTATTTGCGTAACGTTTAACATATTCTTTGTCAGCAAGTCCTAAGGAACCAAAATATACAAATTTAAAGGAGCTAAGTGGCTGCGTTCAAAATATGCATTTTCTTCTACCTCCTGTTTACTTCGAATACGATGTGGTGTCTGGGTACTGTAATGTTTTCAAACGTAAACCAGTATAATGTCATGTTTCCTAATAAGCGTTTTGTGAGTTTTTAAAAACTAACTCTCGGATGGGTAGTGTTTTTTATCACTGTCGATTTGAAAAAAAGTTAGTGCTTGTGGCCTTACACGCGTGATGGTAGTAATTGTATAGCGAGACGCGTGTTTAGTGTTGCATGCGTTCCTGCTTTCAGCGCCTCCCTTTCTTTCTATCTTTAGTCCATCTGTCTTTCGTTTTTTGGTAACGTAGTGTATAAAATGACATGAATGGAATTTTAAATCTAGGTCAGATTGCGTATCTCAAGGTTTTTCTTAGAAATGGAGTACACATATTATTGTGTTGGCGAAACGCGTGTATGCTGCAGAAGGCTTTTACTATCAATGTGAAACGTTACAATTTGCAGACGAAGGAGAAAACAAGGGGGATTTCGAGTACAGTCATTGTGACAGCACTGTTCTTTACCATTCTTCTTTCCTTTTATTAAATTTATTTGTTAGGCTTTATATTTACGTTTTAATTTATATATGTGGATTAGAATTTCTCACGACAAATCCTCCCCACTTAAAACAGACGTTATATGTCAGTCTATAATTCTATATACACATAGAGAAATTTATTATTGTTCCTGGGGTTTAGGGTGATTCTCATCACACGGATAACGGCTTAAAAAATCCGCTCCCAGATTTGTTTTCCACTTATATACTCTATGCTAAACTCAAATGGCTGCATCAATAATGACCAACGGAGTAATCTCGAGTTCTCATGCCTAGCCTGTGCTAGAAACGACAAAGGTTTGTGATCCGTTTGCAACTTAAATGCCTTCCCATACAGATAAATATTGAATTTTTTTATCGCCCATATTACTGCAAGACATTCTTTTTCGCTAGTTGAGTAATTGGTTTCAGCTTTATTCAACTTTCTGCTAGCATATGCCACTGGGCTTAATTCCCTATCCAATGCATCTGATTTCTGTAGCAGAGTCGCACCTAACCCAATATTACTGGTATCCGTCCTTACTATGAATTCTTGACTTAAGTCAGGTAATTTCAAAATAGGTTTACTTGTGAGCTTTTCCTTCAATTCTTGGTAAGCCATTTCACATTGTGGTGTCCATGTAATTCGATCTGGATGTCCTTTACGTGTCAAATCAGTTAACGGTGCACATATGGAATTAAAGTTTTTGATATACTTTTGGTAGAAACCACATAATGAGACAAAGGATCTCACGTCCTTCTTGGTTTGTGGTCTCGGGGCTTTCTTTAGTTTCTCTAAATTCTTTGGGTCAGGGGTCATGTTTCCCTGATAAACTGTGTGTCCCAAGAATTCTAATTCTTTACATCCAACGCAACATTTGGTTGGTCGGGCTGTTAAATTCGCTTCCCTAAGTCGATTAAACAGCATGTTCAGAGAGTCAATGTGCTCCTCAAATGTTTCTGTTGCTATAAGGATATCATCCATGAAATTTGTGATACATGGATTATTCAGAGGGTCCAATAATTTTCTCATCATTCTAGAGAAGACACTAGGCGCATTCTTCAATCCAAATGGCAATCTGTTAAACTCATAGTGTCCTTCTGAGGTACTAAAAGCTAGGTATGGTCTAACCTCAGGCTTTACTGGAATCTGATAGTATCCTTTACTCAGGTCCACTTATGAGAAATATTTAGCTTTATTTAGTCTGGCAAACAGCTGATCTGTATCCGGCAATGGATCCACCTGTCCTTCTGTAATAGCATTCAGTCTCCTGTAATCTATACAGAGTCTATGTTCTCCAGAGGGTTTTCTTAAGAGTACAACACTGGAACTATATGAAGATTCACTGTGCGAAATAATTCCTTCCTTCAACAAATAGTCTATCTCTTCCTTCAAAGCTTTCTCCTTAGCAAAAGGAATCGAATATGGTTTCATACAGACAGGTGTGGGGTCTGTCAGTTTCATATCATATTCCAATAAGTTTGTATGCCCAGGTCGGTCTGTTTACACCTCTGCATGATTATCTAGAACCTGTTGCACTCTCTCTTTCTGATTTTTCGTTAAATGTGTACTGATTTTCACCTGTGCCGCTGTCTCACAGGGGTGTAATGGATATTCAAATGATGAAAGCGGTTCCTTTTTCATCTCCATGGCAATGGACAAGGTCAACAAGTGTGTCTCTTCCTGATGTTCTCTTTCCAAATATTTCTTCAGGAGATTCACATGATAGATTTTTTCTTTCCCCTTCTTATCTATCTTATAATTGGTTCTAGACACCTTCTCTAGAACTGTATATGGACCTTGCCATCCAATTTGTAACTTATTCTGACTACCGGGGAGAAGAAGCAGTACCTTCTCTCCCACAGCCAAATCTCTGTCTTTAGCTTTCCTGTTATAATAGGCAGCATGTTTCTTCCTGGCTTGTTTCAAATTTTCATTGGCAAGTTTCCAGCCAGTTTTTTAAACGAGTGGTCAGCTCATTCACATATTGGTATGAGGATGTAATATTTTCCTCTGCCTTTTCGTCAGTCCACGTTCTTAACAGAGCTTCGAGTGGACCTTTTATTGGCCTTCCAAACAATAATGTTGCCGGGGCCATACCGGTTGAACTATGGGGTACCTCCCGATAAGCAAAGAGGGCGGCGTGCAGGTACTGGTCCCATGTATCTGGTTTTTCGTGTGCCAACTTTCTCAGGATTGACATCAATGTGCCATTAAATCTTTCCACTTGGCCGTTCCCTTGGGGGTGGTACACACTACAATGGAAGTGTTTGGCCTGGAAGATCCTGAAAACTTCCTCAGTTAGTTTCCCCTTGAACTGAGAGCCATTATCAGTCAAGATTTGATTGGGAAAGCCTAACCTTGTGAAAATTGTGAGCAATGCCTCTGCCACATGTTTAGAATCAATCGATGACAGGGCTACCGCCTCTCCCCACATAGAACAAGTGTCCACCAGAGTTAGAATGTAGCTGTTCCTTCTCTTGGTTCGGGTGAGAGGTCCCACAAGATCCACGGCAACTCTCTCAAAGGGTGTTCCCACTATGGGCATTTTCCCCAGAGTTGCTGGTGCAGTCCAATGCTTAGGTGCTACTCGTTGGCACTCTGGACAGGATTTTACATATCGTTTGATATCTTCAGTTATCCCTGGCCAGAAATAGTGACAAGCTATTCGCTGTCCTGTTGCGCTGATCCCCATATGACCACTGAAGGGAATCGCATGCCCTAGTTCTAACACTTTAGTCCTATATGAAGTGGGAAGGACCAGCTGTCCGTGACCATTGGATTCAGATCCAGCCTTCCTATAAATCAGTTTGTTCTTCATATAAAATTCTCCCTTGCCTGGAGGTGTATGAGATTTGGGCAACTTCTTGAAACACGGCTTGAGTGTTTTGTCCTCAGCCTGTGCCTTCCTCATCTCATCTGGATGAGTATTTATTGGATTATCCTCCTCCTTTTTAGACTGTGATCTGGTCTACACTGTTGCCAATATCACAGGTCTCTTGGGATTTCCCAAGAAGACATATCTACACCCCAATATCAGAGGGTAGATTGGCTCATTTATCACTGCTGCTTTTATGATTCCTTCCACATATCGCGTTTTCACCTTTATCCGGGCGACGGGAAGTGTCATGGTAGCTACATCCTTGGTTGCAGTTTGAATCTCCACTGTTTCTGTGGTGTATTGATCGGCCTGCACCAGGTGAGAACTCACAACGGAATCGTAATCTAAACCGGTATCATATAAACACCTTATAGTGACACCATTACAGATGACATCTTCACACACTGGGGGGTGGTATGGTTCCTGTAGTTCTGCAGGTTTGACTTTTTTTTTCCTTTTTCCCCGATGTCATAGCAGCACAATGAGGAGGTTTCCTTCTACAATGGTCAGTGTCATGATTGTTCATCTTACAATTTTTACACCACCTTTTCCCTTGGTTGAAAGATTTTCTTTCATCATATTTCCTTTCATCGAATTGTGGGGTTTTATTTTTATTGTCATACCGTGGCCTATCAAATTGGTGCTTACCTTTGTTTTGATCTCTAGGATCAAATTTATTAAAGTTCTGTGGTGCCCTAAAATTTTCCAGCTGTTTCTTTTTATTACCTGATACTTCTGCCTGAGCTGCTTGATACCTTTCAGCAACATTTAGCAACTCACCCATCCTCTCTGCACCTTGTTCCATGAGAAACTTTCTCAGGTCTGGAGCCATGGACTCTCTTAATTGTTCTATAAGGATCATTTCCTTAAGATCTTGGGTTTTCCCCAGAGAAGTCCATTTCTCCAAGTATGTCTCTATTCGTGCAGAGAACTGGTGGTAGGTTTCACCTGACAGTAGTTTAGCATTCCTAAATTTTTTCCTATAAAATTCTGCGTTCTTTTCATATCTTAACAAAAGAGCCTGCTTTAGCATGTCATAATTTTCCTGATCACCTCTGCTCATTTTGGCAAAAACTTCATAAGCTGCCCCACGAAGCCCTTGAGATAACTTTAAGCTCCACCTTTCTCTTTCTAACCCATATGTGGTAGCTAATAGTTCATATCTATTTAGATAGCTCTCAATATCATCGTCTTTCTCAACAAAATGATCTAAATGAAAATTCATAGCTGAGGTTGAGGCTCCCTGGCTAGCAGTGGCATCAGAGGTAAAGGGACTGGCACCATTTTCAGGAGCATGGCCTTGAAACTCAAACTCCCTTAGTCGTAACTCATGTTCCCTTTGTAATCTCTTATCTTCTGCTTCCCTTTCTGCAGCTAATCGCTTGTCTTCCCTTTCTGCAGCTAATTTCTTCTCTTCTCTTTCTGCAGCCTGTCTTCTTTCCTCGGCTTCCAATGCTTTAGCCTCTTTGTCAGCCTCAATCTGCAACCTCTTAGCCTCAGCCTCAATCTGCACCCTCTTAGCCTCAGCCTCAATCTGCAACCTCTTAGCCTCAGCCTCAATCTGCAACCTCTTAGTCTCAGCCTCTAATTTTCTTTCGGCCTCTTTTTCTAATCTTCTTTCTTCCCGTTCAATATATTTGTCACATTCAGCAGTGACATAAGCAATCATAATTTGCCCGTCCATTCCTAACTCTTTCGCAGTCTGTACAGCAGCAGATCGAAATTTTGCCAAGTCGGCCATTGTCTAACATGCAAATGTAACAATTCAATCTTTCAATAATTATCTAAGGACACTACAGGCACTGAGAGCTCAACGTTATTTATTTTCACCCAAGGATACCTTTTTAATTTCTATTATTTCCTGAAGTGAATTACCCCCAATATCTCTAATAGGGAAAGATTCAAAATCCCGAGAGCGAGACCCCAATATATGTGGTAAAGTGGGATGTTATAAATTTTTATAGGGGACTTAGTGTACTGACTGAGATCAGCTGTGAAGGTATCTGTATCTAATAGGTGTAGTGTTTTACAGATAACCTTACTTGCTACCACATTATGCCTCAGTCAGAATTATTCTGGAATATTGTGATGACTACGTTAAATGTCTAGGGTATGTGTATGATGAAGTGTAAGTCACAACAACAACAGACAGATAAACAATTTAATTTATTCCACCACACTTGACAACACTGTGACACTCACACACATGTAACATTCTATAAGACTATCTTAAATGAGTCACTGGTAAATTTTCAAATATCAATATGTATTAAGTACTTTCATTAATATATATGTCCTGATTCAACTACAAAGTGAACCAGGAATCACAATCAATTTTAATTACAATTTATATGTACAGGATTTATCACTATGAATCTTGTAGCGACATATTTTATTAATATTATCTTATGTGTGTCAGTTGTGTAGTAGTAATATGAGGTAATACTGGTTTTGTTTTTTCAAGCTATGTTGTTATTTGTCATCATGACTTCAAGTGTTTGTTTATCTTGTAAGTAGTATGGGGAAAAGTTCACAGTCCCTATCAATTTAAACACTGTATTTTCCCTCTGGTTTATTATAAAGTCAGATTTTGAGGGGGGCCAAAATGTTGAGCTCCACTGGCCACATGGGCTTATCTTTCGTGATGGCGGCAGGAAAAGACTCCTCTGCTCGATAGCCTTCCTGTGTTCTGGAGACACCTCACTGGTCACTATCTGGACCCAGGAGTATGCTGTCAGCCTCTAGGTTCAGCACAGCTCCGACCAGGTGCTGCTCAATAGCTTTAGGACCACGGTCCCACAATTCATGGAATAATACACAGTTACGTTGACTGGCACTGAATATAGCACAATTTCGATCTGCCGATGTCCCAGGCTTTTATTTAGAAAAATATGCACTGGCGCTCAACGCACTGGTTCTGTAGTAAGTTTATTTGAACATGTGGTGGTGACCTGACGCCTCTGATTGACTATATTCGCGGGTCTAACCAATCGTGCCATGTTTACCCAATCGTTTGAAAAAAGTACTCCTACTCCCGTTTCCCCTGACAACAAAAGATAGTATTTATAGTCCGACTAATTGTGTTTAGCCTTACATTTATTGCGCTCCAATCAAATCGGATTTAACATGGAGACCCATTTCCCGTACAATGGTGGTGTGAAAATCTGCCACTGAGCGATTCTGATTTTGGTGTTGTCTGACATCCCTCACTATTTCTTTTGGCTATAATTTGGTAATTCCTAGACTATTTGCGTAACGTTTAACATATTCTTTGTCAGCAAGTCCTAAGGAACCAAAATATACAAATTTAAAGGAGCTAAGTGGCTGCGTTCAAAATATGCATTTTCTTCTACCTCCTGTTTACTTCGAATACGATGTGGTGTCTGGGTACTGTAATGTTTTCAAACGTAAACCAGTATAATGTCATGTTTCCTAATAAGCGTTTTGTGAGTTTTTAAAAACTAACTCTCGGATGGGTAGTGTTTTTTATCACTGTCGATTTGAAAAAAAGTTAGTGCTTGTGGCCTTACACGCGTGATGGTAGTAATTGTATAGCGAGACGCGTGTTTAGTGTTGCATGCGTTCCTGCTTTCAGCCCCTCCCTTTCTTTCTATCTTTAGTCCATCTGTCTTTCGTTTTTTTGGTAACGTAGTGTATAAAATGACATGAATGGAATTTTAAATCTAGGTCAGATTGCGTATCTCAAGGTTTTTCTTAGAAATGGAGTACACATATTATTGTGTTGGCGAAACGCGTGTATGCTGCAGAAGGCTTTTACTATCAACGTGAAACGTTACAATTTGCAGACGAAGGAGAAAACAAGGGGGATTTCGAGTACAGTCATTGTGACAGCACTGTTCTTTACCATTCTTCTTTCCTTTTATTAAATTTATTTGTTAGGCTTTATATTTACGTTTTAATTTATATATGTGGATTAGAATTTCTCACGACAAATTCTCATAAAATCGAAATCAGCTCGGAATAGGATAAAACCTATAACCAAAGAAAGCCACGAATGAGCTGGATAAAATAAGATATGAAGGAAAGTGACAGTGATTATAGATGAAGAGAAAGGAGAAGTTATGTGTTGTGGAAATAATACAGACTGCAAAAATCTGCTCTCGAGAGGCTGGAAAATGTTTGGTCAAGTTCTGGAGGACGTAAGTGCTCTATCGATCGATCGCACTACGCCTATATAAACAGCGGCAAATTTGAAATCGACACACATGCACAAAATCAGTTTACTCAGCGACAGAAGGTGACAGAGCGAGTCGCAGACTTCATTCCTATGTGTCTGAGTGGCAGCCTACCTTGATTCATTCAATGTCTAGTTAGTGTATTCTGACATCCAGAGGGTATGTAAAATTACTGTATATAATTATGAAACTTAATATATAACTGTTTATTTCAGGATATTTTAGTTGGTTAATATACATAGTTATGATGTTAATGTACCATGTATATTACTTGTAATAGTGGGTATGATTGGTGAAGATGGAAACCAACAATATAACCAACAGTGACTAAGCAGACTCCTGTCAACAGTCCTTATCAGGATTAATACAACCTGCTAGAAAGTTATAGCACTTTTCAGAGTTGACGACAGGCAGAGGAAGTAAACGTGACTTAACACATCATATCATAAGTGTAAATAGTTGATGTATTCTATATATATGATATTAGTGTAGCTTTAGTAATGTATCAGCATATAGACACCTGTAACACTGACAAATGTAACAAAAACATGTGTCTATTACATACACATGCATATCTGATGATAATAACACCCACCTACACTAGGCTAGTGGAAAGCCATAGCAAGAGGCTATCCACATGGTCTGTGTTGTTTCAGGTTTCATATTGTAGAAGTCCAAATCTGGAAGTGAGATCCATCATTGTTATCCTGCATAGTGACAAGGGACACTACATTCAGGACCACTGTGTTATAAAAATTAAAGACCATGTTTTGGAGTATAACATAAGATGTGAGTAAAATTTCGACCTAATTTCTGAAGAAGACATGCACACGTTAGAATCATGTAGAAACACCGCCCAAGCCCTGATGGTATATATCAACACATTAAACTGCTAGACGACACAGGAATAACGAATGTGGTGAATGATTTCAATATTCAGCATACAGAACGCTAAGCACCAGAAGACTCGCTACATAGTTACATACGGCCACTTTCTAAATCTGGTAAAGATTTTCCAACACACGAGGAGCAGAGAAAGCACATATGACCATTACCAGTACCCTTCCTGGGGAAAAAACTCAACGGCGACACCAGCAGCCTCTAGCTGACTACTACTTTCTTCGAACATATTCGTTGACGTCTGAGGGTGATCTTCGAACATATTCGTTAACGTCTGGGGGTGATCTTCGAACATATTCGTTGACGTCTGAGAGTGATCTTCGAACATATTCGTTGACGTCTGAGGGTGATCTTCGAACATATTCGTTGACGTCTGAGGGTGATCTTCGAACATATTCGTTGACGTCTGAGAGTGATCTTCGAACATATTCGTTGACGTCTGAGAGTGATCTTCTAACATATTCGTTGACGTCTGAGAGTGATCTTCGAACATATTCGTTGACGTCTGAGAGTGATCTTCGAACATATTCGTTGACGTCTGAGAGTGATCTTCGAACATATTCGTTGACGTCTGAGAGTGATCTTCGAACATTTTCGTTGACGTCTGAGAGTGATCTTCGAACATATTCGTTGACGTCTGAGAGTGAACGAAGAAGAAGTATCAGATGGTTAGATGTGATTATGAGCACACGAGTACGTACGAAAATCAAACAACAATCAAGACAGTTGGAGAATACAGAGAAAAAATGGAGATGGGCAGGAAATATTCTCAGGAAACAGCCAATCAATATAGCCAAACATGACTTTTATTTGAATTGTCAGGAGAAAACGAATGAGAAGGTCAAAGAGAACTTAAATAAAGAGATCAGAGATAAATCCAGATAAGGCGAACCTCGTGGACGGTGCTAAATCACCATAAATAATAAAGAGATATTTCATCCTCTGTTTAGTGTGTTACTTACTGACTTATTTTATTTGTGATATTTTTACACGAAAATACTCAGTAATAGTCAGAGTCTGAATGAGAACGTCTAATCAATTCCCCGAAATTAGCATTTTTCAAGTCGAGTCGCTAATAAAAACCTGTTGAGTAGCTAATAAAAACCTATCGAGTAGATTCACGAGTCGAATTTTAGTGGTACTTTAATTAAGTCCGACTCGAGTTCGAGTCCATTGAGTCGAAAACACTGCTTGTAGGAATTGGCAAATAAACAGGAAATTTTCAGCACATAAAACATTGTGTTAGGCAAGGATGTTTATTGTCACCAGATATATTCTATCGGCAGTGTGAAAGCAACTTAGAGAATATGTCCAGAATATCATTTAGTGGACATAACATAAATAACTTGCGGTACGCTGATGATAAAGTCTTAGCAGCAACAGATAAAAAAGTTCGACAGAGATTGGCTGATACGAAATTGACAGGAAGTAAAAGAAAGACCTCAACCTAAATAACAAGCTGGGAGAAGTAACCATTATCTCGAAAAAACAGAACTCTCCCGAATGTACCATTAAAGCAAAAAGGAAGTTTTGAACCAAGTTCATAGATGAAAATCTCTAGACTTATATATGTCCCATCATGTATAACTTTGTCCAGTGTAGTTTACTGGGGTCTCTGAGCGCATATATGTCCCACCATAGATAACTTTGTCCCGTGTAGTTTACTGGGGTCTCTGAGCTCATATATGTCCCATCATATATAACTTTGTCCAGTGTAGTTTACTGGGATCTCTGAGCTCATATATGTCCCATCATATATAACTTTGTCCCGTGTAGTTTACTGGGATCTCTAAGCTCATATATGTCCCATTACATATAACTTTGTCCAGTGTAGTTTACTGGGATCTCTGAGCTCATATATGTCCCATCATATATAACTTTGTCCCGTGTAGTTTGCTGGGATCTCTGAGCTCATATATGTCCCATCATATATAACTTTGTCCCGTGTAGTTTACTGGGGTCTCTGAGCTCATATATGTCCCATCATATATAACTTTGTCCCGTGTAGTTTACTGGGATCTCTGAGAAGACAGACTACGACGGCTGCACCTTTGGGCAGTTCGAACAAGGTGACTAATACGAGGTTGTGCATGTCGCTGGCAACCTCATCATGTAAAAAAAAATGCTACAGAACCCACCACTACAAGACCACGTGATTGCTTGGTGCAGGATTTCTGTAAGGGTACCAGCTGTAGGGGTTGCTCCGTGCCTCCTAAGGAGTGTAAATGAAAACAAAAATGATAGTGATAAATAAATTTATGACTTCATAACAAAACTCGTATTAATAGCTATTGACATGACGCAGTAACGTAAACAAACAAAGCTGCTTACAGACTCTGATCTCTTCCGACTCTTCTTTGCCTTACTCTTGAATCATGCATTTGGGGACGCAACTGAAGAAATATGCTTTCACACTAGGTCAGATGGCCGACTATTTAATCTCTCATGTTCAATCACTTTAAAAAAAAGTAGAAAGTTCTTATAGACCACATAGATGCAGTTTTACCAATGGATGTGAGTAATACCACGGGTGTTTATCAAGAGTGATGATGATGTTCTGAAAGAAGCTAATGATGTAAAGCAGGGCTCAGCAACCGGTCGATCGTTATATACTGATATAAACCACAGATGATTATTAGTTACAAATTTAGGGGGCGGGGTGTTTGAAAAGAAAGAATGGTTAAGCTAGGGAAATTTAGGACCAGCCCTCTCCCGCCGATATTTATTAGCGCAGTGTCCCCAGGAGTAAAAGTACTTTTCCTTAATCCCGGTGAAAACTCACGAACTAGTTTACTAAAGTTCGCTTTATTCTTAGACTGCATAAGAAAATAAAGCAATCTTTTCTTTGAAGTAAAGCTAACATTTCGTAAAATATCACTCCTTGTGAATTTTCCACAGCTCTTTCGGTGGGACTGCAGGAAGAGGGTCACCTAGCAGAGATTAATGTTACATATAGGCTACACTTATTCCAAATTCTGAAAATTCTGAAATCCGAAAACAGGCCTGATTTTTGTCAAGATAGGTCGTTGGAGAAATCAGTGTTTCTACGTGATTGAAGAGTCACTCCTATGTTTAAATATTTATTTCCTGACTTCTATCCAACTAATTTACATGAAATAAATGTTAAAGTACGGTGAATTAACGGCAATTTTATAACAGAAACCTTACGTTATATTAACATTTCAGCAAAACTTCGTACCCGGTGTGATCAACATATGACGTCATAACGGGCACAAATTTTTGCTCTATCTTGGACCGTTATTTTTACTGTCCATTTTAGATTTGATTTGATTTTATCGCGTTTCCGGCAATAAAATAAATACAACTTATTTATCACATGTCAAATGGTAGTATTTGCTCCTTATATTGACTTTTCGTTTTCATGTATGTTCAATAGATTCAATGAGGATTTAAATAATACAAATATGGAAAGTGACTTTTCGATCACATTGTAGATTCATATAGTTCCTGTGTTGCCTGTCGCTGATGTAAAGAAAGTTTATTAAACATATCAAAAAGAAGCAGTCCATTTTCTAAGGACATGTTGTGAGAAGGGGAATGCTGGTATATATTGTGACAACAGAAAAGATTGATGGAAAAAGAGATAGGGGGACAAAAAGGGGGAGATTACTGAGAGAAAAAAAATCAACACATTTGTTAATGAATAGCACAAGGAGGAAGTTGTGAAGAAACATTATAGCCTGAGTAAATCGGCATTACAGCTGATGATGAAGACGAATATGTTTTATTAGTTATTGCGAAGGATGGAGATCCGGTTCGGTGTGTGAAATATTTCTTCTCCTTTCTTTGTTAATGTGTGATCTGATATCCCGGTCGCGCTTAAAGCGTACACAACCAAACTTCCGTGATTTTGTTAGTGATTATTCTGAGAGCATGACTTAGCACATTGCCCGACAGCACGACCGTTTTAGTGCTAGCTTGAAATATTTCTGCTGAGTAATTGAGTAATTGTTATTAGTACGCGTAGATTCCTGTTTATATTTTATCATTATCATTCTCTTCTTATTCTTCTTCTTTTTTCTTCGTCATCATTACAGTCGTCGTCATCATCATCATCATCACCACCATCACCTTACAGCTTCCCAAGGAACATTGGACAGACCTACACACTACAATATTCCGATGACCTGAAAATAAAGAGATCTTTTGTAGCCTTCATTGAGAGAATAACAGACACGTTCTGATTAAGTCTACACTTGCAGTTTGCGGGTTTTACTTGTACCCGTCAACACCGTTGGCCTTGCCGTTGCTTATTCATTGAAAACAGGAAGTGTCATGTCGGTACTTGTGGCTTGATATTGGTCTAGACACAAAATGTTTGCTATACAATGACGTTTTTCTTCGTGAATCAACATGTAACCATCCTTATTTGACCCTAGCGTTAAATTTCAGCAAACTATCCACACTTGTAGTAATAAATATCAAACGCGCTAAAAGAAACGATTCGGACACTAAATTTAAAAACCTTTGAAAGCAAAAAATAAGTTTTTCATCAAATATCGAACAAGATGTAATGCGCCATTCTTAGAAAATCTGATCTTCTCAAAGAAAAGTGTTTCAACTCTTCTTACCTGCCACGGGTTACCTCCCCTTTTCTCTGCAGTAGTGGCCCAGCAGTGGCCAAAACCTAGAGTAACTAATGTGGGTCTTCATAGGTATCTACCTTCGCACAAGATTACTCTTGGCAGAGATGTAGATAAAAGGATGATGATGCTTCTACCTCGAGGAAGTATCCACAAGACATTTAAGAAATCGAGAATAATGCTGAATGTGTCTGAGCACGTTAAGTCTTTATCTTTCTCGCTGCCTTTTGTGGAGAGATATAATATTAGCTCGTTCAAGCCCTCAATTGAGTTAACAGTAAAATTACTAACAATTGTAAATAAGTAAGAACTGGTGATTAATAAAAAGTAAGTCTCATCATTGAATATATCAGCTTTCGTAAGCTTAATTTTTCAAAAGAAAGTTCTTTGTTTGGGCGGCTAAAAATGGAACATGCCAAAATGCTAAAGTGCCAATGCTGCTGGTTCCGTAGATTCGTCTCTGTGGTGAGGGCACGTTTCCAGATAAGTCAGGAAGTAACCGCTCCTGGTCAATGCAAGAATCTTCACAACGCGTGGAATTTAGGTTTCAAGTGTCAATTACAAGCTTTGAGCCACATAATGTAGTACAGCAAATGGTCTCTTCGGATCGTACCACAAACTCAATAATTGAGAAATCTTAGATTTCTTGCTCAGGTAATAGTCTTGGCAACTTGATATAGATGCCTAGAACACTCGTCGGGGTATTTAGCTCTATTAACAATCCCTCTGCGACTTTGTAAGTCCTGTATTAGTCCGGTTTCTGTATAAATAACTTAGGATTTCCTTGCTGTAGTATTCAGAAGTGTTCCTCTAAGTTCGGTACTATATACAGTCAGGAACGTAGCTTCTAATCTCTCCTGGCTTCAGTCCGAGGTGTCTACGTGACGATTTCGGGAATGCAGTGTCGTGTGTCTAAAAAGTCCTATATTATATCTCAGACTTCACCCACGCACTCTTGTGGTCTACTACTAGGCAACTCCCAATCAGAGCGATTGTATATGACAACTCGAATTGCCAAACCAATGGCATTCAAAGTACATGTTATGATAGAGTAGGGCTTATGGAATTTCCTGCGTGACTCATACGTTTGAGAATTTAAACAGCCACTTTCCATATATAGAATTGTGATTTCCGTACAGGGTTGTCAAAGTTTATTTATATCACACTTTCCGTTCACTCTTCAAAATGTCTTCCAAGATTGCGTTTATCTATAATCACCTATCCCAAGTAATTCAGAAGTCTGATTAATTAGTTTATCAGACTCTGTCGATCTCTTGTATCACATGACTTGTCACAATCCGACTGCCTGTCTAGACAAATCGTGGTCTATACAATTATACCCGTATTGCAAGTCCATTCTCCTGACGTATCGGAAGTGATTATGCAATATTGAACAAGCACTTTATGCTCGCATTTACCTGGAGTCAATGTGGTATTATCACGTTTAGTGATTCAGTTAATCTCTCTGGGATGGGCGATTGTCTGGCCCTGTCATGCATCGAAGCGTGAATCGTGAACAATGATAGCAGGACAAAAAGGGTAACAATTCTAAGTAGAGGATAGGCACAACATTATGTACCTTAAATATGTCGCAATAATAGATAATAAAGGCGACAAGAGGAAATTACGAAAAAGCAAACGAGCCGTAATGTCACATTACCCAAGGACCTGTTTGGCGCGTCACAATAAGGCACATGTTTCTTTCAAATTACTTTCTATGGATTCCAGAACACTTATGCCTTGTAATGCTATCATCGAGAACGAGGCAATGGAGAGGGTTTTAATTTCCACAAGCTATTTTTTTCATTTTATAAATAGGAGTTTTGCCTTGTTTGAGCGAGGTGCACTTGTTAACCTTCACACAAGGCTCATCGGTTATATTAGGGCGCATGTCCAAAAAATATAACACCCGTGGCCTGCTCTAAAGGTCTGAAAGGCAATCTGCAAAGGTGGTAGGAAAATTCATTAAATTTTTTTTTTTTTTTTGTCTTTTGCGGAAAATTGTTTTTGGAAAAAAAAAAATGCCTAATATTGTGCTGAAAAGCATTGACATATCGTTTCTTTGTATGGCGATTCCAGAACGAAGGTGTCTTATAACGCTATCAACAGGATTATGGAATATTAGCGAAATGGAATATAGCGTTAGAAATTACCGGTATTTATATCAATTTCAATCAATATTCTCATTATGCGCTGCATAAGAAACATCAGGCCTCTTTCAGTACGCTTGCGTCATTACACTTCAAACGCTTCTGTACTGGTAGTTTATGTAGCAAACGTTTTTGACATGACTAGATTTGAAAGTTTAAGATCACATTTATTATACTCGTCTGCTGTGAAAGTCCTGAGGGTGCAGTGGTTCTAATTCTTCTTTGGACCTACCGCCTTTTTTCACGAAACCACACGAGTGTTGGGGGGTGGGGGATATATACAATTTTGAAGAAACAGTTTTAAACGAAAAGAAAACACACACAAAAAACAACGAAACAAAGGTATCTCTAGTCTACATTTGCCTACACTAAAACCTACAAACACTAGACTCGGTAATAGATTTATATTCTTAGGGGCCATATTCACAGACGTATCATCCGGCATCACATGAGAAAATAAATAAAAAAGTAAGTAAACAAAAACTACAAAGTAAATTGTAATAGTGAGAAGAAATAACTGTTAGGACATTAATTTCCAACGAACACGTGACATCAAAATGCAAACAACTTTGCTTAAACTGGATCTTACCTGCAACATTTGAAAGTTTTAAGAGCGTTAATAAAAATTATTGCAAAATTTGTTTATTTTGCCTCCTGGCCTAATTTGATCGCATACAGAGAATACTTCTAAATCTGCTGCCTTCTGGGTAACTATCACTTCGATATCTTAAGAATATTAATCTGTTTCTTTAAATACAAAACAAAAACATAACAAGGTTATCATATCCTAATAACCTAATTCGTAGCACACACAATTTCACTTCATCTGGCGTCACCCTCAGTGCACCTTTCTTCATTCCGATTAGGGATTGGCCAATGAGTTGTTAAATGTTCGAATTCCGACTTCAGTTTAATTTCACTCAGTCAATCAATACGTCAATACACCCTTCAGCTCTACTGGGATCATATGCCTTCAACAAACACATGCCAAGTCCTCCTGTCACGTGCCTTCAACAAACACATGCCAAGTCCTCCTGTCACGTGCCTTCAACAAACACATGCCAAGTCCTCATGTCCTGTGCCGTTCGCTAAAGGTCTTTTCAGGTCTCCCTCATCTTTTTCATGTCTGTCTCCAGCTCTCTTCTCCATGTGTTCTTCAGTCTACATCTACGTCTCTTACCATGAGGATTCAGGAACAAGGACTTTCTGGTAATGCCAGCAACACGTGATCTCAGTGTTAGTTTTATTTAATTATGCTTTCGCCAATGATCCATCTAAGCCAGGGTTTCTGAACCAGTGGTCCACGGACCGATTGGGGTCCATACATTGGCTCTAAAGGGCCCTTGTACATAACCTACAATGTACAAAGTAAAATGTTTCATTTTGCTTTTACGTAAATTATTTTCCAAAAAATGATCATAGCCTACATCGGACAATCAAAGGGGTCCATAGCCTTCATTGGACAATCACAGTGGTCCATAAACTTCATCGGACAATCAAAGTGGTCCATAGACTTCATTGGACAATAAAAGGGGTCCATAGACTTCATCTTACAATCAAAGGGGTCCATAGCCTTCATCGGACAATCAAAGGGGTCCATAGTATTCATAGGACAATCAAAGGGGTCCATACACTTCATCGGATTATAGAAGTGGTCCACAGACGTCATCGGACAATCGAAGGGTTTCATAGCCTTCATCGGGCAATCAAAGGGGTCTGTAGCGTTGATCGGACAATCAACGTGGTCTAAAGCCTTTATAAGACAATTGTGGCAGATAAAGGGAACGACTGGCAGGCAAAGGGAACAAATAAGAAGAAATAGGAAGGTTCAGATAGAGTAGAAGAAGGGGATGCGCGAATAAGGATGTGCATGGAAAAATAGGTGAACAGAAATCCAGTGAGGCACGCTTTCCAGCCAGCAATCCAGAGGCGTGAGATAGAGAGTGCAGGTCGCACATATACGCTAGTAGCCATGTTGAAGGCAGTACTCAAGTAGACTGTGTGGTGAATATTTCTCAGACAAGGAAACGAGTTGGGTGATGATTAATCCAACATATTGAATAGTGAGAATTCTTGTTTAAGAAGGAGGAACGGTGTGAATTAAATTTCAATTCAGAAAAGGAAAAAGGTACGTAGGGTGAAATTTTATATATATATATATGTGTGTGTGTGTGTGACGGTGCGAAGACGATGTGTGAAGGAGAATAAGGATTTGTGTGTAATGTTGTCGTCACTCTCTCTGGCCTACTTTCACACACGTTCCGCAGTCACAGAAAGACTCTTGATGACAGAGGGGTCCCACTTTTATTAATGAAACCCTATCAGGTAGCACAAGAATCATACAGAAACAATGTTGTCCGCAAGTTTACTTTGAAGACAATTCCTAAGCAACACCATAAAACCAAGCTATTTAGGTAACACCATCTAATAACCCAACACAGACTGCTGGACTCTCTGAAATAAAATGAAACAAAATAAACTAGCATCGTACTAATGGACAAACATCATCTACTAAATAATACATACATATGTGTGAAATTATGCAAGTACATGCACTTAAATGACCATGTGTGTGTGTGTGTGTTCATGCAAGTCTGTATGTATGTGTAATCAACAATAAACATATCTCAATCAACAACAATGCCTTCATACGCATATTAGATACTAACTCCATCATCACGTTAGATAAAACTTAAATGAAGCATTTCTATTTATGATGAAATATTCCACACAGCGCACTGGTCTAAATGACATCAATTTATCAGTATCTTAGAGGTCTAGCTGTTCTAAAGAAAAAGGAGATATATACTCTATTCTTACAGCTCTGTACTAAATGTAATAGGCATAGGCTACTCACGGAGCTAGAGGGTACGCTAATCTTTCTCTCACAATAATCACTGATGTAACATTAACCATACTTACGGCTCACAAGAATGCAATATAACCATTATTTAACACTACACAACTAATAATAATAATGGTAATAAATACACACTTGTATACAGCGCAATGCGACACTAGAATTCCTCTTATAAATTCACTTAGTACTTTACACATTTAACACACAGTCTCACTGTTGAAAATAGCGATGAGATATACGTGAAATTACACTTAAATACACATAAATCGCCAGTCAGCTTCTATCAAGCTATAGATAGACATTCGCTACAAAGCATTAACTTTTAAACCTGAAAGTCTAATATTACTAAATCTAAAGTATTATAAAAATGTACTTATATGCAAGCATACCTCTATGTCGTTAGTTCTCTTAGCACAGACGCAACTATGCAAAAGCCCAAACCTCAGATGGTTATCGTACGAGGGCGCATTTTGCACAAGAACGATCTTGCTACTTCTCAGCTCTCTCACTGAAGCCTCTCACTGTTTCAGTTTAAATCTGCATCTCCAACCATGCACCACAGGATAGCTACGTCAAAATGTCAGGGAAAACTCCACCCATCTCTCTAGGGAGCAAATCAGGAGTCCTATGCTCAGTTTGGATGACATGAGATTACATTTTAGTAAAGATTATCTTTCTAGACGCCCACAATTGAAGTTCCGCCCAAAGGTGGTTACATTCCCACGATATTTATTGCCTGGAGTCACACCTCACGGTTTCGTGCTCAACAAGGTGTTTTCCCTCTGGTGTCAGACCGCGCCAAGATGTCTAACAACCGATGGTTGTCTCCCACGTTTCACACGTCTGTCTTCTTCACGGATGGCGAAGGTGTGTTTCGTTAAAATCGCCCATTACCGGGTGAGAATGCCATCATGAGCACAAATTCACACCGTAGACTAGATCGACAACTAATTACTCAGTCTAACATTACACCTTTCTGGCCACACGGTCACACACACACACACACACACACACACACACACATATATATATATATATATATATATATATATATAACATATATATAGTAGTCCTATTCTTCAGTGATGAAAGGGAAAGGAACAACCCCGGAGAGGTCCGGTACTACCAACAGATAACGTGAACACTGAGAGGATATATATAACAATAGACTACGAAATTGTTAGGAAGAAAAAACAGAAGTAGAGACTATAACACCTGAATGATTAAAGGTCATAAGGTGTAGATTCGATACTGAACGAGAGAGAGAGAGTGAGGAAAGGAAGAACTTACACATTGTATAATTCTGTGATGGACCACTATTGTAGAAGTCAGAGCGACAGCAATGGTACACACACATGTAAATAAACAGTATTACAGTTAACTATGGCGTTATGTCATCGCTCGCTGTGTGTGTGTGACTGTTATAATTATGCATTATGTCATCGCTAACCACAGAGGCAAAAAACCTGGGCAGGCAGGCAGGCGGACACACAGAAGAACATTGATACAGCGACCACCGCTGCCACACAATCAAAGGGTTCCATATCGCTTACAAGACAATCAAATGGGTTTAAAGCCTTCATCGGGCAATCAAAGGGGTCAATAGAGTTCATCGGACAATCAAAGGGGTTCAGTGCTTTCATCGGACAATCAAAGGGGTTCAGTGCCTTCATCGGACAATCAAAGGGGTCATTAGCCTTCATAAGACAATCAAAGGGGTATACAGTCTTCATAAGACAATCAAAGGGGCCCATAGCCTTCATCAGACAATCAAAGGGGTCCATGTCACAAAATAGGTTTAGAAACCCTGGTCTAAGCTGTGTAATCCTCAGCGCACAATAACGCACGTGCGGTCTATGAAAGGTTATCTCATTTACGTCACCTGTATTAGGTCTCAGCTTCACCATCCGTAACTCAAGAGCATATCGTACAAGGCGTCTAATATGAGTTTGTGTGTTTGGCAACCTCATCATGTAAAACAAATTACCACATAAACCACAGCCACAAAAGCATGTGAAAGCTTGGTGCAGGCTTCCTGCAAGGGGATCAACTACAGTGGTGGTTCCATACCCCCCCCCCCCCCCCCCCCCCCAACCCCCCCCCCAACAAAAAAAAAAACCCCCCACCCCCCCCCCCCCCCCCCCCCCCCCCCCCCCAGCTTCTCGTGACAATGATGACCAGGCGCGCATCGGATCAAAAAGGTAAACTGAACGCCCATTAAGAGAAGGAGCATGTCTTGAAATCTTTTCATAGTACATTTTAGGGAAAATACGGAAACGGTGCGCAGTATATATTATATGTTCGATCGTACGTATGATCGTATTGTATTTTTGACTATAAAATACGAATTATACTCCTACGGTAAAAACTTCTGTACGTTGAAATACGTTGCATCACTGCGTCAAATGACCATTTTTCTGTAAATCTGTACGGTTTAACACATGTTCGACTAGCAATTCAAGCTGTAGTTTAAAATAAAACAAATTTGAGTGATATTTAAAGTGTCAGCAAAACTCGTGTTACATAGAAACAAACAACTTGTTTTTCACACATTATGCGGCAATGACGTTATTTCAAGCTATACCTATGGAAAGTGCCTCATGTCAAATTTACACATATTAATTTAACGTATAATAACGTATTATGCGCGTATATTACTTTTTGCCATACGATACATATAATAAGCGAATTTTATTCTGAGACGTAACGGTCGAATATATTTGTATATGTGACGGTAAGTACAGACTCATGCTAGAATATTTTAAACGAGACGTTGTGCATTTATTACCTACTGCTATTTTCAAATGAAATACCTTGCTTTTCTCGCCAAACTTACCTAATTTCCGATGTGCCTGATTCCAGTAATCCGTGTATGTAAGTAATGGGCAACACTGGAACACTTGTTCAGTACAAGTAAATAAATTGTTCAGTACGTACGAACTTAACGGTGAATCCCCTAGTGTTCTATTTGCGGACCACTTCGGACCACGTCACAACCTGTGATTATGCAATATTCTCATTACAAAAAAGCTGTGAAACAGAGCCAAGGTTTTCTTAGATAGGAAAAGGCAAAATGGACAGATGATTGCGCACATGAACAAGAAGACAGAGAGAAAAACATGTGCATAAGGTAATCGCATAAAACAAACGCAAACAGGTAGACAGAACGACGGATAGATAGGCGGAATGGTAAAAGAAAGGGAGAGAGTCAGAAGCAACACAAACAATCAGCCGGATAGATAGATAGATAGATAGATAGATAGATAGATAGATAGATAGATAGATAGACAGACAGACAGACATATAGATAGATAGATAGATAGATAGATAAATAGATAGATAGATGGATGGGTATGCAGGTAGGCAGGTAGATAGATAGATAGATAAATAAATAAAAAGATAGATAGATAGATAGATAGATAGATAGATAGATAGATAGATAGATAGATAGATAGATAGATAGATAGATAGATAGATAGATAGATAGATAGATAGATAGATAGATAGATAGATAGATAGATAGATAGATAGATAGATAGATAGATAGATAGATAGATAGATAGATAGATAGATAGATAGATAGATAGATACGGTAGGTTAATTGGTTTATTGGGCCCAGTCTAAGTAAAGAGTAAAGGTTGACTGATACACGAGAATGTATAGAAAATGGATTTCACAGGTGGTAGGTTGAGGGAAAGATATGTCTCTGGAGTGAGTGTCGTACCGATAGGTTGTGAGTTATTTTTGTCCCGTCTGGGTAGAGTGGATGGTGATAAGTACGTGATAAAAAGGTGTGAGAAATAGATTTCACTGGTGAATAGCTTAAAGAGAAGATATATCTCTGGAATGAATAAGTTTCTCTATTCCAGCCTATCTATACGACTATAATTTAGTACAAGACAACCTTGCCCTCCTCATACATATAAATATAAGTTTAACTACACACACACACACACACACAGCTATGTGACAACAAGACACACAAACGTGAGAAACTACGGTTAATTGGGTATGGGTCTGACCAACACACAAAGTTAAGTTTCTTTTGTTGTTTATTATCATTTAAACTTGACAACATCAAACATCTTAAGAAAAATCAAAATAAAATCAGATTTACATACTGTGACGTATAATGGAAATAAAGCCTGCTGTATCAGACAGTCTTCCGTGAACATGCCGTAGTTGATTCGTTCGCAAAGTCAAACATTTGACAGACTGCATTACTCATACTTTTATCCACGCCTCTTTTTCTTGAGATGTAAACAACAGACATATAACCAACTTCCGTGACCTGCTAGCATAATAGGCAGCGAGCTCTGATTTGTTTACCTAAGTTTCTCACGCGAGCGGGTCTGCCAATCATCAAGATAGCAGACAGACGCACGTGAAATAAACAATTAACCCTTTGATCTTCAGATATAGAGAAATCTCTGAGCCGATTAATATTCATCTCGAGACGCGAGCGATTTTGAAAGAAACCCCGTTATCGGGATGCGAGTGCCTTTGATGTCGGGCAAGCAGCGTTCGACAAGAGAAAAATGGTGGCCGGCTTAGAGGACGTTTCATCTGGTCCACAGTTTCTCAATTCTTTAGTTCGCACGTTCATGCGAAATTAACACCATTACGAATCTGAGAGCAAATGAATATATATAAACATCTGTTCCTTAAACTCACTGATCAGTTGTCGCTCAGAGTTTTGGATAATGCAAGCTCGTTATTCTAGAACCATTGTGGAAGTGTGTTATTAGCATTTCGTGGGGATTGTTTCATTTCTGATTATGACCTGACCGAGAGGCCAGCGGTTTTTTTCTTTATTATTGTGTCCAGTTACAGATGGGATTTATGTTGTCTTCTTCGTGGCTTACGAGTCCAAAGTCCATGTTGTCAACAGGACTGGCTAAAAGACAAAGACACATTTAACTATTAAGTTTAACTGGATTTTCAATTCCCAGATATATTTTTCCAATTTATCAGCCCACGGGAGTGGTATATGCAATAATAGCAACATCTAACTTTTGACAGACGCAGCACTGAATTTATTCAGAAAGTTGTGCTGTTTCAAAATCGGCACTCACCACAGAGCCAACGATAGGATTTACCAGTCAATCACGTACCATCACCAGTAACCATTTTTAGCAACTAGCTATGTCCAAATACCAGAAGTATTAGTTTTTCCATTCTTTGCTGTGAACACTAGATCTCGATTTTATTTCCTACCATTAACTATTCAAGGTGACGCTATTGATCCAGGATTACCTCACAAAATTTGGCGTCCACCTTATAAAGTTATTGTCAAGGCTGGACTGGGGCCAAATTTGGCTGGGTGGATGTCACGGCGATATTCTTGCCAAAAAATCAGGTTGGTTACGTTGAGAGTGACAACACTGATTTAACTTGGAAACCCGTTGGTCAGGTGACTGCGGACGGGAAGTGGGTACAAATTCAGGCGCAAAAAGGCAGTTGAGTTCTGGCAGCGTCCGGTGCAGGTGGCCTTTATGTTCCCTGTCAGCATTCGTGCTGTGAAGTGTATGCCAGTATTGGATTGTAATTGTACTTACCATTTCTTCATGCGGTGTGGATTAGAGTGCATAATTCTAGATTGCTGGTGTATTATCTAGTGGCATATCCTTAATCCGCAGATAATGATGAAGTTATTCAATAAAAAAATTTTATAGTATTTTGCATGTTTAGTGATTCATAATAAAATTTAGTGTTTCGTCGCACGGGATAGGCGAGAAGTCATGGGCAGTGGTGTTTCATTCTAGTGGGCGTACCAGAAGGTTAAGATCAGAGATGCAGTTAGTTTAGGCAAGCTTGCATTGGATCATCAATTATTAATATATTTATATAACATTTCAATATTTTTGTACTAGGCTAGCTCGTAGTGTGGCTTCATTTGTTGCAGTTTTTATTCATTAAAAGATAATCTCCTGGAACTAGAGGTGTTTTACTCTTACTTATATGTCAGATGCATATTTTTATGTTTGGTGGGTCTGTCACCTCTCTAGCGGAGCGAGCCAAGGTTTATAGCGGATAATCTTAGATATTGTTTAAATAATCTTTCACAATAATTTATAAGATGGGTTCCTGATTTAGCTACTTTGAACCCTATGAATTCATTATCTTATCGTATAAATATATTCAGGAAAGAACTGTTTACGATATCCTGGTAACAATATCACCAAGATTAAGGTAAGTAGATAGTAGAGAGAGAGATTAGAAGAGGAGTAGAGGAGTAGATTTAGAGAGAGAGAGAGACTAGTTTATTGCGATGTCAGGACGTGTATGTCTTTAGTCTTAAGACGAGAGAGGTTCTTGGAATATTTTTATTGTTATTGAGTCTTTGTTCTGTACCAAACTAGTTTCTCTTTTGCTTTAATATTACGAAATTAGTTAACTCTTTTCCCTACCTTTACGTATGAGTAGTCACGTATTATGAAATCTTTTGTTTTCTTTACGGTCTATACTGATAACCGTAGTGCTAAGCCTTTAACTCTATTGTGGGTCTTCTTTTAACTTATTGGTGTTCATATCTCGGTCAGGAGGGGTAGGTTGCTTATAGGTATTCCTTTTAATTCTCTATATATGTATACATTTTGATTCTTATTTGATTCTTTTAGATATTCGATATTGTTTACTAGTTTAATGATTAATAAAAGCAACAAAAGAACTAAACTTTTGTTGTTTGAGTCCTGATTTTCAATTCATACGCAAATTTCTACCCATAGTTTGTTTGTCTTCAACTTTTCTTTTATCTTTCGCTTACCTTAAATCTTGTCACATAGCTGTGGTGTGTGTGCTGTATAGTAAACTGTTTATATTTCTCAATATAAGGAGGGTGGTACGATCGTCTGATGACTAAATTAATAGTCTGTTACAATATGTCAGACTTAGAGAAACCTACTCAGTCCAGAGACAAATCCTTCTCCTTAACTATTTCACGACGAACATTCTAAATATCGTGAAAATCTAATTCTAACCACAAAAAACTACTCGATTCAATCTACATGACGCGTATTAAATACACCATCTAACTATACTCATAAAAAAGAGAAGGACCCTAGCAATGCAACAATCTTTAAAACTATCTAATGCCTACACATACATTATGTCAACCAATAACAGAATAAATTGTGCCCTACCCTATGGATAAAAGAAAATCCCCTTTCAAGGAGTTAATAACCCAACAGGTCAAAGGTTAGCACTATGTTAACATAGAATATAACAGTAAAGAAACATACGGGGGGGGGGTGAGTGTCCTCTTGCTTTGGCTGGGGGGGGTAACTCCAGTAAACCCACTTAATACGCTTTTAGATCAAAATCCTTATCCTCCCCTTCTGTAAAAGTTCCTTGTAACAAGAGAAAAGATTCCCTTCCTAGTCTTGATGTTCTCTCTTCTGGACCGTCATACAGTTGGCCAGCTCCAATTCCTCACGCTTGACCTTCTTCTCTTTTGGTGGATAATCCCTTGGAAATTACAATTATTCTTTACAGGGATTAAAAATAGAATGCCAGGTTTTACTATCCCTTAATTCCCCCCCCCCAGTCCATCCCCTTAGACGTTCACAGTCGAAGATCCGTTATATCGGAGTGAACGCTCGAACTTCCTATTTACTGGTGTGGGTTTATTCCAGGAATCAACGAAAATTTCAGGAGCGAATAGGTTTAGTTGCTAGCAAAACCTTGCAGCCGAAATGTTTTAATATGAAATGATGATGATGATAATTCCTATCGGGCTGACTCCACTATGGAAGAGTGCATCGATGTCTGACAAACTTAGGCGTAAACTACTTTCTAAGGGATAAATCAAAGACGCTTATGAATACGACTGTTAGGAAGTCGGTAGTAATAATGTTGTTGGTTGTATGTCACCCAGTGGGCTAGTAATAATTTGGAAAAATATCGAAAGAGCTGGGTGAGTTTTGTAAGTCCAGTATAAATGTTACAATAGGTAAAAGCACCATGGTTTTCATACCTCGCAATTGAGGGTATCCTTTTGGCAGAGGTCAGTTGGTGCTCTGAACAAGGTGTCGTAAAATAAAATTGTTGTTGAGGTCACACAGTCCAAGAATTGAAGACAACACTAACCCAAATCAGAGCGAGTGTACTACAAATGAAAGTAGGTGGATATCATTTAAAAAACCCTTAGCAAAAGAACTTCTGCTATCTATCCTCTGGTACTAACTCACCGTTAACTTCAGTGATGCATGCTGAAGTGAAAAAAAAAAGCATTTATTGAAAAATCGCCCTACTATTTCTTGAAGTGCCATAGCCTACACACATATTCTCTTCCTGCACTATCGCTGAAGGGGATCTGAAAGTTTATAAGTGGATGTTCCATTAAAGGGTGCACACCGTTCCCCCGTCAGATACCTTTTGTGTTTCTAATGTGTCACCACCTACCCCCCTCGGCTGGGACAAAACTTCACATCATAACGACCCACCTAATACTGACCTGACATGGCAGCTCCTTCTCAAAACGGTCACAGAGCCCTCACACATTACGTCAACAAAACAAACGTTCAGCTTATCACTAGCGCATCAACATGAGATATTGCATCAGGTCCGTTGGTTGCAGGTATGTCCCCACAGTTACGCATCCCCAGCCCCCTTTGGCTCGGGGGTTGCACTTTAAACGATACATCCCTGAATAACAATGTTCACCTCTATCAATTATTCGATAATGATGCTTATTCTGCGCACCGGGCACCTTGTTGACGCAAAAGTAATCGCCATGTCTTTAAATAGATATTTAAGTAGTCGTGCAGTCCCCGCCAGCCATGAGTTTAGCCCCCCCGTATGGTATTAAATAATAGGGCACTTATTAAAAATATACGCACAATTCAAGCCCCCCAACCGTTTCTAGAATTCCATTGATCTGTCGCATATCAGTACGCGGCCCAGCATGGGATAAATCAGTTTCGTATCAAACTAAGGGAACCGTCTCAAACAATTCTTGGTTGAGGGAGAAAGCTTAGAACAAGGTCAAAAAAATTAACATTATAACTATGAACATCTGTTATAAAACATATAAGCTACGTACGTATTTATTTTATTTCACTGTGGTGTTAACAGCTATTTACTCTTTTTGAATTATAATGGTTTAAGCGTAGTTTTACTTTTGTTATTTTTTTTTATAGGAAAACCCTTTTAAACTCGTTATAACTAAACATGTCTTGTGATTTCTCTATTATCCCTGCGATGAGTATAAAATAAAACCGTGAATGACTACAGCTAACTATAAGTATAGAAACAGCTTGCTAAACTGAAAGTTATCATATGGTAGCAACAAAAAGAAATTAAGAAACTAAATGCCGACCGTTATCAATACAATTCGGAGGGGCGTGGGGGGGCGGCCGGGGGTCGGGGGGTGTGGTGGGGTGGTGGGGGCATACGGGGCGGTGCAAAATGTTGGTATAATATTTAAAAAACGGCGCCGGGAACGGGTGGGGGTGTCGGGGTGGGGGGGAACGTGGGGATGGGCTTCTCCTGGTTTGAATGAGTGGGGTGGGTTCTAAACACATACATCGGAGGCAAGATCTTACTAATCCTAATGACCCCACTCACAGACGACTATACACCAAAATTAAACAATGTAATTACTAGAACTAAAATAGCATAGACTCATCCAAAAAAACAGAAGACACACTTGAAAAAAGTGTATAAGAATTATGACCCACATGGCTACAATCTCTGTAACATGTGTATAACGAAGAGTGTGATATCAAAACTATATTGTACTGAATAGACCCAGGCTCTGAGGTCACCAGAAACACACACACCATCAACTCGCCTTAATTACAAAACATACAAGCAACTCACATAAATGCAATACATAACACCACGCACAATAGGAATATGGTCGGCAACATATGGCGAGGTTTCATGCGGTATCAGTGAAAGACCTATCCATGTAACGGGTTGTGAAAAAACTTCTGACCCCCCCGTCATATCGAACATGTCCCGCTTTTTAGTATGACCTAAAGCTCTGCGTTGTGCTCCCCCCCCACCAGACAACACAGCACCAAACAACACCAATCAAGTAAACTCTGTGGTAACCCTCCCCCACCCCCCCCATGGCGACTCACACTGTCATGAAAAAATAACAGGTATGACAAACAGAAAAACTACAGCCAGAAATCACCACATCAAACGCCAGTACATACCACGAAAATTCATTTCCCAGTCCTTCTGCACCCGGGCACAATACCCAATACTCAGAGTAATTGTTTCATTACTCTAACTATATTTATTTTAATTTTATATTTCGTTCGGGCGCCCGCTAATAGGGGCATCGATAGCGAAATCTCAGGTATTATTGTAATACAATGTTAACCTCATCACATATGTATTTCTTTTAACGGCAATTACAATTTATAAATAATCAATCAACACCCACCTCACCCACCCATTGTTGAGAACACAACATTTTAACTGAGTACCACCACCGCCACCAATCTCCAACAAACTCCCACAAAACAAAAACAAATCACTTAACCGGGAGGGGGGGTCTAGGGACTTCCACAACCACCCACTAAACCAACACCAACCCAAACAAAACCACCCAACACTCCACAACACGGGCGTCACCGCACCACGTACACAACATCCATATATAATTCCGGCCTGGGTGTAAAAAAAATAAAAAAACAAACATTGGGGCGTGGGGGCCAACCACCCAGGGTGTATATCGCAACACTAATTACTTGTACTGTTCTGTTTTTGCGCCTAAGAAATGGGCCCATAAAAAAAAATAATTATCGAATATAATAGATATACTTGGTATGTAAACAAACGGGCTATCCCCGCGGGGTTTCGGCACCTCTATACAAATATTAAAAAAAAAACAAAAAAAACCAACTTTCCGCAGATTCTTAATGGTATCAATATTCACTCTCTCTTCCGGACGGCTACCTTTCTATGGGGCATGCGGCGCGAATCCCCTGGTAGCACATAAGGGATTCACTCCTGGAAACTATGAAAAGGTAATAATAATGACCATAACACACTGAGCCACGATCATAAAAATGGTATTAAGTCGCCCCGCCCCCATGATAGAGAAGATAATCAAACCGAGATAGAAATCTTCAGAGTCCTACAGAAAAATATATTGCATCAGTACCCACACACAGTGCAACCCTACACTTCACCGCTTCCCGAATTACATACAATAACATAATTTCTAATTAAGAACCACCCGCTACCCTATTCCTCATCCTCTTCATACCTTGCGTGACCCCTTACCAAGGAGTAATTTTTTTAATTGTCTGCAAACCCGCAAAAACGCCGAAGCTACCCTCACTTAAACAAACTACAAAACACAAAACTAAACCTTATATAACTTAAAACAATAGCAAGAAACAACCAAAAAAAAAACCAAAATAAGAACGAGCAATAAACAAAACACTAAAGATATAGAATTGGCAAAATAAAAAATACAAATATAAAGAAATAAAAAAACAAAAAAAAAAAAAAAAAAACAATACAAGAAACGAAAAAAAAAAATTCCTCCAACCGGAACGCTACCTAGCACAAGACACCTGGATCGTAGAAACCCCTCGAGAAAAGGACAACACGAATACACCAACAAAAAGTGAACAATCCCACCCAGAAAACGACTTGGAGCATCAAAAGAAAAAAAAAAACAAGGACAGTACACCCCAAAAAAAGACGAGTGTCCTGATAGCAAAAACAGAGACGAACAAAAAAGTAACACAACAAAAAAATAATAAAAAGAAACAAAAAAAGAATGTGAAATATAGAAAATAGGAATATTCGTGCAATACAAAAAATGGGTAGAAAGACTTTGCGGTTTTGTAAATAGAATGTATAATAAAAGAGAGAAATTAAGTAGGGTAAAGGGAAAAATTGGAGTGTACAGTATTATTTTAATAAGGATTCCGATGAAAGAAGAATAAAAAAAATTGTGTCCGCAAGATGAGAGAAAACTAATGACGTAGCAACAAAAAATCAAACGGCCGCAAAGAAAACAAGTAAACGTCAGAAACAACCTACCCTTAACAGGAATCAACACTGATCACACGCTGAAAATCAAGAACTACGCCAAAACCTTAATAATCGGCTGACAGTCTAAGATGACGCTAAACCCATTAGAAAAATGAATGAAAAATCGCCGCAAACGTCCAAAATATAGCAACAAATAAAAAGTGACACAAGAAACGACCTCTTTTAGATATGAAAAATTACGAAGAGGGGCCAAAAAAGTAGCAAAAGAAAAAAAAAAAAGGTACACCATGACACCCCGACCTCCACATATAAAGTTAAAATTAAGCAAAAACATTAAGCAGTGGTGACAAACTACACCTCACCCCGGGGCCTCCAGGTCCATCGGAAGGAAAAACAAGAAAGTTAGTTCAAAAAAATAACAAAAAACAAAAGCAAAAGGGGAAATAAAAACTCCCAGCTTTAACTACCTAGAACAAATCCATACAAAACACACCCCCATCAGCCACTACCAAAACCCCCCCTAGAGCGTATTTTAATTAAAACCCCCTATCTTGCGCGAAACAAATACAGAACCACGCCTGGTGCTGCATTAAAAGACTTAGAGCCCACCCCCGTGTGCGGCCCCTCCCACGGCGGAAAGATAAACTGTAAAAAATGATGATAACGCCACTTAAATAACGAGCTGGAAAACTGAGTTTAACAACAGCATTGCCACATACACCCACAATAATAAACCGAAACAAAAGATAGAAAAGTATAGGAAAATCCAAAAAAAGCAAGTAATAAAAGGGAAAAAAAGCAGAATACTAATACAAAAAACAGACAAAAAAAAGAAAAACCAATATAGGGCGACTAAATAAACGTTAGGGCTAACACAAATAGTGGATACGGAAATTTGAACAATTACACACCACAAGACACACAACAAAAGTCGTGGAGGGTGACACAAGGGGGGGGTTCGTGGGGGGAAACCAAGAACACGGCGGGGTCTTAAGAGCTAAAAACACGGTAAGTGTGTGTCTGTGAACCAACAAATAATTCGGAGAAGGGATTGAAAAAAGGGTATAACGTATCCCCCAACATACCAGAAGTACATGAATAAACCGGCCCCCGGCCGAACCAGGCTCCACCCAATATAAAACTAACTGTCTGGGTCGTCCGGCGGCCGGGGTAAAAGCAGAGTTAAAGAACACAGATAAACCTACAAACTGGGGCGAGCGGAGAACACAACACCGGCGCCGCCGGTAACTGGGCCGCCGGGGTACCGCTGGACCGTGGGGAGTAAACCCCACGCCCCCCCTACCCCAGGGCACCTAAAAAAACGAACAAAAAACAACCCACCGCATCATTCGAAACTCGCCCGCGAGCTGGCCCAAACATGTCGAAGTACCGAGATAGGGGAATCAATCAGCCAAAACGAACCCTTTCGGGGCAAAAAGAAAAAACATAAACAACCCCCGCCGCAGCCGCCGAAAAGGACACCCGCACTGGCATAAAATACGCTCCAGGGAATAAAACACTTCAACAATAGTCCAAAACCTCACCCCCCGCCCCGCCCTCCCCCCCCCGCCTCCCCGGGTCCCCCTGGTGACAAATACGAATGGTGGTAAAATAGTTACCAAGGACGGCCCCGGGCCCCCAAAAACAAACGACGGGGGAAAATATCCAAAAAACAAACACACAAAAACCGCGCCCCCGCGCCCGGGCCCCCATTGCCTGGCCCGTGGGGGGTGGCCGGGTGTCCGGCGGCCGGGCTCCCGGACGGGGGGGGGCCCGGGGGTTGTTGCAGGATTTATTTCTCCTCCTCCCCCACCTAGCTACATTTACACTTAGCTTTACCTTATTTATGGATAATAATCTGGTTTTTAGAGGGATTGCGTTTAAAACTGATTTGTTCGGGGGTGGGATTGGGTCTGGTGGGTTCCTGTTCCCCCCTCCGGGCAGGGGCGGGGGCCGTAACCGCCCGGCCCGCCCACCCCGGGGTGGGGCGGCGCTCGGGGGGCGGGCCGGGCCGGCCCCCCGTTTTCGGGTTTTCTTTTGAGGGATTTACGGCTCCCTCTCCCGCCCCGGCCACTTGTGGGGTCTGCACCCCCTCCGCCGTCCAAAAAAAACTTTTCATTTTCGATAGTGGATTGTATAGTTGTCCCCCCCGCCGTCCCCGCTTTTCTTCCGCCCTTTCCTCTCTCCATATCTCTACTAACTTATTAATTCACCCCCCCCACTCCCCACACCCCACTCCGCCCCCCACCCCCGCAGTCCCCCCCCGCCCCCCCCCCCCATTTCTCTCATTTTTACTCCCTCAGATAGTAAGATCAACTCGCCCACCCCCCCTCTTTCCACCCCCCCCCCACCCCCAAGACCCCCCCCTGGCCCCCCCCCTATCCCGGGGGGGGTGGGGTGGTGGGGCTTCATTTATTATTTTCCGTAGGGCTGCCTTCCTCTTTCTCCCCCCCCCCCCCCTTATTTTATTTTCCCTCGGGCCCGCCGCGGGGGTTAGCCGGTTGGTAGACCTATTCCCGCGCCGGGGTCGGTTGGCGAGCCCCGCCCCCACCCCCCACCACCCCCCCAACCCCCGCGGGCCGCCGCCCCGCGTTCTCCTTTGTATTTAAATTATTTCTTTTCCCTTTTTAGCGGGCTCCAACCCCTTTTCCGGCCACTTAACCACCCGGAGATAAAAACAACATTATCCACCTGCCGCCCCCCCCGCTAGAAAAAACCAAAAAACAGATGTGTTGGACATCTAATTACAAATTATCACAATAATAAACGATCCTCCCCCCGGCCCCCCGTACTCGCCCCCTTACCGGCTGGCTACCGGGGGATCACTCTCGGGCCGTGTCACTCCTTTTCACCGCGTGCGGTTATTTTACCACGGGGCCCCATTCTGAATATTGGTTAAAAATTTTCCTCGCGGGGTTATTAAAATTTTGTAGTTTATAATATCGATACATAAATACAAAAACCACGACAACAAAGGAAAACAAACCCCCCCACGCCCCCCCCCCCCCCCCCACCCGCACCCAAAAAAATAAAACCCCCGCCCTTAGAGAGGCACGCAGTTTTCTTCTCACCATTCTTTGAGGGTGTCCCCCGCTCCCTGGGGTTAATTTTTTAGCTGCACCCAGCCCCCCCCCACGCCCCCAACATTTTCCCTATATTTTGTTTTATTTTTTTGGTATTTTTTTGGTCGTCTGGTCGCCCTCTCGGACGCCTCGGTCTTATTAATTGATCTCACCAGGGGTTTTTTTTTTTGTGTGGGGGAGTGCTCGTCTCCCCCCCTCTCCTCTTAGTTTTTTTTGCCCCCCCCCCCCATCCGCCTGATATTTTTCTGCTCCCTCCCCTGGCCCAGTCCAACCACCCCAACAGCCCCCGCCCCCCCCTCCCTCCCTCTTGATGAGCAAAAGAATGGACACACAGCGCGGCCCACCCTGCACACGATCATTTAAGAAAGACAACGGGTGAACACAAGGTTGATCATTCAATCAATTTCTTCACCCCGGGATGCCTGGTGGGGCGATTTGAGGGGCTCGCTAGCGGAACCCAAAGACACAATCCAAAACAACTCACCTAAAGAAAAAGAGAGATAAACAAGAAGCCCCAAGGGAAAAAGGAAGGTGGAAATAAACCAACCACACAATGTAGCTGAAACTTAGTGTCTGTTGACCCCGCTATCTGGGCAGAAGATCTCAAAACAACAAACCCGCCCCGTTCCCCCCCCCTCTCCTTATACCTCCACCCGCGCGGTTGTCCCCACCCCCTCCTTACCCCCGCTCCCCCGCCCGTTATTTAAATAATTCCCAGGAAGGGCCCACGCTCTAGTGAATTTTCTGGGGGGGGGTTGATTTATGTTTTTATATTTTTTATATTACCCCAAGACCCACAAAAAAGACAAAAGGCAAAAACCGCTGATGAGTTGAAACAACCAAAACCGATACAAAAAAAACAATAATAAAAATTAATACCGGGCCCCTGATAATAAAACAATTCTAATTTATATTTTTTTTTTTATTCTGCTATACTCAGTACAAAACCAAACAAGAACCAACTCCCGCATACTTTCCAGGGCCCCCTTTCACCCTCCGCAACCCCGGTCCCCTCCCCCTCCCGAATTGTCGTCTTGTGTCTTGTCGCCCGGTGTGGGTGTCGACACACATCTCTGTCCGATCCGTAGGCTTTTTTTTTTATTGTTCTTTTCGTTCTTGTCCGACTTCCTTTCTTCTTCCTCTTTTTCCTAAATTTATATCCCGGGTGTCATCGCCTGCTAGTGAATTTTCGCTTTTTTCTGTTCGTACTCGCCCGTATGGGGGGGGGTGGTGTGTTTGTTGTGTTGGGGGTGGGGGGGGGGGGGGGGGGGGGGGGGGTGGGGGGTATGAAGGGGGGGGGGGGTGGGGTTGGGGAGGTTGGGTTGGGGGTTGTTTTGGGGGGGGGTGGTGGTTTTTGTGGGGTTTTGTGGTGGGGGGGGGGGGTGGTGGGGGGGTGGGGTGGGTGGGGGGTTTGGTGGGGTGG
>JAMPIV010018976.1:0-156742 GCA_024509875.1 Oreohelix idahoensis
GATGTGACAGAATTCGACGCATCATGCGAACGAAAGTGGCAGGGGCGTTCATGAGACCAAAAGGCATAACATTCCATTGAAATAGACCCCTAGGTGTAGAAAAAGCAGTAAGAGGTTTGGCATGCTCTGCTAAAGGCACTTGCCAATAACCTTTAGACAAGTCAAGTTTAGTGAAGAATCTAGAATTAGAAAGTCTAATCAGTAGATCTTCTAACAAAGGCATCGGTTCAGCGTCGAACTTTGTGACCTGATTCAATTTGCGATAATCAACGCAAATTCGTATGTTCTTATCCTTCTTCCGGACAATAACCATGGAAGAAGAATATGGTGAAGTCGATGGTTCAATTATATTTAATTGAATCATTTCATCCAATTCCTTTTCCACTTGCGACTGAAAGTGTATAGGAATAGGATACGGCCTAACCCTAATTGGATTATTGTCGGTAAGAATTATGTCATGTTCTATGACATCTGTGTGTCCAGGAATGTCAGTGAGAACATCCTGAAATGTTTGTAACATCGACAAGTCTCGTCGATGTTCGTCACCAGAAAGATTAGGAGAAACAGAAACGTTTTTCCAAGATTCCGTGGAATGTAATGGAACCACTGGAAGGGGAAGGTTGACATCAGAGAAGGTAGCTTCCTCATCCTGAATGACAGACAGGGATGAATAATGACCGTGAGGTGCAGGAGCATCATCCGTTGCCTGGAAAATAGGCAGCAAATAGTCCGGACGTTCGTGAAATTCCGAAAGCATGTTTATGTGGAAAGTTTTATGCTTTCCATCAATATCGACCACATAGTCAACATCGGAAATCCGAGAGACTATTGCATACGGACCTTTCCATGCAATAAGAAGTCTATTTTCCCTACTGGGGAGTAGGACGAATGCTTTGTCACCTGGACAAAGTTGTCGTAGACATCTATTCTTGTTAGCAAACTGCCTTGCCTTCTCTTTAGCAATTTCTGATGAAGCAGTTGCTAGCTTACATGCCTCAATGATCTTTTGTCTAAGAGCAATGACATACTCATATGAGGATTGAGTTTCATCGCTAATATCATCGGCAGTGATGAGATCGTGTAAAAAAAGACATAGGGCCGCGTGGACGCGCGCCAAAGACAAGTTCGAAGGGAGAAAATCCTGTGTGTTCATTAGGGACTTCTCTATAGGCAAAGAGAGCCGCGGGTAAAACCCTGTCCCAATCTTGAGGATGATCTTCAGTTATCTTACCAAGCAAAGTCTTGAGCGTTCTATTCAGACGCTCAACTAACCCATTAGACATAGGATGGTAGATACTACTGAGAGATCGTTCAATATGTAAGGTAGACATTACCTGTGACATAGTGTCAGATATGAGTTGAGTGCCATGGTCTGACAATATTTCTCTGGGGAACCCCAAGCGAGAAAATATCAACCAAAGAGCATCTGCGATATCTGTAGTAGATATGCTCTCTTAAGAGGAATAGCCTCTGGCCAACGTGTGCACATATCGACACATGTAAGGGATAAACTGATGTCTCGGCTGGCCGACTTGACCTTAAAAGGGCCAATAATATCTATGGCCATTTTCTGAAACGGCCGAATAGGAATGTCAGCAGCCTGGATAGGCGCAGCATGTCGTGGTCCTCTAGATTTGACCTCCTGACATACCTTGCATGATCGGCAGTAAATACGATGTCCTTATTGACAAAAGGCCAAAAGAAAGCCGCAAGGACTCTCGACTTCGTACGGGCAAAACCCATATGTCCAGCACATTGCGAGTCATGAGCATGTTGTAATATTTGGACTCTCATGCTCTTGGGAACAAGAATTTGCGAATGTGCCGACGTAGTCGAATCTTGTACCATACGTACAAGTACGCCGTTTCTCATTGCAATCCAAGATTTTCTATTTGTATCCTGATTCGGATCACCTTTCTTCGCAAGAACGAAGAATTTTTTTAAAGAAGGATCTTCTTCTTGCAATTTTATGAAAGAGTCACGAGTGATTACTAAGTGACTATCTTGGCTATCAACTTCATTATCACTATTCAGTGAAGTTTCGGGTGTTTGTAGAGCTTGTGCTCTTGTAACTACTGCATTTGTAGCTTGCATGTTATTATCTTCCCAAGCAGCAATCTGCTGTGGGGTACACTCCCTAAACTCCGTGAATACGACCAATAATAAGGTCCGCAATAGGATTAGGTAAGAGACAAGCATGCACATCTCCAGTAAAGAAAGGAGTGGCAATGCGAATTACAGCAGTAGGATATTTTTCTAGAGTGCCGCCAAATGTGACACATTTAATAACCCTTCCTGTAGCACAAGATGGATCTACAAGCGATTGTCTAACACCAATAGTGGTGCATCCGGAATCGAAAAGTTGTGAGACCGGAGTATCATTAACAAGACCCTTATGTAGAATTAAAGAACCCCTCCCGTCATGCGCAACAGCAGCAGGAAGAGCGGGAAGTGGGTGACCACAACTCAAAGTAGTTATGGTACCCGGTTCGAATAAAGTACTGCATTGGGGGCATTTGTTTGCTCTCTCAAAGTCAAAAGCAGAACTAGTGACAGCGTCAAAGTTTTTACTATCAACAACATGATTACAGGCTCCCTCAGTTTCCTGTTGTACAGCATTAGCCTGCTGATATCTCTTTTTTTTGTGTTGAGATCTACCCCGACTATTATTACCTCTGAAGTTATCAGAGTTATTATTATCTCTGCAGTTATTATTGTCTCTATTGTAATTGTTATCCTGGTTCGAATTCCAGTTTCCACGATTACTATCATGTTCACATTGATGCGAACATCTATTTGTTTGGTTCTGAGGTCTTCGGCAGGAATAACCTCTATTACCATATCCTCTTTTGAAATGCTTATAATTATTAGGGTGATAGTAACGAGTACTATCAGGTTGTCTCCAATTCTTCGAAGAAGAATCACCATGAAATTGGTTTCCATGATTTTGACAGAAATTACCGCTACCCTTTCTATCAAAATTTTGTTGGGATCTACGAGCAAAGTTTTGACCATACGGAGCTGCCGAAGCAACTGGTAAACCTTCTTTCACCTTAGAGTTACCCATGGTTATGTGTGGGTTTAACAAAGCGGCCCTGACAACCTCATAATTGTTCTTGTCAGGTTCATCCACCATATTTAATATACTTAGAGCTTTACCTGTCAGTATCCCTGATAACTGATAAACATATTTTGCTTTGTCTATGTTATGAGCTGTACATGCTTGTTCAAATCTGTCCAGATAGAACATTATGTCATCACTGGAAGGACTAAATGTTGGTAACTTAATCTTAAAAGTATCATTATTAGCCTTACCAGAAGATGAACCCTTGTTTGAATCATTACCATTACTCATGCTCGTCAATTTCAATTTTTCCAACTCTAAAGCTAAGACCTTTTCTTCATGTTCCATTTTTGCTTTCTCTTTCCTCTCATCAGACTCTCTCTGTGATCTTCTTTCCTCAGCCTGAGCCTCTTTTTGAAGTCTTTCATTCTCAGCTTCTAGCTGTAGCTGGAGTTTTCTTTCCTCAGCTTCTGATTCCCTTTTTTGTTTTTCCATTTCCATTTGGAATCTTTTTTCATCCACCTGCATCTGCAGTTTCTTTTGTTCAGCTTCCATATGCAGTTTCTTTTGTTCAGCTTCCATTGCTTTATCATATCGAGCAGTTGCAAATTCTTCTAACTTATCACCAGTCTTGCCAAGCAATTTACCCTGCTCAATAAAGTGCTCAAATGTAGACATGTTGTCTAACATATGAGTCCAAAACCTGAAATAATTAACTAATTTATTTCAAACCTAAGTGTAACAAGTCTTAATTAAACACTTGTATATTCACATCACCTTATATTATCCCAGTCTCTGTGGGAAACAAGTCTCCAATCAAAGAACTTGTATATGAAATATCAGCACTCAATTCTTGATCATAAGTGCACTTCTCATTCAATAGTGCACGACACTATTCATCATTCATTTATCATCAGTGTAGTAGTAACAGTGCATTAGCATAGCCCATTAACTAATTACTATAACTGTAAACAATGACTATGTAAACACATGCAGAATGTAAACATTGAAAATGTAAACAATACAAACAATGTAAACAATAACAATGTAAACAATAACAAAGATCAGCAACAATACAAAAACTTTCGCAGAAATCAACTAAAAATAAAGCAGAAATTAATGAAATATCACAAAAAATGTGACGATATCTGCGATAGAATTAAACAAAATACATGACACCACAGTGTATAAACAAAAATGTTGTATGAAACTAAATTATAGACAAGAGTAGGCTAACAAATACAAACAAATCAAAACAAAACTAAAGAATGCGAAATAATAACGAAAACAATATTAAAACATGTCATCACAGCTAACATAAATAGCAACAGAAGTCGCTTAGCAAATTCCAGTATCGGAAATTTGCAAACCCTACAGAAAACGCTCACAATAGACGACCTCTATGACGTGGCATAATCTAACGGAGACACCACCCAACCGAGAACCCGCTGAAATATAAACATATAAATATACAAATAACATATAGACATATAACATATAGAATGAGATGATACACAGAAGACTCAGCAGAAGTATAAGGGCACAGTTTACATACAAACAGGCCACTTAACTTATAGGCTTCCAATCGTCGAACAGCAGAAAAACGGATGTCAATCAACGTCCTAAAGAGCGAAGCTCCAACGATGATGGCACATCTGAACTGCTTCCACTGCTAACACGATGGTACAAGAGCTTCTGAAGTACTGTGTGTTGAGTTGTTTCGGCACTTGACCTTCTAATCCAAAAGTAAGTTGATGGAAATCGGTACTTGGCCTTCTTCAGAAAACAACCCGTTTCAACCGGCACTTGACCTTCACAAAAACGACAGCACTGGAACCTTGACAGCAGCAACTTGCTTGACTTGCGTAAAAGATAACAGCAGTCCGAGTTATCCGGCAACATGTAACAACGCCGGGTACTGTCAAATTCTTGTTTCCGTCAAAAAATTGAAATTTTGACTTTTACCGGGCAACGCCGAGTACTTTGAAAATTTTGAAGATGTTGACTGTATTGAAGAATGTTAATTTCTTGAAGGATGCTGATGAATTCTTGTTGAAAATGAAGTGGGTAAGGGACCCCGTGTTTGCTAGTACCAGAATCAAACCAGCTTATGGCCACCAAATGATGCGTGATGCCATATGATGATGGATGGTATCCGCATGTCTGGTTTTGTGTAGTGTGCAGATGTGTTCAGTCAAAACAATGTTCATACAAAAATAACAGGGCAATCCACATAGGACGTCAGTAAACTCACGACGTATAAAGTCAATGATTCTTGAAACAGCCGTTGACGTTTTTTCTTCATTATTTATTGTGGACGCCACAGTGACAAAATGGTTACGCAAATGTGTAGGCACATCAAACAGTCATTATCACAGCAACATTCAATACAGCAATAGACGGTAGACAGCATTACAATGATGAGTCAGATGCATGTTATATTTCAAAGTGCTGTAAATGTAGTCAGGTGAAAAACTCCATCCTTTTCTATAACAGCCAGGAGATAACCAGATGTATGAGATCAGTTCACTCTCCTTAGTTTGACTTCAGCAAGACAGACACGTCTGCCGAAGTATAAATAATGTCCACAAAAATATCCTCTAGATAATAAAGGTTTTCCAAACCTAATTCATTTAACAAAGTAGCAAGTAATGGTCCTTGGTACATGCATCAACCGATGCAGTACAATGCAGCGACATGTGAGCTGGGAAAAAAACATCTCGTGGCGACGACTTTCGGAGACAGGCTATGAATCGAAATCGCTCACGACCCAAAATCGATAGAGTCAATGAAAAAGTCAATTTACCTTGCTTTCATGAAATACACAGAAATATCACGCCTCCCGACATGTGGGAAAACACTAGAGGTATTATCTCGAATAAACGAAATATCCATTAAGAGGACTACACATCCCTGACAGAACAAAAAAATAGCGGAGATCCCCTCTTCAACGAGGCATCTCTTTCGCCATTCCAAATCGCTCACTCCACTAGTCGTGGGCGGAAACCGATCGACCAAACAACAAGACAAGTCATGCGCAGTCCAGCGCAAAAAATGACCACAGCTCAAACTTAACTGCATTCGATACCAACGCGAGAAGACAAATGCTTACCGAGAAAAGTGACTATAAATTCCAAGCAGTTGTTGCCCTTGCGTTATAAAACAGACATTGAAACAAAACGATGTTGCGAGAATTTATCACGCAACAGTTAGGTTTAAAAAAAAACCTGGAAAACGCTTATTAGAAAAGATGACATTAGATGGGTTTACGTTTGAAAACATTACAGTACCCAGACAGCACATCTTCGAAACAGGAGGTAGAAGAAATTGCATATTTTGAACGCAGCCACTTAGCTCTTTTAAATTTGTATATTTGGGTTCCTTAGGGCTTGCTGACAAAGAATATGTAAAACGTTACGCAAATAGTCTAGGAATTACCAAATTATAACCAAAATAAAATAGTGGGGGTGCCTGACAGCATGAAATCATTTCTGCTCATAAAATTTTTTTTATAACGTGTTTGAAAAAACCTTACGTTACAGAAATAGCCTACCATGTTAACTCCAAATTGATTGGAGCGCAACAAATGTAAGACTAAACACGATTGGTCGGGCTATAAATACTATCCTGTGTTGTCAGGGGAAACGTGAAAAGGAGTACGTTTTTGAAAAGATGTGTAGACATGGTTTGATTGGGTAGAGCTGCGAATATACTCAATTCAGAGCGTCTGTTCATTGCCACATCTTGTAATAAACCTACTAAGAAGCAGTGCGTTGAGCACCAGTGTATATTTTTTTATAAAATAAAGCCTGGGACATCGGCAGATCGGAGTTGTGCTATATTCATTGCCAGTCAACGAAACTGTTTATTATTCCATGAATTGTGGTAAGCTTGAAATATTCAATATCTTTTAATGAAAATTGAATGTAAATTGATAATTTATGTCTGTATATATGTGTAGTTCAGTAGCAAACATGATGTAAAGCCTATAATGCTCCAGCCTGAACAGAAGGTGTCGGAGGAAAGTAAAACTGCATGGAATGGCCAAACAGTACACTGACACCTAGATGATTGATTAGAAAGAAATAATGCTGGAATTGCAGAGGCGTAGTAACCATTAGGGAGGGAAATACTGGTATAAAGTATTTCAGATGAAGCTGACAGTTGGCCTAACGCTCTGAATTCAATGTTTGTGATGTATTGTGCTCAGTGTAGAAAGAGAGTATAAATTAGTTATGACGTAGAAGGTACATCCTTCTTGTTTCAGGGACCGTGGTCTTAAAGTTATTGAGCAGCACCTGGTCAGAGCTTTGCTGAAGCCAGAGGTGGACAGCATACTCCTTGGTCCATATAGCAACCAGTGGGGTGGCTCCAGAACTCATTAAAGTAATCGAGCAGAGGAGCCTTTTTCTGCAGTCATCACGAAAGATAAGAGAGTGTGGCCATGGAGCTCAACATTATGTACCCCATCTTAAAATGACAGTGTAAAATACAATTAAGAGGGGAATTTAATTGTTTTAATATCAGGAACTGAGAACATCTCCAATACTAGTTCCAATAAAGACAAACTATTGAAGTCATGATGACAAATACCAACAGAGCTTGAACAAAACAAAACCAGTATTACCTCATATTACCACTACACACAACTGACACACATAGGATACTATTAATAATATATGTCACTACAAGATTCATATTGATAAATTCTGTACATATAACTTGTAGTTAAAATTGATTGTGATTCCTGGTTCCCTTTGTATTTGAATCAGGACACATATACATTCATGACAGCACTGAATACATATTGTTATTTGAAAAGTTATCAGTGACTCCTTTAAGATATCCTCGTAGAGTGTTTTATGTATGTGAGTGTCACAGTGTTGTCAAGTGTGGTGGAATAAATTAAATTGTTTATCTGTCTGTTGTTGTTATGACTTACACTTCATCATACACATACCCTAGACATATAACGTAGTCATCACACACTATTCCAGAATAATTCTGACTGAGATATATAGATATGTGGTAGCAAGTAAGGTTATCTATAATACACTACTCTTATTAGATATAGATACCTTCACAGCTGATCTCAGTCAGTACACTAAGTCCCCTATAAATATTTATAACATCCCACTTCACCACACACAGTTATATGGAGATCAAGCTGTTGCCCATGCAGCATGTTCCTCCTCTCCACACAGCTGGTAGATCCAAAGGAACGGCAGTAGCCGATACAGTTTGGTACCAGCCATGTCGCAGGAGTTGCCAGAATAATGTCGAATCAACATTAGACTGCCTTAGGGAATTCGACTCCGGATTTATCCTCAGGGTTTACTCCCGAAGCCAATTCCACAAATGGATATTCCCGCAAGGCAGCGTAGGTTTGAATTCAGAGTTCCTTCTCTTAGATAAGCTACCAACCAAGGATCACGAGCCCTATCTGCCCGAAGCTGCTGGTTTTAAGGCGCCAGTCGCTCGCCTTTGACCCTTCTCCCGTCAGTGGAAACAGTTCCGCCGGGCTCAAATTGAGCCACACGTGAAGGCAGGGAGCTGGACTTGGTTGTCAGAGGCTGTTTGAGGCGCGTGCCATAGAAGTATTTTATCTGCAATGAGAGGTTATCCTCACTACAACTCCCGGCAATAACAACCTTTGAGTGCATCTACATGGCGAGGAATTCTACATTACAAGCACTTTGGTATTAACCAAGCGGTGTTGTATGATTTCACTCTGTGCAGGTTCGTATAAACTTCGCAAAATATGTATGTAAAATATTCATTGGTATAAATGTATTGTTATTCTTGATATGATCTAAACATGTGCTATGTGAATGATTGTTGCTTGTACAAAAACTTATCACAACTAGCCCCACAGCCAATAGAAGATAACATCTATCATATTAATTGCTTTATCTCTTACAAAGATAAAGGCAGTCCCATGGCAAAGATTGTCATAGGGAAATGAAGTGTTAGAAGCTTCATTATGAAAGATCCCGCTTTTACGAGGTTAGGTGACCAGTTCCCTTCTTTGCTGCCTTTTCCTTCCCTAGCTCGAGAGCACAGCTGAGTGCCCATTTACAGTTGGTAAACTGGAGTGTTCCACAGCCAGGTTTCAGTACCAAAACTATATAGTTGTGCTACAGAAGAAAGCAATCTGACCGCTTGGTCAGTCGGACACTTACTTTATATATGTGTGTAATATAAATGTATTATATTTTATTGCTATTCCTCATTGTGTGAAGGAACGGACTACGATTGTAGAACACAGTTCTTGGGAAAAGATATTGGCTAGATTAATTAACTCCTGAAATTTCATAAGTTTACCTATCATGTCTAGACTATGAGATGAAGTCAGAGGACATTATGTTGATATGCCTGGTGAATGGCTGGGTACTAGTGAAGTATGCATATCAAATACAACTAGGAAGTTTGCCTGTAAAATCTAGTCTCTGTGACACAATAGCCATCTCAAGAAAGAAAGTCAGATGAATATAACATTGATCTGCCGGAGGTGTGACTATGAAAGTGAAGAATAATTATTTTATATAACATGGAAAGTTTGCCTGTAATCTCTAGATTATATTACATAATAGTCCTCTTATTGAATGGAAGAGGATAATTCTGATATGCCTGGTGTATGCGGTTTGAATGGGAATGATAGCTGTTCCCATATGACAGGAAAACTCATGAAGCCACATTTGTGTCTTCAGACTTTTAGGTTTCTGAGCGGACAACATTCGCAGTTGCAGAATTCAGTGTCCGGCGCCTGACGGTAACAGACAGTCAGTCTTTTGACCGAGCAACAGAACCAAAAGCCAGAGATCTCGCCAACTCCTACGCATAAAGGCGCATAGATCAACGCTCGCACGTGAAATGTCATATCGCTGTTGAATGACAGCACCTAACAACCTGCACCAGGGTTGACAACACAGGATTACAGATAAGTCAAAAAGCATAAGGATTATTTTCCTCAAGAAATCTCAGAGATCTTATTCAAATTCCAAACCGAACTTTCACCTAAATACCCAAGGAACTATATTTAATGCGTTTTCCAGAGTATTACAAAGTGAACATTACAATCAACAACGTTAGGCAACTCTCACGATAGTCACACCAGTGCTGATGATGATTAGTAGGATATAATAGGACTTTTACTCATTCAGTGTTTATGTCCATATTATTATTTTCGTTTACCTTTTCATTTTCTTTGTGTCATATATGTGGTTTATTGATTAAATATCTGTACATAAGTTATATAATCTACCAAGTGGTCGAGTGAATTTCTTACATGTACTGTCTCTTAAATCCATATATGTGTCATTTCCTCAGTATGAGAGGATGGGGGCTTAATAATAATTATTATATTCAGTAAGGATAATAGGGGAGATTTGTCGCAAGGAAACAGAATCCATTCTCATGTGCCCTTCTGAGACATTATTTCTTTGTGAGAATATTCGCCTTCCTATTCACCCTTACTTGTATAGGAATCCAACATTTAACGAGCAACTTAACGGATCCTATATGTCTTTCTTACATTTCTTAATTTATATCTTTCTTATCCAACTGTGCTGTGACAATTAATTTCCAGTTCGGGATAACGGCGCGACAATTGGAGGCCTATGTCCGGTATCTAGATCATAACTCTAGATAACATTTTCTACCTCTTGCATTCGTATAGTTCTCCACTGAGAACATATATCTCTAGGATCTGACTTTTTTTTTACAGCACTAGGGATATTAGTATCTATACACACACATACCTCTTAGATAACGAGATATTACAATATCACGATTAATTCTTTTTTGATTGATAGACTAACTGGAAAACCAGATCTTTATTTGTAAACACAGCGAACTTTGAACTATAGTCTTATGATAGTCGAGTTCAACAAGCTGAGGAAACCCTTTTGCTTAACTATATGTAGTATTATATACTTAGTATTATACTTTGTATTTATGAGATTATTAATCGTTGTATTAATATATCTTATTGTCGATATTTGTTATAAGTATACTTTTTTTACAGTTGTAATTAGAGATACTATTTGAGTTGGTACATAGCATATTGTTTGCAAGTCATACCAACCTGTTCAGAGTGAATCATCACTGCTAAAATGGACGAAACAATGGAATTGGATGAGTGGAGAGCATTCTGGACAGAGTTAGCCATTGAGTGCGAACTCTCCGGAGAAGAGCTGGATACAGGAGATGGAAAAATGCAGGATGAGGGAGGCGGAAAAGAAAGAAAGGGAGAGACAGACAACTCTCAAACAGGTAGAATGGGATAAAGAGAGACAGCAACACAAATTAAGGATGGAAGCTTTGGATGCGGAACTACTACATCTCGAAATGATGCAGCTTTGAATGAGCTCCGAGATCTCAACTTCCTCCAGCCCCTCACCTCCGTCAGTTAAATTACTCCCGCAGGTAGCACCTCAAACTGTATCAGAGAAAGTCAGGTCTGTTAGTCAAACTCTATTACCAGAAAGAGAAGAGGGGCGGCTTTCAGAACAAAGGCACAGAACCACTCTGAGAAGCAGAAGCGTGCAGAGGCGGATGATATGGAAAGACCCACTTCCACCCTCTCTATGACTCACAACATATGCCCTCTGAATAAAAACAGGACCAACATAAAGAATGAAATGGCTTCGAAGATGTATGGGATGGAGAGCAATATTAGTAAGTCTTTCCGATCGGTTAACCACAGTAATCAAAACTGCAGGCACCAAACCCAAAACATACAAACTGTCAGCCCAGCGCAAGGCCAGTCTTGTAAAGGAAACCCGATGAAGCACTAAGGTGACCTTAGGAAACCTTTGAACGAGGGTTATGTCAATGAAAGACGAGTCATATGTCTGCTTGCACCTGATCTCGGGTTTAGTGCAGTTGCTTCATCCTCACTCGTAAACGTCGATGAAATTACCGAGGAATATGTAATGGTAAATGCACCTATACTCCATAGGGAACCGATGGAATTTCCCATTGCAAGCTTGCACTTAGAATCTCATTATGAGACAGGATTTATTAACGCAGCAATAGTAGACGAATGCTTTTTCCCCATTCCCCAAGGAGGGAGTTATTTGCTCTTAGGGAACTCAGCACATGCCTAAGTGAACGTGATTGAGAAGGGCGGGGAAACTCAAACGCCTATGTCGATTTCCAACATTTTTGGAGGAAAGTTGGAAACAGGTCAGAGGAATACTAATCCTGGAATCAAATATATAAATAAAAAATAAAAAATAATATGGTATGAAACCAGTTTTACAAGTAAACGGTACACATAAAACAAGGGACGTTTTGGGTTTTACCCTTTGTCAGCCACAGTTACGAACAGGTGACAAGAACAAGAACTACATATAGGTGCTACAAAAGTCAACGATGATGAGGAAATCGCCAAATGAGCGATACAAGCTGATGAAATGACGGTGATGAGCGAAACGATAACAGTAATAACGCAAGAAAATCGTAAAACCAGAAAGACATGTCGAAACAGGAAAGTAAATAATCGACGAAGCGAAGACAGAAATGAACAACACTATTAAAATAAGTAAAATATCACTTACCTGGATCCCAGAAAGAAACATTCAAGATGGCTGAAAAAATGAAGCGTCATGCGGAAGTGACGTATGAGCTAGTGACGGCTGAGAAAAGATAAATGAGGAAACGAAACGAACCAAAGCAAAACCAAGGATAGAAAGGAAAATGATGACAGAAGAAATAAAGTATAAAACAGAGACAGAAGACACCAGAATTATGCAAAATGATGCTGGATATTCAAGCCAGCAAGAGATAAAACGCCCATTTGAAAAATGAGACGATTCTCCAACGAGAAGCTAGTTCGGTCGTCGCCGGCACATGACAGGAGGCAGTGACATGAATGTCAGAGTTACCTGAATTAGCAGGGCTATTGAAGTGAAGGGCCACCGGTAAATGTTTGTCATGATAGATGGCATTCAAGTGCTCACGAAACCTGTCTGCCAGACGTCTTCCAGTTTCACCAATATAGGTCATGTCACACCTCTTGCAGATGATAGCATAAATCGGGTTTCTGGATTCGCGCGTGAAAGACTCCCCAATGGTAATTTTACCGTTCGGAAAGGAGACTGATTGCGTTTGGAGTACAAAAGGACAGGTCTTACATATGCGCCGTTGGCACGGTTTAGTACCAAAGTAAGAAGGACTAGTTTGTCTCAAGCGACTATGCACAAGAATATCCTTAAAATTCTTATCCCTGCAATATGCCACCAACGGGGTATCACAAAACAACTCCACTACACGTCGAGCACGCATCCTGTGATCTATTTGCTGATGACTGTTCTATCTACACAAGTGATACAAGATGCAACACACTCGAACTATCGTTACAAAAAGATACAGACAATCTGATTAAGTGGAGCATCGGAAATCGCATGCTAATTAATATAATTAAAACAAAGTGCATGTTAATATCAACTAGACAAAAATTACAAAATTCTGAGAAAACAACACTTCAGATCTATATTGGTAGCTCACCAATTGAAAACGTTAATGAACATAAACGTCTAGGAATATTCGTTGACCAGCATCTAAATTGGAACTCACATGTTCATGCACTGACCAAGCAAACGGCACAGAAAGTTTACCAGTTAGCTAAAATCAAACATTTCCTAGATGAAGATGCACGAAAATTGTTCTATATATCTCACATACAAACAAACCTTGACTATTGCTCCACAATCTGGGATGGTTGTTCTATGTCCAACACAAAAAGACTCCATTCACCACAAAAGCATGCAGTGCGTCTAGTTTCTGACAACTGCCAAACACAGTGTATAGATCTATATAAAGATCTCAAAATACTGCCTCTAAGAAAGCGCTTTCTGTTCAACGAAGCTAAATTTGTTCACAAAATCCTGTCACAGAATTCTCCAACATATCTGTGGCCAATGTTAAAATACAATGAAAGAAGCAGTCAACGCCTTAACAAAATACAAGTGCCCAAGCCTAGGCTTGACTTATTCAAGAAAAGCTTAGCTTACTCTGCTGCTCATCTTTGGAACTATCTTCCACATTATCTAAAAGATAACAACCTCAGCCCCTATTCATACAATCGTAAACTTTTCGAATACTTTATGAGTTCTGATTATCTGCCCCCCTAATGTGATTATTTTTCCGAACAAATGATATAATATATGTGGTAAAGTGGGATAATATAAATATTTATAGGGGACTTAGTGTACTGACTGAGATCAGCTGTGAAGGTATCTGTATCTAATAGGTGTAGTGTTTTACAGATAACCTTACTTGCTGCCACATATGTATACCTCAGTCAGAATTATTCTGAAATATTGTGATGACTACGTTATTTGTCTAGGGTATGTATATGATGAAGTGTAAGTCACAACAACTACAGACAGATAAACAATTTAATTTATTCCACCACACTTGACAACACTGTGACACTCACATACATGGAACATTCTATGAGACTATCTTAAACGAGTCAGTTTGAAAAGTCAAATATATATATATGTATTAATTTCTTTACATAGAGATATCCTGATTCAACTACACAGTGAACCAGGAATCACAATCAATATTCTTACAAGTAGTATGTACACAGTTTATCAATTTACTCTTGTTATTGACATATTTTATTATTCTTATCTTATGTGTGTAAGTTGTGAAGTAGTAATATGAGTTAATACTGGTTTTGTTTTTTCAAGCTAGAGTGTTGTTTGTCATCATGACTTCAAGTGTCTTATCATTGGGAAAAGTTCACAGTTCCTGTCAATTTAAACAGTTTATATTCCCTCTTTATTTACTGTCAATTTTAGAGGGGGCACATAATGTTGAGCTCCATGGCCACACTTTCTTAACTTTCGTGAGGACTGCAGTAAAAGACTCCTCTGCTCGATTACTTCAATGAGTTCTGGAGCCACCTCACTGGTCGCTATCTGGACCCAGTAGTATGCTGTCAGCCTCAGGATTCAGTAACTCAGGCCAAATGCTGCCTCAAGGACTTTTGACCACCGTCCCACAATTCAATGGAAATAATAAACAGTTTCGTTGACTGGCAATGAATAGGCACAAATTCCGATCTGCCTCTTGTCCCAGGCTTTTATTTTAGAAAAAATTATGCACTGGTGCTCAACGCACTGTTCTTAGTAGGTTTATTACAAGATGTGGCAAGGAACAGACGCTCTGAACTGACTATATTGGCAGATCTAACCAATCATGCCATGTCTACACATCTTTTCAAAAAAGTACCCCTTCTATTCGTTTCCCATAACAACAGAAAACTAGTATTTGCAGTCCAACTAATCGTGTTTAGTCTTACATCTCATTCCCGCCAATCAAATAGGAGTTAACATGGTAGGCTATTTCCGTAACGTAATGTTTTTCAAACACGTTATAAAAAAAATTTTATGAGCAGAAATGATTTTATGCTGTCAGGCACCCCCACTATTGTATTTTGGCCATAATTATTTTATTAACAGACTAAAGGCGTAACACATAACATATTCTTGGCTAGCAAGTCCTGCCGTACAATAATATATAAGTTAAAGCGAGCTACATGGTGGCGTTCCAAATATGTGTTTTCCAAAGATAGTCGTATATTTGTTTTTTACCACGCGTTCACTTCTATGTCATAGGGTGTCTTCTGTACTTTCAGGAGCTTAGATGTAAATCAGTAGAATTTCAGGTTTCCTAATAAGCATTTTTCATGTTTTAAAACCTGATTCTTGTAGTAGTTGTAGTGTTTTTCTGACACTGTTTATTTGAAAAAAAAAGTTAGTGCTGGCCTTACACGTGGGATTGGCGTTACTATTAATCGCGCGACGCGTGTAGTGTTGCATGCTTCCTGCCTTCAGTCGTCCCTCTCTCTCTCCTACTTTCATCTGTCTTTTAGTTACGCCGTGTATAAAATGGAATGAATGAAATATTAAATCTAGGTCATTGATCAGCTTGCGTATCTCAAGGTTTTTCTTAGAAAGGCAGTACACGTTTCATTGAAGAAAGCGTGTAGTGATACAGTAGGCTTTTACTATCAACGTGAAAGCGTTACAATTTGCAGACGAAGTAGAAAACAAGGGGGATTTCGAGTACAGTCATTGTGACAGCACTGTTCTTTACCATTCTTCTTTCCTTTTATTAAATTTATTTGTTAGGCTTTGCATTTACGTTTTAATTTATATATGTGGATTAGAATTTCTCACGACAAATCCTCCCCACTTAAAACAGACGTTATATGTCAGTCTATAATTCTATATACACATAGAGAAATTTCTTATTATTCCTGGGTTTTAGGGTGATTCTCATCACACGGATGGCGGCTTAAAAAATCTGCTCCCAGATTTTTTTTTCCACTTATATACTCTATGCTAAACTCAAATGGCTGCATCAATAAAGACCAACGGAGTAATCTCGAGTTCTCATGCCTAGCCTGTGCTAGAAACGATAAAGGTTTGTGATCCGTTTGCAACTTAAATGCCTTCCCATACAGATAAATATTGAATTTCTTTATTGCCCATATTACTGCAAGACATTCTTTTTCGCTAGTTGAGTAGTTGATTTCAGCTTTATTCAACTTTCTGCTAGCATATGCCACTGGGCTTAATTCCCCATCCAATGCATCTGATCTCTGTAGCAGAGTTGCACCTAACCCAATATTACTGGCATCCGTCCTTACAATGAATTCTTGACTTAAGTCAGGTAATTTCAAAATAGGTTTGCTTGTTAGCTTTTCCTTCAATTCCTGGTAAGCCATTTCACATTGTGGTGTCCATGTAATTCGATCTGGATTTCCCTTACGTGTCAAATCAGTTAACGGTGCACATATGGAATTAAAGTTTTTGATATACTTTTGGTAGAAACCACATAATGAGACAAAGGATCTCACGTCTTTCTTGGTTTGTGGTCTCGGGGCTTTCTTTAGTTTCTCTAAATTCTTTGGGTCAGGGGTCATGTTTCCCTGATAGACTGTGTGTCCCAAAAATTCCAATTCTTTACATCCAACGCAACATTTGGTTGGTCGGGCTGTTAAATTCGCTTCCCTAAGTCGATTAAACAGCATGTTCAGAGAGTCAATGTGTTCCTCAAATGTTTCTGTTGCTATAAGGATATCATCCATGAAATTTGTGATACATGGATTATTCAGAGGGTCCAATAATTTTCTCATCATCCTAGAGAAGACACTAGGCGCATTCTTCAATCCAAATGGCAATCTATTAAACTCATAGTGTCCTTCTGAGGTACTAAAAGCTAGGTATGGTCTAACCTCAGGCTTTACTGGAATCTGATAGTATCCTTTACTCAGATCCACTTTTGAGAAATATTTAGCTTTATTTAGTCTGGCAACAGCTGATTTGTATCCGGCAATGGATCCACCTGTCCTTCTGTAATAGCATTCAGTCTCCTGTAATCTATACAGAGTCTATGTTCTCCAGAGGGCTTCCTTAAGAGTACAACACCGGAACTATACGAAGATTCACTGTGTGAAATAATTCCTTCCTTCAACAAATAGTCTATCTCTTCCTTCAAAGCTTTCTCCTTAGCAAAAGGAATCGAATATGGTTTCATACAGACAGGTGTGGGGTCTATCAGTTTCATATCATATTCCAATAAGTTTGTATGCCCAGGTCGGTCTGTTAACACCTCTGTATGAGTATCTAGAACCTGTTGCACTCTCTCTTTCTGATTTTTCGTTAAATGTGTACTGATTTTCACCTGTGCCGCTGTCTCACAGGGGTGTAATGGATATTCAAATGATGAAAGTGGTTCCTTTTTCATCTCCATGGCGATAGACAAGGTCAACAAATGTGTCTCTTCCTGATGTTCTCTTTCCAAATATTTCTTCAGGAGATTCACATGATAGATTTTTTTTTCTTTCCCCTTCTTATCTATCTTATAATTTGTTCTAGACACCTTCTCTAGAACTGTATATGGACCTTGCCATCCAATCTGTAACTTATTCTGACTCCCGGGGAGAAGAAGCAGTACCTTCTCTCCCACAGCCAAATCTCTGTCTTTCGCCTTCCTGTTATAATAGGCAGCATGTTTCTTCCTGGCTTGTTTCAAATTTTCATTGGCAAGTTTCCAGCCAGTTTTTAAACGAGTGGTCAGCTCATTCACATATTGGTATGAGGATGTGATATTTTCCTCTGCTTTTTCATCAGTCCATGTTCTTAACAGAGCTTCCAGTGGACCTTTTATTGGCCTTCCAAACAATAATGTTGCCGGGGCCATACCGGTTGAACTATGGGGTACCTCCCGATAAGCAAAGAGGGCGGCGGGCAGGTACTGGTCCCATGTATCTGGTTTTTCGTGTGCCAACTTTCTCAGGATCGACATCAACGTGCCATTAAATCTTTCCACTTGGCCGTTCCCTTGGGGATGGTACACACTACAATGGAAGTGTTTGGCCTGGAAGATCCTGAAAACTTCTTCAGTTAGTTTCCCCTTGAACTGAGAGCCATTATCAGTCAAGATTTGATTGGGAAAGCCTAACTTGTGAAAATTGTGAGTAATGCCTCTGCCACATGTTTAGAATCAATCGATGACAGGGCTACCGCCTCTCCCCACATAGAACAAGTGTCCACCAGAGTCAGAATGTAGCTGTTCCTTCTCTTGGTTCGGGTGAGAGGTCCCACAAGATCCACGGCAACTCTCTCAAAGGGTGTTCCCACTATGGGCATTTCCCCCAGAGTTGCTGGTGCAGTCCAATGTTTAGGTGCTACTCGTTGGCACTCTGGACAGGATTTTACATATCGTTTGATATCTTCAGTTATTCCTGGCCAGAAATAGTGACAAGCTATACGCTGTCCTGTTGCGCTGATCCCCATATGACCACTGAGGGAATCGCATGCCCTAGTTCCAACACTTTAGTCCTATATGAAGTGGGAAGGACCAGCTGTCCGTGACCATTGGATTCAGATCCAGCCTTCCTATATATCAGCTTGTTCTTCATATAAAACTCTCCCTTGCCTGGAGGTGTATGAGATTTGGGCAACTTCTTGAAACACGGCTTGAGTGTTTTGTCCTCAGCCTGTGCCTTCCTCATCTCATCTGGATGAGTATTTATTGGATTATCCTCCTCCTTTTTAGACTGTGATCTGGTCTGCACTGTTGCCAATATCACAGGTCTCTTGGGATTCCCCAAGAAGACATATCTACACCCCAATATCAGAGGGTAGATTGGCTCATTTATCACTGCTGCTTTTATGATTCCTTCCACATATCGCGTTTTCACCTTTATCCGGGCGACGGGAAGTGTCATGGTAGCTACATCCTTGGTTGCAGTTTGAATCTCCACTGTTTCTGTGGTGTATTGATCGGCCTGCACCAGGTGAGAACTCACAACGGAATCGTAATCTAAACCGGTATCACATAAACACCTTATAGTGACACCATTACAGATGACATCTTCACACACTGGGGGATGGTATGGTTCCTGTAGTTCTGCAGGTTTGACTTTTTTTTTCCTTTTTCCCAGATGTCATAGCAGCACAATGAGGAGGTTTCCTTCTACAATGGTCAGTGTCATGATTGTTCATCTTACAATTTTTACACCACCTTTTTCCTTGGTTGAAAGATTTTCTTTCATCATATTTCCTTTCATCGAATTGTGGGGTTTTATTTTTATTTTCATACCGTGGCCTATCAAACTGGTGCTTACCTTTGTTTTGATCCCTAGGATCAAATGTATTAAAGTTCTGTGGTGCCCTAAAGTTATCCACCTGTTTCTTTTTATTACCTGTTACCTCTGCTTGAGCTGCTTGATACCTTTCAGCAACATTTAGCAACTCACCCAGCCTCTCTGCACCTTGTTCCATGAGAAACTTTCTCAGGTCTGGAGCCATGGACTCTCTTAATTGTTCTATAAGGATCATTTCCTTAAGATCTTGGGTTTTCCCCAGAGAAGTCCATTTCTCCAAGTATGTTTCTATTCGTGCAGAGAACTGGTGATAGGTTTCACCTGACAGTAGTTTAGCATTCCTAAATTTTTTTCTATAAAATTCTGCGTTTTTTTCATACCTTAACAAAAGAGCCTGCTTTAGCATGTCATAATTTTCCTGATCACCTCTGCTCATTTTAGCAAAAACTTCATAAGCTGCCCCACGAAGTCCTTGAGATAACTTTAAGCTCTACCTTTCTCTCTCTAACCCATATGTGGTAGCTAATAGTTCATATCTATTTAGATAGCTCTCAATATCATCGTCTTTCTCAACGAAATGATCTAAATGAAAATTCATAGCTGAGGTTGAGGCTCCCTGGCTAGCAGTGGCATCAGAGGCAAAGGGACTGGCACCATTTTCAGGAGCATGGCCTTGAAACTCAAACTCCCTTAGTCGTAACTCGTGTTCCCTTTGTAATCTCTTCTCCTCCTTTTCTGCTTCCCTCTCTGCAGTCAATCTTCTTTCTTCTGCTTCCCTTTCTGCAGCTAATTTCTTTTCTTCCCTTTCTGCAGCCTGTCTTCTTTCCTCGGCTTCCAATGCTTTAGCCTCTTTGTCAGCCTCAATCTGCAACCTCTTAGCCTCAGCCTCAATCTGCAACCTCTTAATCTCTTTTTCAACTTCTATTCTCTTATCTTCGGCCAATCTTTCAGATTCTAATTTTCTTTCGGCCTCTTTTTCTAATCTTCTTTCTTCCCGTTCAATATATTTGTCACATTCAGCAGTTACATAAGAAATCATAATTTGCCCGTCCATTCCTAACTCTTTCGCAGTCTGTACAGCAGCAGATCGAAATTTGGCCAGGTCCGCCATTTTCTAACAGATAAATGTAAACAATTTCTAACTAAACAATATACTCTGTAATTAATTATGTAATTACAACACAGGCACTGAGAGCTCAACCTTATTTAATTCCACCCAAGGATACCTTTTAATTCTTATAATTCCCAATATATATAACAGGAGATAGTTCACTATCCCGGCTTGGCCCCCAATATATGTGGTAAAGTGGGATAATATAAATATTTATAGGGGACTTAGTGTACTGACTGAGATCAGCTGTGAAGGTATCTGTATCTAATAGGTGTAGTGTTTTACAGATAACCTTACTTGCTGCCACATATGTATACCTCAGTCAGAATTATTCTGGAATATTGTGATGACTACTTTATTTGTCTAGGGTATGTATATGATGAAGTGTAAGTCACAACAACTACAGACAGATAAACAATTTAATTTATTCCACCACACTTGACAACACTGTGACACTCACATACATGGAACATTCTATGAGACTATCTTAAACGAGTCAGTTTGAAAAGTCAAATATATATATATGTATTAATTTCTTTACATAGAGATATCCTGATTCAACTACACAGTGAACCAGGAATCACAATCAATATTCTTACAAGTAGTATGTACACAGTTTATCAATTTACTCTTGTTATTGACATATTTTATTATTCTTATCTTATGTGTGTAAGTTGTGAAGTAGTAATATGAGTTAATACTGGTTTTGTTTTTCAAGCTAGAGTGTTGTTTGTCATCATGACTTCAAGTGTCTTATCATTGGGAAAAGTTCACAGTTCCTGTCAATTTAAACAGTTTATATTCCCTCTTTATTTACTGTCAATTTTAGAGGGGGCACATAATGTTGAGCTCCATGGCCACACTTTCTTAACTTTCGTGAGGACTGCAGTAAAAGACTCCTCTGCTCGATTACTTCAATGAGTTCTGGAGCCACCTCACTGGTCGCTATCTGGACCCAGTAGTATGCTGTCAGCCTCAGGATTCAGTAACTCAGGCCAAATGCTGCCTCAATGACTTTTGACCACCGTCCCACAATTCAATGGAAATAATAAACAGTTTCGTTGACTGGCAATGAATAGGCACAAATTCCGATCTGCCTCTTGTCCCAGGCTTTTATTTTAGAAAAAATTATGCACTGGTGCTCAACGCACTGTTCTTAGTAGGTTTATTACAAGATGTGGCAAGGAACAGACGCTCTGAACTGACTATATTGGCAGATCTAACCAATCATGCCATGTCTACACATCTTTTCAAAAAAGTACCCCTTCTATTCGTTTCCCATAACAACAGAAAACTAGTATTTGCAGTCCAACTAATCGTGTTTAGTCTTACATCTCATTCCCGCCAATCAAATAGGAGTTAACATGGTAGGCTATTTCCATAACGTAATGTTTTTCAAACACGTTATAAAAAAAATTTTATGAGCAGAAATGATTTTATGCTGTCAGGCACCCCCACTATTGTATTTTGGCCATAATTATTTTATTAACAGACTAAAGGCGTAACACATAACATATTCTTGGCTAGCAAGTCCTGCCGTACAATAATATATAAGTTAAAGCGAGCTACATGGTGGCGTTCCAAATATGTGTTTTCCAAAGATAGTCGTATATTTGTTTTTTTACCACGCGTTCACTTCTATGTCATAGGGTGTCTTCTGTACTTTCAGGAGCTTAGATGTAAATCAGTAGAATTTCAGGTTTCCTAATAAGCATTTTTCATGTTTTAAAACCTGATTCTTGTAGTAGTTGTAGTGTTTTTCTGACACTGTTTATTTGAAAAAAAGTTAGTGCTGGCCTTACACGTGGAATTGGCGTTACTATTAATCGCGCGACGCGTGTAGGGTTGCATGCTTCCTGCCTTCAGTCGTCCCTCTCTCTCTCCTACTTTCATCTGTCTTTTAGTTACGCCGTGTATAAAATGGAATGAATGAAATATTAAATCTAGGTCATTGATCAGCTTGCGTATCTCAAGGTTTTTCTTAGAAAGGCAGTACACGTTTCATTGAAGAAAGCGTGTAGTGATACAGTAGGCTTTTACTATCAACGTGAAAGCGTTACAAATTGCAGACGAAGTAGAAAACAAGGGGGATTTCGAGTACAGTCATTGTGACAGCACTGTTCTTTACCATTCTTCTTTCCTTTTATTAAATTTATTTGTTAGGCTTTGCATTTACGTTTTAATTTATATATGTGGATTAGAATTTCTCACGACAATATCGAATGTAGGTTTAATGATGATTTTAGTGCTTTTCAACATATTTTGTTTCATGGTAATACTTAGTTTGTACTTCTCAACATATTTTATTTCATGTTTATAATTAGATACTGTGAATGTGAGTATGCTATTATTTTACCTTTACAACGTTGAATTTCTTGAAATTTATTTTTATTTATTGTTTTATTTATTTTATTTTATTACTACTTCCCCCCCCCCCCCCCCCCCCCCCCCATAATTACTAGCTTGTTTGTTTCAACAACAAAAAAATACTCATTTTTTTATTATGATTGCATACTGTAAACGAATGCTGTTATGTTAACTTTATAATGTTGCAAGCCTTTAAATTAATGCTTAAAGTATCATGTGGGAATAAAAGGATATAGTATGCAAGATTAATGAGAGTGAAAGGGCAGAATGTTAGACGGGCCTGCGCGCCCAATTCTTTACCCTTCAAAAATAAAGTTCGTTTGTTCGTTCGTTCGTTCGTTCTCTGGTTTCAGGACCGGAGTGGAGAATAAGCAGATGACTAAACAGAATTTTTCTCACCGTCAAACAGTGAGGGTGAAAAGTTAAGACAAGTTTGAGTCTGTCAGATGTAGTAGTAGGTTTAGCAGTAAGTGCAACCTGACGAGTAACATGACTAATGCGATTAAGGGCATCAGATAAGACTCTTTCAGGATAGTGACGTCGGCGAAAGAAATCGAGCATTTCTTGAGCTCGTTCACGGAAATCATCTTCATCGTGACATATCCGACGTAAGCGTAGAAGTTGAGAGTAGGGAATGGAATCTTTACAGCTGAGAGGGTGAGAAGAGGTGTAAAGAAGGAAACCATGAGCATCAGTAAGTCAAAACAAAAAGTAGAAAACTAGTTTACTTACCGGTTTATCCTAGAATCCTTGGTTTTAAACCATTAAAACAAACTCCATCCACCATCCTTGTTTAGAAGAAGGTCAAAAGGTGTCACAGGGAACTTTCTCCCTTGATACGTGATGGGAATACACTGCCAAATTTAGTTTCTCTGATCCTCACAGGAGAGGCAGTTTTAAAGGCATACAATCACCCCACAAGCAGGGAAGGCAGAAGTACGACCTCTTATCATTCAGCACTGAAAAATGTCGAACCCGGACAAGATGCGGAAACGCACATCAAGACTTCAAAGTCAGAACGTCGCACACATCAGTTCATGGATGAGTGTGGAACAGGCCGAATTCAGCACATCTCTAAGGCATTCTCTATGCTACACAATTCACTCTCAATTTGTCTCAAGAAAGAGGTTGTACCAGAGGAAATAATTTGCTTCCAAGTTAAAGGAGATCATGAAGGAACCTTAAAAGGTCCGACGCAGCCTGAGATTGCTGTAACAGGAAAGGCCGGGGAGCAGTCAGAGGTGACCCCTTCCTGCCTTTTATATGAACACCTCCTTATAGAGGAGCGGATACAGAGCGAAATGGGAAGGAAACCCAAAGTACCTCGTGGAAAACTATTATTTAACTCACCTCTTAATGGAGAGGCGGTGTTAGAGGAGTAGTCCTCCTCTAAAATCATTGGAGAAGGATATATGTCTGGATTACCTTATTCAACCTCCTATCCTCCTATGAAGGAGATTGTCTTTGATGAGTACATTTACCGCCAACCGAGTGGATGTATGTATGCGCCATTTCGGGGCTCAACTCAAACTATGGTTATCGTGAGAGAACAAGCTAAGAGACTTGAGTCATTCCCCCCCCCCCCCCCCCATCCCCAACCCGCTGCACATGGATTTAGAAAAGCCCCAGACTGAGAACATTACGTTCAAGCTTTTGATTGGACATCAGTTTTACGCCCACTCGTGCCCTACAACCCAGGGAGAAGTTTATGGCAAAATCAGACTGATAGAAAATAGTTTCGGCAAGAGAGGGCGCAAGAACACGCCCCATGTTGCATCGTAATCGTCTAAAGCCCACTGATTGGAACTGTGCAATTTGTCACATTTAACTCGACGTCTGAAGATCGGGATTAGGATGCACCCTATCTTACGTCATGATAACTGGCGGAGCAGGAAAGCTAACAGACGTAGTCTAGGAAAGAACTACTCCACCAGTACGCATGTCACCCCGTGTAGTTTCTGGGAATTGCTCATAAGAAACGGAAAGAATAGAACTACTGCTCACTTAGGCAGGTCGTATAAGGTGACCAAAATAAGGATGTATAGGATGGTAGCGACCTTGTCAGGACAACCCATTTCCTATCAACCAACATGTCGTCGTCAAGCCATACGTTTTAATGCAGGCCCATTGCAAGGAGAATGTCAGCTACAGTGGTGGAAGAAGAAGGAGAGTAGTGCGAGGAAAGCGAAGATGAGAAAAACAATTTTTTAGGAATGATCGAGAAGACCAGACCTCAGTAAGTTAGACCGCAGGTCAAACTGAAGGGGGAGGCTATGTCGTAACACGGTCTATTCTTCTCTCCATCTTTATCTCCCTTCTCTTCCAATCTCTCTCACTCTCTTCATTATTCTCAGTAATTTTCATATTACACTACGGTCTTTTCGGGGATGTAGTCAGCGTTTCTCGTTCTCATACATCACGGCGCTTACTAATGGTCACTGTGCAAATACCGCAAACATATCAACCCCAGTTTATAACACATGGCCAGAGGATATACCTTTATTAAGAAGAAAAAGGCGTCTTAAAGTCTAGAGATACATTGCTTTATTGCATCCTATTTGATGGACCTGATGGAGAACGCCTAAGTACCAAATTTCATTGTATCGGCCAGCACGTGTATGCCTTCTCGTAGTAACCAGTAATTACCACGCGGGGAAGCTTTCTCACGCGAGACGAAGTTCAAAATTGCGTCACACGAGCTCAGAGCTCAGGGTGAGAATTTACGTGTGATTACGCCGGAACACCCACCCCTCACAATTCAGTAACGCGAGCAACGATGAAAGACGACCGAACTATTTAGAACACGTGGGAAGAGATTCATAAAAGCTAGAAGCTTAGACGCAAACGCCACTTACACTCACAAATTGTGGGCGGAGTGCATCTACATGGCGGGGAATTCTACATTACAAGCACTTTGGTATTAACCAAGCGGTGTTGTATGATTTCACTCTGTGCAGGTTCGTATAAACTTCGCAAAATATGTATATAAAATATTCATTGGTATAAATGTATTGTTATTCTTGATATGATCTAAACATGTGCTATGTGAATGATTGTTGCTTGTACAAAAACTTATCACAACTAGCCCCACAGCCAATAGAAGATAACATCTATCATATTAATTGCTTTATCTCTTACAAAGATACAGGCAGTCCCATGGCAGAGATTGTCATAGAGAAATGAAGTGTTAGAAGCTTCATTATGAAAGATCCCGCTTTTACGAGGTTAGGTGACCAGGTTCCTTCCTCGCTGCCTTTTCCTTCCCTTGCTCGAGAGCACAGCTGAGTGCCCATTTACAGTTGTTAAACTGGAGTGTTCCACAGCCAGGTTTCAGTCCCAAAACTATATAGTTGTGCTACAGAAGAAAGCAATCTGACCGCTTGGCCAGTCGGACGCTTACTTTATATATGTGTGTAATATAAATGTATTATATTTTATTGCTATTCCTCATTGTGTGAAGGAACGGACTACGATTGTAGAACACAGTTCTTGGGAAAAGATATTGGCTAGATTAATTAACTCCTGAAATTTCATAAGTTTACCTATCATGTCTAGACTATGAGATGAAGTCAGAGGACATTATGTCGATCTGCGGAGGTGTGACTGTATGAAAGTGAAGAATAATTATTTTATATAACATGGAAAGTTTGCCTGTAATCTCTAGATTATATTACATAATAGTCCTCTTATTGAATGGAAGAGGATAATTCTGATATGCCTGGTGTATGCTAATTGAATGGGAATGATAGCTGTTCCTATATGACAGGAAAACTCATGAAGCCACATTTATGTCTTCAGACTTTTAGGTTTCTGAGCGGACAACATTCGCAGTTGCAGAATTCAGTGTCCGGCGCCTGACAGTAACAGACAGCCAGTCTTTTGACCGAGCAGCAGAACCAAAGCCAGAGATCTCGCCAACTCCTACGCATAAAGGGGCATAGATCAACGCTCGCACGAGAAATGTCATATCGCTGCTGGATGACAGCACCTAACAACCTACGCCAGGGTTGACAACACAGGATTACAGATAAGTCAAAAAGCATAAGGATTATTTTCCTCAAGAAATCTCAGAGATCTTATTCAAATTCCAAACCGAACTTTCACCTAAATACCCAAGGAACTATATTTAAAGTGCTTTCCAGAGTATTACAAAGTGAACATTACAATCAACAACGTTAGGCAACTCTCACGATAGTCACACCAGTGCTAATGATGATTAGTAGGACATACTAGGACTTTTACTCATTCAGTGTTTATGTCCATATTATTATTTTCGTTTACCTTTTCATTTTCTTTGTGTCATATATGTGGTTTATTGATTAAATATCCGTACATTCGTTATATAATCTACCAAGTTGTCGAGTGAGTTTCTTACATGTACTGTCTCTTAAATCGATATATGTGTCATTTCCTCAGTATGAGAGGATGGTGGCTTAATAATAATTAAAATTTCAGTAAGAATAATAGGGGAGATTTGTCGCAAGGAAACAGAATCCATTCTCATGTGCCCTTCTGAGACATTATTTCTTTGTGAGAATATTCGCCTTCCTATTCACCCTTACTTGTATAGGAATCCAACATTTAACGAGCCACTTATCAGATCCTATATGTCTTTCTTACATTTCTTAATTTACATCTTTCTTATCCAACTGTGCTGTGACAATTAATGTCCAGTTCGGGAAAACGGCGCGACACCCAGTGTGCTTTTAAAATATCATTTTAAATTTTAATCCATGACCAATCTCCCAGTTATGACATCATTACTTCCGTCTCTGTTATACAGACTGGCGAACATGTCTGTGATCTCATTCCTGAATGACTGTTTTCCTCATAATGTCTCCTCAGATAATAATTACAGAAATTTCTTGGCGGAAGCGATTGTGCAATCATCACTCGTATTCAAATTCCTCCACCAGACGAATAACCACTGTCAAACCGCACAGACAATTTTCACAGACAACACCTGGCCTTCTTTTTTATGTTGTCTAGGTATAGTCGAGGTCAGCTGTCAAAACCATCTGTGTCAACAATCATTTTCACGGTGATCGTAAGAAGCCAACTTTTGTTGCAACATCTTAAGTGATTACAATTAATCCTTAAGGATGGTCATTTATTCTCAAAATAAGACTAGCACTGTTAGAGTATATGTTAACAAATCTAAGGCGCGCCGATGGGGCAGATCTATGTGTATAAAATGAAGACATAAATGAGTAGTGTAGGAAAGAAAGACAAACGTTAAAGGACACAATCCAAATATTGTTACATACCCAGTCACCTAAGATGTTTTATTAAATATTCAGGTTTGGGCGTGCACGTTTAACAGGCGTGTGCCTTCCTCTAATACTGTTCTGGATGACAATTCTCTTCTCCTCCACTCCATTATATCTTTGGCGAGTGACTGAGTTTCTCGTTTGGCAACGTGTGCAGTTTTGTACGTACTGTCGTAACTCTGCTCACCGTTTGGGCTAAAAGTAAACCCCTTTAAGGTTACTCATGGTGTTTCGTACAGGAATATGTTCTCTTGAGGACAACTCATGTCCTGATATCAAGATGGAGGATCTTAAGGGTAGAAGCACCATAAGTTGCTTCCCCTGCCTCGTACGTCGAAATAAAATTAAATCTTCTTTGAAAACTGTTCCAATCGAAGACTGGGACATGGTTCTATTTCGCTGGTCCGAGTAGGGTGCTAAGGTGACATCATCTTCTTGCGCTCTTTTCAGATCTGCCCTACTAAGAAGAAGTTGTGAGTAGTTGTCGGAGCCCTAAAATGTTGAGAGGTGTTGTTAAAGACATATTTTATATATATTTTTTCTATTATGGTCAAGGGGAAATTATACGTTGTAATACTTTTGTACAGGCCAGACTTTGGGTTACATCCCTTGACTTGTTCGATCCAGAGAACCCTGCAGAATTTTCTCGTACCAACGAGATTGAGAACGGAGTTCACGGTTTGCGGTAACCGCGCATGCTTGACTTTTAAGCGGGGACTGATATGCGAAATCTCGTGACAGTCCGCTCTAGGTTTTGACCAGGCAGGTCAGCCATGTTTGTTAACTGTGATTCAGGGAGATATTTTCTAGCGGAATAGAATTGTTGGAGACTCCCTATGTTATTTATGCAGCCTGGGATAGTATGGCTGGTATTTATTGTGCAATGTGCATTAGATTTGTATTGTTAGAGCCGGGAAGGTAAGAGGAACATTTACTTTGCCTTAGAGCCAGAAACTTGATACGGCTCATGTATCGCATTGCCAGAAGAGTATTTACATTTGTTTAAGAGCCAAAGGACTGATACGGCTCATGTATCGTATTGCTATTGCTTAGCCATGAACGTATGCGGCATCTAATATATATTGTCAGAGAAGACGAGGAGAAGATTAACATTGATTTAGGAGCCAAGGACTTTATGCGGCTCCTCTACTGTATGGATAGAGAAGGGAAGGTGGAGAGAATAGATATACGATGTTCTCTATGATGTACCATTATTTGTAACTCGTAACAGTGATCGTTTACCATGTACCAAGTAATGTTTACGTTGATGTGACTTGTTTAATAAACAGTGTAGACTAGTCCAGGAGTTACTCCAATGTGTGCATCGTGTGGGTGTATGATGATTGTTTTACTGTATACTACACGTCATTCGCGTCCTTTGACAGCTGCTCACCCACACACTTCTACTTCTGGAAGTACCCGGCGTTGCCCGGAGGTCTTACACCATGCAATACGTAAACTGTGATGTTCAGTTCATTATCCATACACTTATCAGTGGTGTCTACGCTACTATGCCTACCACGCCACTTTACTTCAGACAATAAAACAGTCTTTATCAGGTGTGTGATCTGTTCCATCACCTTCCTCGCAGAAAAAATATGGTTTTCACCATTCTGGTTGTCCGGTTTACGGCGAACAGAACAATCTCTCATAATCTGTCGAATATCCTGTTGCAAACCTGGCCAGAAGTGTTTCAAGGACGCGTGTCTGCCTAGGGCACGGGATCCTTTAAAGGGGTATGGCAAGGTAGTATGCATTTCCTGCATTAAGCGGGTGCGGTAAGGTAGAGAACAACTAACTGCCTCTTGTTCCCCACCCGTCTATAAACCAAACCTTTCTCTCTATAATATGCCCACTGTAAAGTATGGGAGTAACTGCCATACAACTTTGAAAAGCAAGGCTTTAGGGATTCATTCTCCCTTTGTGCCTTCTTCAGCTCCGATATATTGGGGTTGATTAGAGATGAGATCTCAGGGGCCTCTTGAGCTTGTCCTGGGTTCGCTCTCTTTTGTGTCTATTAGGAGTCTCGCGAGGGATCTCCAGGAAGCCCATATTTCCTCCCTATAATGGGAGGATAGACTAAATGGTCTAAATTGCGGTATTGATTTCTTCCCGCACATATCGGGTGGAAACATCAATTTCCTCAACCGGAAGCATATTGTTACGCGTCTATTTTTTGCGCACCGCAATGCGTTCATGATTTTGAAACATCGCAGTACTCAAATACAACGTCGATATATTAAAATGACGTCAAATAAAATAATTACTTAGATGCGCGTGCAGAGCAACGGCAGCTGACTTTTGGAAGTGTCTCCAGCTGGTCGGGCTGTGTTTCATATGTGTTTTCTTGAGGCCGCTTGGTCCCTCTACGTGCTTAACTTTTGTATAAAGAAAGTGTCTGTACTTATTGATTCCAGTAGTTTCGTATAATGTAGATGAGTATTTTGAAAATATTGAGAAATCATATAATTATGTTGCGAACCTCAACTTGACGGACTTTACGGAGAGGTGTTGAATGCACCATTATTGTTACAGTGTAACAGACTTTGAATTATGGCGCTGTAGAGCTGGCCGATGGACAGTGTATAAATATAATTATTCTATGTCGTACAGATAGGTGTGAATAAATTTTCTGCCCGTCTGAGAAGAGTGGATGGTGATAGATACGTGAAAAAACAATCTACTATTACAACTGTAAAAATTTTTTTTTTAATTAAAGAAAAAAATATGTCCTTAATTTATTCCACCACACTCAACAACCCGTCGTGATGCTGACCCCATCATCCCTAGTGTGCCGATGGTCAAGAAAATATGGGCCTAACACTATAATCTCAATATGCGTCAAAGGGTGTGTAACGGGATCCTTTACCTTCTTTTTACACTCTGGAGTCAGTCTGGAGCTAGGGAAGGTGATTAAATTAGAGACTGCCCAATGCACTTTCTTTGCTTTGCTCAGGAACCTTCTTCTTCTTCTTTGATCCATAACCGCCAACCGTCAAAGACGTCAGCGGCCATCACGCCTGGTGGCGTCTTGTAGGGCAGCAACAAATTGATTCCACTTTGCTCGGTCGGCGGCCATCCTTCGTACTGTGCTTCAACTCTGGTTCATTCTTTGCATCTCAGCTTCCACAGTTCTTCGCCAAGTTATTTTTGGTCGGCCTCTTTTTCGCTCTCCCTCAAGGGTTCATAGCATAGCTGTTCTTGTGATGGTATCAAGGTCCCTTCTGAGGACGTGGCAAACCCAACTTTAGCGTCTGCCAGCTATGATGGTGTGCATGTCCTCCTGGTTACTCCGAATAAGTAGTCCTTGGTTGCTGATGGTGTTTGGCCAAAAGATTCGGCAGGAACATTCAGCTGAGTCTCTGTTGGTTCCTTATTCAGTGTTTCTCTGAAGTGCTCTGCCCATCTTGTTTTCTGTCCCTGTGCTGTGGTGATGAGATTTCCTTGCTTGTCTCTTACTAACGTTATGTTGTTTGATCCTCGTTTTCCACTGATAGTTTTAGTTATTGTGTATACTGTGCTTTGTTCATTTCTCAGTGCTGCATCTTCTGCCTGTCTTGCAAGGTCATCAAGAAATGTCCTTTTGTTAGCACGGGTTTAACGTTTTACTTCCTTGTCCAGCTGACTGTACTGTTCACTATATATTGCCTTTAACCTGGGAGACTTAGCTTCTGTTTTCTTTCTTTTCATTTCCTTTCTCTTCATTATGGTGTTTAGCGTTTCTGGTGTTATCCAGTCTTGGCTCTTTCTTTCCTGGAATCCCAAGCATGACTTGCTGCTTTCCTTGTATATCGTTGAGATAGTGTTGAATTTCTGGTCGATATCATCGGTCTCTGTTCTTTCCTGGCTTTTGGTAATCTGATATCGTCTCTTTACGTCGACCATGAACGCTTTTCTGGTGAGGGGGTCCTTAAGTTTCATGATGTTATATCTTTTCTATTTGACTGCAACTGGTCCAGCAGCTCTGAGTTTCAACTTCAATCTTGCTACTATTAGGTGTTGATCACTTCCCACATCTGCGCCTCTTCTTACTTTCACGCTCAGGCCCCACTGCTCCAATAAAATTGTGATTGTTAAGGGGAGGAGCTACACTGAAATGCTATTTTCGTTATTAATTGCTGGAATTCAATGAAAATGCACAGACTTAACCTATATTAATACTAGATACGTAACAAGGAAGAGTTTTATGGCACTGCACTACCGGTTGCCATAGAAACGGTGGCCATATTGGATTCTATTGTTCTATTTCCATTTGCTAAGGCTTTTTTATTTATTAAGCTACGAATACTAAATATGAACACAACGTTTATCATTATATTTTAAAACTTTTCTATTGGTGGATTTTTGATAACTTTAATACAAAAAAAAGTTGTAGGACTTTGAATATAGTGTCTAAAAATAGTAACAAATTTTGATAAATTTTACATTACTTTTTGCAATAAATCAAAAGTTTGATCAGATACTCAAAATCCATCAATGTAAAAGTTTTAAAAGATTATGGGCAACATATGTGCCAATTTTTATGTCAATTAACACATAAGTGTGGACGTTTTAAGGAAATTAGGATGAGAAAATTAGATTTTGAGAAAATCGCATTTTTCTCCATAAATAGACTACAATTAAATAAGTCTGTAATATTGCCTCTGAAAAATTGCTTACTTTTCATTTAGAACATACTGGTAGCATAGCCAGCTTCCTCTGCAGCTTCCTATCTGGCTTTCTGTTGAAATTTGTGCCTAATTTCCTTCCTTGTCTTAGCGCAGTTTTCTGCCGTTTTAGAGCTGAGCAATATTGGATTCTTTGTTCTATTTCAATTTGCTAAGGCTTTTTTATTTATTAAGCTATGAATACCAAATATGAACACAACGTTTATCATTATATGTTAAAACTTTTCCTGAGATGGATTTTTAATAACTTTAATAAAAAAAAAAGTTGTAGGACTTTGAAAATAGTGTCTAAAAATAGTAACAAATTTTACTAAATTTTACATTACTTTCGTCAATTAATCAGAAGTTTGATCAGATACTTAAAATCCATCACATAAAAAGTTTTAAAAGATTATGGGCAATATATGTTTCAATTCTTACATAAGAGTGGAAGTTATAAGAAAATTAGGATTAAAAAATAGATTATGAGAAAACCGCATTTTTATACATAAGTAGTCAACAATTAAATAAGTATGTAATACTACAGCAAAAAAATAACTTACTTGTCATTCAGAACATACCGGCCATATATCCAGCTTTCTCTGCAGCTTCTTGTCTGGCTTTCTGTTGAGATGTGTGCCTAATTTGGTTCCTTTTCTTAGTGCAGTTTTCTGCCGTTTTAGAGCTGAGCACGAGACGTTTGCGCTTTCTTGCTCCTGACAGTCGATAAGCCTCTTTTCCACTGTTCAGCCCCAGGACTTTCTTGAAAAATATAGCAGCCTCAGGTCCTTCATTAAATTCAGCAACTGCACTTAGAAAGCAGAATTCAACCCGCTTTCGGGAATGGAAGATATGCTTTGGCACTTTACTTCAAATAACTGAATGAAGGCTCTCATTGGAGTTTTGGGTAGCCTTTCTTTCACAGCGACTCAACAGTTTCAGATTTGTCAGCCTGTCATACACTGGTGTCAAATGTCTGTTCAACAGCTTAAAGTCCAGGGGCGTATGTATACGTTTTTGATTCCCAAAAGCATACTCATTCCTAGATAAGGCTGCTTTATATAAACACCAAGAGTCTTGGCCAGTAGGACAAAACTGATGCTGGGGATAATCATCAGTTGAATAGCAATGATGTAGGCTAGCCATAATAGCGTTCTTCATATCAGCTGCAGTAGCATGTTGCCTGATAGCCCTGGAATAATAAATGCCAAGCTTTCGGATGGCTGTATCTGTCAGACGGCCACGGCCACGTCCTCCAAGCGTAACTTTTTGCTTGCGGCAATCAGCAACTAAATTACGAAGAGCTGTAATCATTCTTTTTCCTACATGGTTAATACACTCTTCTTTGATGATTTCAACATTAGGGCCATATGGTTTAATTTCCATGACCCTATTGAAGGCTTTGCTATCACCATCACTTAACATGGTGGTGTAGCGAAATTTGTGTTGTATCACAGACCGGCTCCATAAAACACTAACTGCCTCAGCCTCCATCACACCTGAACTTCCTAGAAAGAAGAAAAGGTATGAATTAGTAACACTTAAAATAATGATGTAAGCAAACATTGAACACTTTCCTTTACAATGTAGAAGCAAATGTAATACAATGGAAGCAAAGCAAACACATGTAAGTAATAAATTACGTTACTAAAACTGATACTTATGGAGAAATTAAAATTAGATCAGTGAAGGAGAAATCAAAAATAAGATTCAGAAGTAAATACCTTCAAAATTTATATCACATCCTTGCTTCACATGCTCCTCTTTCCATTTGCTGAAGTTTCCCGGGGGCTTCCTTCTGGTACAAAGAACCAGTTGTAGCACATGCCTGACAGTATTTTGAAAGCACATGGGCATCTATAACAAGACTTGTCAAGATCTCCACAACACAACCAATACCAATTTTTGAACTGTGGCCCCTTGTGAGCCAGCTGCCATCAAAACTGACTCCAGTATCCACAATATCTTAATGATTTGGTTGATTGCTCTGAGCACAGTTTACGCTGCGTGCTAGCTTAGCAGCATGATCAAATATTAATTTTGCGAGTTCTGGTGTTTGAAAATAAATTTTTTTTTGCAATTGTGTTGAAAGTTTTTTTATGCAGGCCAGGCATATCCATGTTCTGTGCAAAGTAGTTAAATTTATAGGGTCCCATTCCTGATAACAATGATGATAGAACTGCAAATTTGTTCACACTGAATGAATTATGTTCATCAACCGATGATGTGTACGTTGATGCAACCGTTTTGTTGCAAACACAACAATTCACTTTGATGTGTTGAACAAGACCTCTCTTGGCCTGATTATTAATTTCTGCAGACAGCTTGCCACAGCATTCTGGACATGCAAGCTGACTAACAAGGTTACATATCTCAGACATATCAACTATATTTCTGGAGACTGTATTGTTAGGTGTTGAAGCTTCTGGCACCGATGAGGCACTTAGTTCCAGCTTTTTACAGAACCGTGGCGTGGTGTGAGATAAAGAGGTAGAAGTTGTAGAGGAGCTTGTGCTGGCTCCTTCATTTACAGCTGAAGCTGACAGCATAACCTCAGACAGACTAGGCTCATTAGGGGGACCATTTAGTTCTGAAAAAAGTACATAAGAAATAATCACAGCTCAAGAAACATATGTCACATGCTTGTAAATACCATGATAATTTATCGTATAATGTGGAATCATGTCATTTTGTCAAACCAGAAAAATGTGATCGCTGTTTACTGCCAACGCGTTTACTAAAAGCTTGCAAATACATAAATTTAAAAAAATAATAGCTTATTCACATGTGACATTTTTTTTAAAGTATATCGTTGAACCCTTTATGGGTTATAATTAGGACATATTGTGTATTAATTCAAGAAAAATAAGTCAGATTTCCAATTTCAAAATATAGTACCTTCTTCCCCCTCCACTCAGTTCTAACAGAGTCAATCAAAACTAAATTTGTGTAGCCTAAATGTGTTGTGCGTGCCTGGCTTTCTACAGTGATTCATTTTGTACCATTACCATAACAAAATTAGCGACTTTTACCTGCACTGTCTTGGTTCCATCTTTTCTCCCTGGCCGTTTCCATGTTTAGATGACGAAAGCTATTCTTTATTCGAGGCATTTTCAACAAAAAGTTCCGAAAAATGAGTTTAACTAAATATGTGCATAGAATTTATCAATCCGACCCATATTGTCAACACGGCGGTTACAAGTCACGTGGATTCACGCAGCCAACGAAAAGTTTAGAATAGTGAGCGGAAAAAGCCGATGTCAGCGAATCTCCGACGATTTCCATATATAGAAGTAATCGATAAAAAAGCGACCCATAAATCCTCGATCTTGGCGGGTATAATTTTGTTACCAAAATAAATGAACTACATCACAGGATTCCCCAGATCTACGCAAATCCAATGATGTATAATACGTAGGGGTGCAGGCTTGGTTGCTATGGAAAAAAACTAGGTCCAATTAGGCATATTTTCTCGAGTTTGAGAAAATCTCTCTGTACCATACCTTTTTCAAAGTCAAAATACATAGTTAGAGTGCATTTTGACATTTAATTCTGTTATATTTAGATTCAGGAGATGTTAAAGTATCAGAAAATGGACTAATCCCAAAATCCATCATTTTTGTATTTTGACGTAAATTTAATGCCCTCTCCTCCCCTTAAACAATCACGCGCACCAGCGGTCTTTGTGTACAAAAATTATTATATCTCATATCTCCAACAAAGATCACTTTAAAAATCAAACTGTATGTAAACTTTAAGATGCTGTGGAAAAAAATAAATTTCTATATTGTGTGTTCAGAACCCAGTAAATATAAACGTTGTCTAGGGGGAATTATTGTTACTATTCTTTACTCTCAACACAGGACGCACAACACACTCTACCTCGAGTTAGACAAAGATTTAATAACAGATTTTAGTCATTAATCTAGACTCAGACTAAGATCAAATCTCGGACACGAGCCACCTATCTGTCGTACATATAGGTTTTGAGTTATTTTTCTGCCCGTCTGAGTAGAGTGGATTGTGATAGATACGTGAAAAAAGAAGTGTGAGAAATAAATTTCATGGATGACAGTTTAAGAAGAAGATATGTCTCTGGAATGAGTAAGTTTCTCTATTACAGCCTATCTATACGACTATAATTTAGTACAAGACAACCTTGTCCTCCTCATACATATAAATATAAGTTTAACGACACACACACACACACACACACACACACACACACACACAGCTATGTGACAACAAGACTTACAAACGTGGAAAACTACGGTTAATTTGGTATGGGTCTGACCAACACCCAAAGGTAAGTTTTCTTTGTTTTTTATTATCATTAAACTTGACAACACCAAATATCTAAAGAAAGATCAAATGACAAAACACAGGTTTACCTACATATAAAACAGCAGAATAAATGTCCTTTATTGAGAAAAGAATCCAAAAAGCTAGTAACCCCAAAGGTCAAAGGTTAGCACTATGTTACAGAGTAGACAGTAAAGAAACAAGTTCCTACTAAAAGCTACCCAGTAAATAAACAAGTTTAAGCAAAATCCAATGTTGGTAAAGTTCCTATAACAAAGAAAAATATTCACTCTCTCTGTCATACAGTGGCCACTCAATCACGCTTACCTACTCTTGGTGATATCCCTTGGAAATACAATTTTCCTGAATATAAAAAATGCCAGATTTTAATTCCCAAATTGTTCACAGTCCATCCTCTAACAAATCAAGACTAGTGAGGTGAACGCCGAATCGGGTGTTTTAATTTTCCCCTGGATAAACAAAATAGTTAGTGTAGCAGAACGTGCTCTTGAGGTTCACAGTTAAAAAAGAGAAAAATACGTCCAGTATTGGGAAACATCTTGTACTAAAAATGTTATAAATGATGATGATGATGATGATCCTATCGGCTGACTCTATGGGAGAGTGCCGATTCTGAAACAGCGTGACTTTCTGGATAAATCCGCTTGACTACGGCAGTCAGAAGTCGGAAGTATAAGTGTTATTTTGTATACCCCAGTGGGCTGATAAAATGAAAAATATTGCTGGGTTTGGTAAGTCCAGTTTACATTTACAAGGTACGAGGGGCGTTCAGAAATTAATGCACCACATCGTTTTTCTCAGCTAATAATGGAGGTAGAAGCATGAAATTTTGCACACTTCAAATATGGCATGTTCCAATTGTGTGCACGAAATTGCACTGCAACCGGCCAAATAATACTGCTGCACTAAACCGTTGAAATGGAGCGTGTTAGCAACTTGCGTTATAAGCAGCGAATTGTGATAGAATTTCTCGTTGCAGAGAAGGAAACTGTTGTGAACATTCACAAGCGTCTATGTGATGTGTATGGGAGTTTTGCAGTCGACCGGAGTACAGTCAGTCGCTTGGTTCAAAGAATCAGGAAGTGGAGATACGGAGCTGCTTGATCGGCCGCGCTGTGGACGTCCTGCCACAGCCACCAACGCAGAAATGTTGAAATGCGCTAGGGCATTATTCTTACTGATAGGCGAATCACTACTCAACAATTGGCCTTACAGCTGTAAGTCAGCAGTAATAGTGCAAATAAAGTTATAAAAACTCTCGGATTTTCTAAGGTTTGCGCAAGATGGGTCCCTCGAAGTCTCGCAAAAGACCACAGATTGCAAAGGAAAGCAATTTCTTCTGAATTGGTGGAGCGTTTCAATGCTGATGGAGAGAACTTTTTGGCTAAGATCGTTACAGGTGACGAAACCTGGGCACATCATTTTGAACCCGAGACAAAAAGACAGTCAATGGAGTGGCATCATTCGCAATCACCACGAAGAAAGAAATTCAAGACAATTCCTTCAGCTGGAAAGGTCATGATCACTGTCTTTTGGGACATTGAAGGTGTGATTCTTGTGGACGTTATGCCAAGAGGAAGAGACAATCAATTCGCAAGATTACATTAAGACATTGAAAAAACTCAATTAATGTTTTCAATGAGTTCGACCGGACAAGAATCCAGCAGACCTGCTTCTCCTTCACGACAATGCGCGACCTCACACAAGTCTGGCAACACGAGAAGGAATAACCAAATTGGGTTGGACTGTACTACCCCATTCACCCTATAGTCCCGATTTAGCACCCTCTGATTTTCATCTATTTTGTGCACTTAAAGATGCACTCCGTGGGACAAGGTTTGAAGATGATGAATGAGTGATTCATGCAGTGAAGAAATGGCTAACATGATCAAGACAAAATCTGTTACGGGCTAGGAATACATGCACTTGTTTCGCGCTGGCTTAAAGCCGGACAAGTTGATGGGAATTATGTTGAATAATACCGATGTTTACATGACATATCCATGTATATTGTTTATAAATTTCATGTTTTTTGAATAAACAGCTCCTGAGAAAAACGATGTGGTACATTACTTTCTAAACGCATCTCGTAAAATGTTTCTCATGTATCGTTGGCCAATGCTTTGCTCACAAATGAAGTTGGTGACGCACAAGCCAAGAAAAAGACAACATTAACAAATCAGTAAACGAAGAAAAGACCTCTGGACGCCCAAGTCTGCTAGGAATATATAAGAAACAAAAATGGAAAAATGCTACTATTCTATATAGCTACATATATGCACACAACGGGAACACGACGATCTCTTATCCACTTCGTCAGTCCTGATTACATTTAAAAGGCACACGGTGTCTTTCTCTTACGCCTGTATGGTCAGTTTTAGCTAGCGCTGAGATTAGTTCAGATTGAGTTATGCAACTCTCCTGCCCCCTCTCGCACCGGCAGTAAATGTACACTGTTAATTGTTATTCAATTATCCATACGCGCACTTACATAAATATCGCCGGTCTTTAATAGCTATTAATTGTCGGCGTCTGTTTCTCATCGTATGGTATTAAATAATATGCACTTATAATGAATACACACAATGAAATGTAACGTGAATTCTTTTCTGTCACTACCAGTCGCGCCTAGCATTTAAGTCTGTCAACTAAAACCGTCTCTTCTTGTGTAAGAAAACGGGTGGTGAAAATGAACATTATAACTGAACATCTGGTATGAAATAGCTACGCGTTATTTATTTCACTAGTTCTAACAGCTAGAAAATCTAAGTGAATTATAATGGTAAAATCTTAACACTTTTAATCCCGTAAACACTCATTTCTATTATCATAAAATCATATTGAAAATCCCTACGGATACTATTAAATCATTTTCCACAATGGTTCTAGAACTACGTGCTTAGATTATCCAAAAATTCTGAATGACAACTGATAGCGGGTTTAAGAAAACACAGTTTATATCTCGCTATCTTTCTCTGATCTATTGATGATGTTAATTTTCACACCATTGTGTTTACCGGAGAACAGAAACAGAGCTCCCAAAAGAAGCTTACGGCCACTCGGTCAGGCGTTGCTTATCGACATCGGAAGAAATCTTACATCTAACGGTTCTCTCGAAGATTTTGCCCGCGAGTCTGCTTCAAAGCGTATTCGGGGATCCCTTCGTCGAATTCAAAGATACTATGTTATTCATGTGCGGTCTGACAGGTATCGTATAATTGACAGATAAGCTCGCGTGATGAGACTCGATAAACAAACCTGATTCGCTACCTGTTATGACTGGCAGGTCACGAAAGTTTGTAAACCTTTCGGTTGCTTATGTCTAAAGAAAGAGGCGTGGATGAAACTAAGCTTGTGTGAGTAACCCGGCAGTAAATGCATGGCTTTGCTAGCAAATCATAGAACGCTACGAGGTCACAAAAGACTGTCAGATTACTGTAGGCTTTTTTTTAATTATATATCACAGTACGTCCGGGCTTGAAGATGTGAAACCCATTCATATCTAATTTATGAAAATAGAGCAACTATCATCCTTAGCTACCGAGTGATTGCTATCCTCAGTTGCATCATTCTCCTCAATGCTCCAATTTCGACTCATAAAATATGCTCCTACATTCTCTTTCCCTGGTATGTGTTGTACTTTGTACGAGTACACGCTTAACAATAGAGCCCAACGCAAAATCTTTGCGTTAAAATCTTTATTGGCTCCTAGGAATGGTCAGTTTGTACTGTGAATGGAACTCCATATAAATAGTCATGGTGTCATCTGATTCCGTTCACTAGTGCCAAACATTCTCTGTCGACGGTTGAATAGTTCCTTTCTGCGGTAATAAGTTTTCGGCTGCCGTAAGCAACTGCAAACAACAGTATAGGATGTTGGTCGCCTGCCCGAAGCAGTGTCGATCCAATTCCCTTTCCGCTGGCGTCCACGCGAACGACGAAAGGTTTCTTAAGGTCGGGTAACCTTAGAATTGGATATTTGGACAGCTGTTCCTTCAGAGTGACGTAAGCGTTTTCGCACTTGGCGGTCCAAACAATCTTATTGGGTTCTCCGTTCCGCGTAAGATCAGTTAGTGACGCTGTAAGGCCATTGAAGATTTTGATAAACTTTTGGTAATACGCGCAAAGTGAAAGGAATGAACGTGTGTTTTCTCGATGTTTTTGGCAACGTACCACATACAACCTTGAGAAATAGTATGCTCTAGGAAGTCAAGCTTTTCAAAGCAGATAAAACATTTGCTATGTCGGACAGTCAACCCAGCTTCCTTTAGTCTTCTGAGGAGCATAGCGACTGTAGCAATATGTGCTTTGTAGTTATACGTTGCAATAAGTATGTCGTCCATGAAATTGTGAATGTTTGGACTTTACAAAGGCTCGAAAAGCTTTTTCATCATTCTGGTGAAGACTCCTGCTGCATTGTGTAAACCGAAAGGCTTAACATTGAAAGTATAATGTCATTCGCTGGTGCTAAAGGCTAACAAGGGTTTAATTTCCCCCTTCACTGGTATTTGATAAAAACCTTTACTAAGATCTTTCTTGGAAAAAAGTTTTGACTTACTTAACTTGGTAAACAGTTCTGAGGCGCTTGGGAGTGTTCGGGCTGAAATTCTGTTACTTTGTTGAGTAATCGGTAGTCGATACACAGCCGAACTTCCTTATTCTGTTTCTGTAACAGGACGACGCTTGAGCGATATGAAGATGTAGACTCGCTAATAATCCCAGTATGTAGCAATTGGTCTATTTCCCCACGTAACGTGTCTGCTTTCGCATACGGGATCATATAAACTCTAGCTCTTACAGGTGTCTCGTTTGTCAGCTTCATATCAAACTCCACGAGATGCGTACGACCAGGTATGTTCGTTAAGAGTGCTGAATACTGTTTCAGTAACCATTAGTTTATATCTGTTGTGCTTCTGAGAGAGTGTCGCCGAATTTAACATCTTTGAATGATTCCGTTTGCTGTAGTGGGTATTCAATGGAGCTATCGTCATCTTTCTCATCTTCAGTTGCTATAGCGACTGTCAAGAGATGTTCGAGGGAAGGCACCCGTCTTCCAAATATTTCTTTAACAGAACCGTAGTAGACTTTTTCCTTACCTTTTATAGAGATCTTGTAGTTCGTTCTCGAGATCTTTCTAAGGACGGTAAACAGCCCTTGCCATCCAATGCGTAGTTTATTGTTTCTGCTAGGAAGTAACAACAAAACTTTCTCTCCTGGTTGCAATTCTATCTCTTTCGCTGCTATGTTGTATCGTTTAGCGTGCTTCATGCATGCGCGCTTAAGGTTGGTTGTTGCTAGGTCCCATCCTAGTTGTAACTCTTCCTTTATTTCATATATGTACTTGAATGCTGAGATGACTGTCTCATCAGCCTTCTGGTCTGTCAGTGACCGTAGTAAGGCTTCCAGCGGGCCCTTAATAGGTCTGCTAAATAAAAGTGTAGCTGGTGGTAGCCCTGTAGAGGCCTTGGGGACTTCTGTGTATAAGAATAAGGTTGCAGGAATGAAAATGTCCCAATCTTCATGTTTCTCAGGTCCCAGTTTACGTAACATCATTGCGAGGCTGCCGTTGAAACGTTCCACGAGCCCATTTCCGGCAGAATGGTACGGGCTTGTGTGGATGTGTTTAGTCCTAAAGACTTAATTCCTTAAGTCTAATGGTGTGGGCTTTGTCGGCCTATTCCTTCGTTTCTACTCTATCGGCGTGTTCCTTTGTGAATGCAAACTCCTTCTCTATCTCTCTGCTCATTCATGTTTCATTTGCGCTTCTTTATCTTCGGCCTTTTTCTCTGCTTTAGCTTTCTTGTGTTCTCTGACTGTCTTCCTTTCCTCACGTTCTAAAGCCTTCTCTTTCTCTGCCCTGTCTTTGTCAACTTTCACTGATGTGGTCACAAACATTTAAGTAAAAGTTGGAGAGATCTTGTAGTTCGACCATTCTGTTCCAGAATACTGTTTACATGCTGCACGAAATTTGCAATTGCTACTGAGCTAACATAAAATTAGTCGCTTTAAGTTCAAAATACTAGCTGACTAAAACTATTAAATCAATCACAACAACAACATTAGGCCTCAGCAAGTAAACTGTTTCACCTTTAAATTATTTTGGAGAAAAAAAAAGATATTTAAGTTTTCAATTCAGAGACTGGGGTTACCTCTGCCTTTGGTTCCCTGTGAGAACTAGCATGAACCAATCATCAGCTCTTGCTCTGGTGGTTCATAAAAATACTATTTTTATATGCTGAGGTTGCCAGCCCTGTATGACTGGCATAACAACTAGCAAGTACAAACATGTCTCTTAAGACATATTTTAATTAAGGGGAGTTTAGCGTTAAAAGACTTGTATGCACAGGTCATATTTTTGTAAACACGTTTGTAAACACGCTCTGGGTGATGATGATGATTTTTTAGTGGGGAGCTGTATACCCAGTAATTTTTTAACACAGCGCTATTGTCTAGCTGTTAGCTTGTTTAAAAAAATATGATACAGAACCTGGTCGAATATTCTAGATACAATTGGAGGGGGAAAAGGTGGATAAATTCTGCTCACGCCTCGGGCGATGAATTCGCTCCGGGATGAATTTTACTGAGCGGTGTTTGAGCAGCGGATTTTCGTGACAGTAGAATCCGGGCAGAGCTCCGAAAAGGACGTTAGACCATTTTCGTCAGTGTGTCCCAGGATAGGATATATTTTGTAAAAGGAGGAATATGTAATAATTCCAGGATATTCATATTAATACTAAGCCAGAGATTACTACGGCTTATGTATCATGTGCTGTGCACGTTATTATAGATTGAGAGAGAACATAGAGAATATTTATATTACTTCTAAGCCAGAGATTACTGCGGCTTATTTATCATGTGCTGTGCACGCTGTTGTAGATTGAGAGAGAACATAGAGAACATATTCATATTACGTCTAAGCCAGGGATAGGCTTAATATTATACTATTGATGCTGTATACGGATGTGTTGAACTGTCGATGTGCCATGATGTGCTTTTTGAACTGTGTTACCTTGATGTGTCCTGCGACTGTGGAGTTAATAAACAGTGTAGAACGTTACTAGGAGTTCAACGTTTCCTGACTCCTATGTGTGCTATGGTGTGGGTGTGTGGTTGCTAGAGACTGAAACTGTACTACATGACATTCGCGTCTATAGAAAGTCATTTACTCACACATCACTCGGCCACCTGTAAGCCCGACATAAGCTGATCGCATACACATCAGCGGGTTATATGAACACTGTTCTTCCTACAACCATATTTACATTTGTCGTCCATACCACTTGTACACCCATGTCCAGCCGTTTCTTACTGCAGAACGTGTTACCACAATACATATCGGTAACTTAAAGTGGTGGCCTGTGTGGCCTTCTACTACTATTGACGGTGTAAAGAAAATAAACCTTAACATAAAGTGGTCGCCAGTGATATGGGGCTATTATGAAGTAATGCACAAGTTGTTCTTCAAGATTTACAGTGTGACCAGTTCAAGTTTTTTGTGAGCAAGTTTCTACTAGAAGTACGAGGTTTGCGGTGTTCCAGTCCTTCTTCTCGTGCGCCAACTTTTGATGCCAGCACACGATGTCTGGAGTTACGTTTGAAAGCCGCCATTACCTTGGAGTTCCAGTATCGATCACTATTGGATTTCTTCAGACTGTGTTCACAATGTACATCATTGTTGCTGTTCTGGAGGCCGGGATTTTTTTCCTTTTAAAGATAAGTGGTTGTTTGTTTTGTAAACTGTACAACTGTATAGTTAATTGAGCCTTCTTCAGAACTTACGCTATAAAATCCTTGTTTTTTCTATGTTATATGTTATATATTCATGCGGGTTTGGTTGGGTGGAGACTTTCGTTAGGATATATCCCACTTCACCGAGGGCCTACGAAAGCGGATTTCCCGCAGTGGAAATTTCCAGCAAACTATTTGCTGACGTATTTCAGTCCACTGTGTTTGGTAATCTGTGATATCAGTGTTTAGGTGTGACGAAACGTCTCAGTGTTGTTGTCGTTATATTTTTCTCTGTTCCTTAGTTTATTAATTATTTGTTTGTAAGTGTCTTTCTCTCCTTCCTATCTTTTAGTTCTAAACACTTTTTTCGTTTATACACTGTATTGTCGCTTGTATTGTTTTACTTTTCGCAGTGTCATTGCATTTTTTGCAATATTTTCCCTTTAGTTCGCTTTATTGTTTAGTTGATTCTGCGAACGTTTTCATTTGTTCTTTATATCTTGTCTTTGTCACCCTTGTCGGTACTGTCTATTTTGTCATGCACTGTCAATATTGTAATGCATAACATATACATATAGGTGATTAATTATATTATTAATAGTTAGGTAATTATACAAGTTCTTGAGCAAGGACTTGTCACCCACTGAGTTGGGATAAAGTGAGTTTCTCCAGGAATATATTTACATAAGTTATCTATATCATATAATTAGACATAATGTCTAGTTTAGATTATTTCATTACACAAGGGAAATCCCTTGGTATGACTACTGATGAAGTAAAAGAATTCGCACTGGTTGAATATGCCAAGGCGCAAAAGTCTGAAGAAAAGAAACAGAAAATGGAAGCTGAAGATAGGAAATTGCAAATGCAGGCAGAAGAAAGACAATTTCAAATGGAAATGGAAAAACAGAAATTGGAAGCTGAAGAGAGAAAAGTTCAACAGCAAATGCAAATGGAGGTTGAAAAACAGAAATTAGAAGCTGAAGAGATAAAACAGAAATTAGAAGCTGAGGAAAGAAAATTGCAGATGCAGATGCAAGCTGAAGATAATATGAGACTGCATGAGGAAAAGATGTCGTCTATAGAGCTGGAGAGAACAAAGGCAGTGAATATTGGTAATACACAAAATGAGACAAACAATCAAACAACTTCTAATGCGACAAATACGAATTTTTATAAAGTAAAATTACCTGCTTTCAACTCCGCCTGCGACGATATTTCATTCTATCTAAATAGATTTGAACTTTCATGCAAATCTCATAAGATAGACAATTCGCAATATTGTGCCCAACTTATGGAGATACTTAAGGGTAAAGCTTTGAATACTATAAGTATGTTGGAGGGTCCTGACAAGAATAACTATGATGTTGTCAGAGCGGCCTTATTAAAAAAAAACACCAACTGGATGAAGAAGGTTATCGCCTACGCTTTAAGTCTCTATTGCCGGAGACAGGGAAAGATTTTTCAGACTTTATAGCAAATATTCGACTTACGTTTTCACGTTGAGTTGAACTTTCAAAAACTGAACACACATATGAAGCCCTTATGGACTTATTGCTTCGTGACAACGTCATGTCGTCAGTTAGTGAATCTTTTCTTTCCTTTCTACATGAGAGAAAGCCTACAAACTTGAAAGAATTGGAACAATACTGTCGCCAATACGTCAAGGCACATCCAAATGTAACTGTTAGCAATTCTAAAGTCAAAGAAGGTTTACCTGTGGTTTCAGCAATACCATATGGTCCTAATTTGCGATGTAGATATCAAAGTGCGGAACGCAATTTTGGTGGGAGAGATAATCGTAGTTTTAGACAGAACCAAGGGGGTTCATCACGTAGTGATCCTCCTTCTTCAAGGAAGTTGAATCAATTTAACGGTCCTCAAAATTTTAGTTCCAACAATTATGGAAATTTTGGAAGAGGTAACTACAATAGAGATTATTAACCTTACAATAATTTTTCTCGAAGACAACAATATTCACCTAATAGAAATTTTGGTCAAATGGGAAATGACAATCGCAACTATGCTAACTGGGGTTCAAATCAAAACAATAGTTTTAATAGGGCAAATAATGATGCCCCCTATAGAGATAATAGCCGCGATACATCGCGTATGACGGTAGATCTCCAAATAATAGATCGTATCGCCATGCTAACTCTGCTCAGCACGAGCCCTAGGTTGTTAATGATCAAGGTAACAATAATAATAGTGTCTCTAATGCTACTGCTTACTCTGCTTTCGATTTCGAGAGAGCATCTCAGTGCCCGGAGTGCACAACTTTGTTCCAACCTACAGCTATAACTATTTTGAGGCTGCTGGTCATTCCTCTTACCCCCACTAGCATCTACCTGCCCTTAAGCTGCGCATGACTAAAGAGGGGATCTCTTACTCTAAATAAGGTATTTGTGAATAATAATCCAGTACTCAGGTCTCTTCTCTTTGATTCTGGATGCACAACTATCTGAATGTCAGTACGCGAATGGTAGAATGATTCGATAGAGTTGACAGGTTGGTAGTACATCACTCATACTCACACTGTTCGAATTCAAGAAGTACTGGAACTACGGTGGTCTTTTTATAACATTGAATGGGACGCACACTTGGACAGTACGTGTATGGTTACAGGAACAAATGTCGACATAGACAGCATAATGTTGATCACAGGAATATCATCTTAAGTTAGCATTCATGCTTGGCAAATATCATAATGGAGCATTCGTAAATAAGCATTCAGCGTTCCATCATGTAAATCATCTGGCTTTACTGACTGGGCACGTCAGACCATAACCAATACATAGGAAGGCTCCTAGACCTAACCTCGTCTAGCGAATATTCCTTCACGTAAAGTTCAATATATATATATTTCATAATCTAGGAATCCCAGACATGGGTTCTCACATGTAGCAGTGATCTCTTGGTTCATCGAGCGATAGTACAGGCATCCCTTTTTCTCACTCGATAAATACAAATTGCGAACATAATAAGAATATAAATGTATTATATTGCAAGATAGTAAAAATTGCCCTTTACATGGGTATTCACAAAATGAGTCAAATAATCAAACATCTTCTAATAAGGCAAATATTAAACCTTATGATATTAAGTTACCTCCTTTCAACTCTACCCGCGACGATATTGCATTCTATCTAAGTAGATTTTAACTGGCATGCGACTCTCATAAGATAGACAAGTCGCAATATTGTGCACAACTTATGAAGTTACTTACGGGTGAAGCTTCGAATACTATGATGTCGGTGGAAGATCCTGACAAGAATAACTATGATTTTGTCAGAGCGGCCTTATTAAAAAAATACCAACTGGATGAAGAAGGTTATCGCCTACGCTTTAGGTCTCTAATACCGGAGACAAGGAAAGATTTTTCAGATTTTATCTCAGATATTCGCCTGACATTTTCACGTTGGGTGGAATTGTCAAAAACTGAACACACATATGAAGCCCTTATGGACTTATTGATTCGCGACAAAGTTATGTCGTATGGAAACCTTTTCTTTCCTTTCTACATGAGCAAAAACCTACAAACATAAAAGATATGGAACAATACTGTCGTCAATATGTCACGGCACATCCAAATGTAACAGTTAGCAATTCTAAAGTCGAAGAAGGTTTACCTGTTGCTTTAGCAACACCATATGGTCCTAATTTTCGGCGCAAATTTCAAAGGCCTAAGAGCAATTTTGATAGGAGGAATAATCGTAATTTTGGACAGAACCAAGGAGGTCAATCACATAATGATTCTTCTTCAGGGAACTGGAGACAATTTAGTGGTCCTCAACAATTCAGTTCCAACAATTATGGAAATTTTCGTAGGGGTAGCTTCAATAGAATCAATCGACCCTATAATAATTTCCTCGAAGGCAACAAAATTAATCTAACAAATATGGTGATCATAGGGAAAATGATAATTGGAACTATGAAACTGGGATTCTAATCAGAACAATAATTTCAATAGAAGAAATAACAATGATTTCAATAGAAAAAATAGCCGCAATAGATCGCAAAATGACAATAATAGATCGTACCACCAGTCTAACTCTGCTCTACAACAGCCCCAGGATGTTAATAATCAGGGTAACAATATTAATATTGTCGCTAATGCTAGTGCTTGCGTTGCTTTCGATTTCGAGAGAGCATCTCAGTGCCCGGAGTGCAGAACTTTGTTCGAACCTACATCTATAACTACCTTGAGTTGCGGTCATCCTCTACCTCCTCTTCCTGCCTTAGCTGCGCATGACGGAAGAGAGTTTCTTACTCTACATAAGGGATTTGTGAATAATAATCCAGTCTCAGTTCTTTTTGATTCTGGATGCAAAACTGTTGGAATTAGACAGTCTTTAGTTCATCCATCTTGCGCAACAGGTGAAATGATGAAATGTGTGACATTCGGTGGGACAGTTGAGACTTTTCCGACTGCCATAGTCCACATTGCCACACTATTTTTCACTGGTTATATACACGCATGTTTACTCAGAGCACCTATCGCCGACCTTACTATCGGACAGATACATGGTGTAAAGGTTTGTACGCCGGTACAAATTGCTGCTTGGGAACGGCAACATAATCTTACTGCCGCAACAATGCCAAAATCTTTTCGCCAGGCGAGATCTTCTCAAGCGATACATTCTACTAATTTGGTTAAACCTTGCAGTATTGATGATACGATTGTTCATCATACTAATTTTGGTGCTTCTTCTAGCCCAGTTCGACATACCTCAGTACGTCGTCGCTCTAACTTTGATCCTTCTTTAACTACTATTATAGAAGAAGATCCTTCGATTTTGTCTGACACTGATACTAATTTCATCGCTACGACTGAATCTATATCCAGTCACGTTGATTGAAATTTCTTTGCTGCATTGACTAGTGTTTTCTTTGCTACATGTACGAACTTAGTTGTTAGTACATATTTATACGTTGTAACTTTCTTTACCTTTTTTATTGGGCCGATTAGCTCAGTATCTTCGTACCCCGACTTTACGGGGGGACTTTTTGATGGAGATGGGGGGTTAGCCTTGTCACTGCTATGTAAGTTGGGGGATATGGGGAGGCTTCGTCTAAGGGGTGGTAAAGTTTTAGGTGTTCTTTTAGTCGGTCACTGTTAGTTTTACTTTTTAAGACTTCAGACGTAGGTTTTTACATCTGTTATTTCTATCTTTATTCTTGCTTTCTTGCGTGGGTCTTTGCCCTTACCCAGTACACAGGCTATGACTTCATTTCATCCTGTGAGATGTACGCTTTTGTCAACCTCATTTCCTTTTTCTTGCGCAAAATCTCATATTGTCAGCCATAATTACACTCTTGGTCATCATTACACTCAACATGACGTTAGTATATTGTATATTCACGACTTTACCATACATTATCATACACTGATAGATACTTGTATGACCCTATTTGATTTAGGATTCCAGATTACTCTGTGTTACTTTCTCTGTTACCCTTTTTTGTGTAACGGAGGAAGGTTTGATTATCAACCAAAGCTTTGAAATTATTTCACAGGGGTACGGAACAGTTTTCAAACGGGCCACATTTGATACTTGCGCAAAATCTAACTATTGTGCCATAAATTTCATAAAATCTTTGGTTAATCAAACAGATCAACATACGTTGTTTTTTTTTCACAAGCCAAACTTTTCCATTAACAAGACTGTCATACCTCAGCTATATAGATTTTTCACCCTGTTTGATCCCCAGGATAAATCCCAGATATACTCGGTGGAAGGTTCCATCTCTGTTTATTAAACAAACATTCTCAGCAACCACCACATGGGCCGGACAGTTTTTACACGGCCACATTTGATAGCTAGAAATATGAAATTAACTATTGTATATTTTAAAATCCTTTGGTTATCAAACAGATATTCTCATTTGTATTGTTTCACAGTGTAAGCTTGTCCATGAGAATCGGTGCTGCTTTATTGAGGGTCTCAACAGCTTACCAGATATATCAAAAGTTACTGTTCCAGTTTTACCATTTGGCAGTTGGCGCTACTTTAGATGTCGTTGGTGCCTTTTTACGAGATGGATGCTCTAATACTTCGGGAAGCATCTCTTATTGTTTGGCTTACTTAAGTTAGTGATTATATTGTACTTTAGTATAGGATATTATATTAGAAGATATTGTAATGACACCTCTATTTTCGTAACTTATCATTACGAGACAAGCCGATGTTGTTTTTTTTGGAGATATATGAAGTCATGAGAGTATGTACATTTTTTCTAATTTTGTAATGTTGTTTCTGTACCCAGCACTTTATGGTGCGATTGTGGCGGCTCCTATTTATATAATGTTGGTACTTTGAGAACATATTTTCTCCAAGGTTGTGAGGTACTTTTCTCCCCCGACGCTTCATTGCGCGTCAGTTATAGCCTTAAATAATGTCGTTGTATATTTTGATGCCCGTTACTAGCGCATCATTTATATGCTATGAGCCTATTGACTGAGTTATCATGCTCATCATATTATTTTTGTGTGTGTAAATGAATTTAGATTATCGTGTACGCTGCTATATTACAATGATTATCATTTATGCTATGCATTGTTTCATGTAATTGTTTGCCATGTCATATTTCTGTCTTCTTTATTCTTAGGGCATTGCTTCCCTTCATCTCTACTCTTTCCTTTCGTATCCCATCTAGTCTTTGTTCACTTGTCACTTTCTATTTTTTTCTTATGATATCATGCCATACTATCTGCATACCTCTTCGTTACTCTTACTCCTATTCCTCTTGTGTTCATGACTTTATATAGGTTATACTTAAGTGTAGATATTTGTATGCTACCGCCCTCATTTGTTTTTGCTATTCGATATAGTTTAAAAAAAATAAATGATGTAATCATTTTTTCCCGGGGGGTGCGGTAGTCTGTTAAAGACAGATTTGATATTATGGTCTAAGGGAGTTTACAGGTTGTAATACTTGTGGGGACAGGTCAGATTTAGTTGTTATCTCCCTTGACTTGTTTAAATATATTTTTATACAACTTTCTCGAACCATCGAGATTGATAGTTCAACACACGTCACGCGATTATTCGCGCATGCGTGATGGTTTGGCTGGACCGGGAGACGGTATCTCGTGATAGTCTACCTGGGCGTTTTGAGCTGAGAAGGTGTTCAGCGATTTTGTCTCTGACTGAACGGGGAACGGAGTCCTTTGTGTGATAGAAAATGTTTGAGATTTTCCCCTGATATTTTGGTATATTTCTGAGAGCCTAGGATATGGCAAATGTTAATGTGACTTATTTCGGAATGGCAGTGAAGGTAAAAGTACTTTTAAAGCTATTTTGTAGCCAAGAACTTAGTATTATGATGTTAACGGCCCAAGATGGTTGGCGAATATTGAGGTGGCTCACTCCTGGTGCGAAGAAGAGTTTAAGAGAAGACTGATATGATTATTAGTACTGTGATACCCACAGTATGCAGAGGAATCCCAGAGAATATTATGTATTTGAAGCCCGGCACTTATGCGGCGTATACTGCCAAAGATTTATGTCACTTGTTAGTCAGAGGAAACCCAGAGAATATTATGTATTTTGAAGCCCGGCACTTATGCGGCTTATACTGCCAAAGATTTATATGACTTGTTAGTCAGAGAAAATACAGAGAACATTATATATTTGAAGCCCGGCACTTATGCGGCTTAATTTTGCCAGAGTCTCTGTTGTATTGGATACCGTGAACTAATATTATCTACATGATGTTGATGTGCTTGAACCTTGTCCTAATGACAGTATATTGTTTGATGTCAGCGTGTACTTGTTGTATCGTAATAAATAGTTGGAACCGTACAAGTCGTTTTCAACCTATATGACTTCTACATGTGGTATGAGGGTGTGTGTACTATGAATAGTTGATCAAGAACATATACCCATTCGCGTCTATGAATTTATATACACACCCACACACACCATGTCGGCCACTTCTGATTATCACTCCATACCACGACAACAGTAATACATACCAGCATTACAACAGTGGACAGAACCAACAGCTACAGATAGGATATATATTTTGTAAAAGGAGGAATATGTAATAATTCCAGGATATTCATATTAATTCTAAGCCAGAGATTACTACGGCTTATGTATCATGTGCTGTGCACGTTGTTATAGATTGAGAGAGAACATAGAGACTAGTTATATTACTTCTAAGCCAGAGATTACTGCGGCTTATTTATCATCTGCTGTGCACGCTGTTGTAGATTGAGAGAGAACATAGAGTACATATTCATATTACGTCTAAGCCAGGGATAGGCTTAATATTATACTATTGATGCTGTATACGGATGTGTTGAACTGTCGATGTTCGATGATGTGCTTTTTGAACTGTGTTACCTTGATGTGTCCTGTGACTGTGGAATTAATAAACAGTGTAGAACGTTACTAGGAGTTTAACGTTTCCTGACTCCTGTGTGTGCTATGGTTTGGGTGTGGGGTTGCTAGTGACTCAAACTGTACTACATGACATTCGCGTCGATAGATTGTCATTTAGTCACACATTAGTCGGCCACCTGTAAGCCCGACATAAGCTGATCGCATACACATCAGCGGATTATATGAACACTGTTCTTCCTACAACCATATTTACATTGGTCGTCCATACCACTTGTACACCCATGTCCAGCCCTTCCTTACTGCAGAACGTGTTACCACAATACATATTGGTAACATAAAGTGATGGCATGTGTGGCCTTCTACTACTATTGATGGTGTTAAGAAAATAAACCTTAACATGTCACATTTACATTACAAAATATTGGTACAACTTACCTCAAATGTTTGGAATATACAATCTTATGGCACAAATGAATGGACACAGCAGCTTAGATTAGATGCTTCGAACACTTGATATGGGGTAATTTTTAGAATCTCTCGTATGACGGGTGCTCCGGTTCCTTAAGTCTCCAGTCTTAGTATTTAGAAAGTCATGTGTTCTTTTAAGTTTCAAAGATGCCCACATATTCTGTCGTGTTACTTAATTCGAAATCCTTTCTTATTCTTCTCTGGCTCTTAGAGTTGCTACTTTGATGTTCCAATGAAGTCTATTTTAGCCTCCGAATTTGCTAGGTTATATTTCATTTTTCGCTCCAACCTTTCACGTGGTGTTTCCAACCAACTTCCAATGAAAACGAATGTTGATTTTCTGCTCTCAGTTTGTCCAATCTCTGCGTGAGAAATAGGTGTGTCGGGGTGTTTAATCATTAATTCTCCCAACGTAATTTTAAAATATCATTTTAAAATTTTAACCAATGATCAATATCCCTAATATTTCATGATTACTTCAGTCTCTGCTATACAGACAGGCAAACACATCTGTAATCTCACCCCATAATGATTGCCTTGCTCATAATGTCTCCTCAGACATGTTTATCTGCAATAATGATTACATATAATTCTGGTCGGAAACGATTATACGATCATCACTCGTACTCATATTCTTTCGCGAGACTTACAACCACTGACATCCCGCTGCGCACAGACAATTTTCACTGACAATACTTAGCCTTCTGTTGTATTTTGCCTCGGTATTGTCACGGTCAGCCGTCAGCACCATCTGTGTCAACAATCATTTTCACGCTGGCCGTATGAATCCAAATCTTGTTCCATCAACTTAAGTGATTATAATTAATCCGTAAAGATGGTCAATTATCCGTGAAATAACACTATCACTGTCTGAATAGAGGTAACAATCTAAGGCGCGGCAATAGGGTATGTCTGTGTGCGTAAAATGAAGAAATAAATAAGTAGTGTTGGAGAGAAAGAAAGGCGTAAAAAGACACAATTCATGTTGTCACACTAAAGTACAACTAATAATTATGGATTTAATATGAGCAGATGATAGTGATTCGTGATTTATATCTAATATTTGATAAAAATAATGAGATGATGATTATTATAACATCATAAAAAGGCTTTACTGGTTTTGAATGTTGGAAAAACAGTTACAGTCTTGATGAAAGTGATGGTTGTGGCGTTGATAATGGAGAGGTTGATGGTAATGGTAAAGGAGACAGGTGATAAAATTTGGTGTGATGATACGATGACAGCCATTCTACTATGTTTAATGACAGTATATTCTTTTTATTCAGAGAGGCTCTGGATTGAAGCTCTGCAACGTCAAGAGAATCAACAAAGAGACAGATTTATCATCATTTTCATTCTATTAATCGTGTATATGATTTACTTCAGAGGAGTATGATATAGTAATGTTTCCATGTCTTTTAGAAAGCAGTATATATTTGCTTATATATATTTTAGAAAGCTATATATATATATATATATATATATATATATATATATATATATATATATATATATATATATATATATATATATATATATATTATTATATATATATATATATATATATATATATATATATATATATATCTATATCTACTGCTCAAAAAAATTGAAATTCCACTTACAAATTCATCCGCAGTTTAAAAAAAAATTAAGATAACAATTATGAAACTCACATATCATAAACGGTTTTCATTGCACATTACATTGACATTATATATATATATATATAGTTGATTAAGGTCAACTGATGCCCTAAGCACACCGCCCCCCCCCCCCCCCCCCAATGGTGCCCTCCCTCCGCTCCCCGGCGCTTCCATTGCTTAACTGACAAGACATTAAGACTCAATAAATGCTGAAGAGACTAAAAATTAAATTTTCTTCCTGGCCAGACTCCACTGAAATTCATGCAGAAAAACGTTGGTAAGACAGGCAGACATACTGAACTCTAGGTCCATGTCTGACACTTTCAGTCACTCACCATACCATTGAAAACATGGGTTTTGTTTTTTTAACAATTCGGAATAAAGTCGAACAGGGCAGATATTGAACAGTGCAAAAAAATTCGACTAAAGACGACTGTGGCAGTGAAAGAGATGAGAGTTAAGACGACTGTGACAGTGAAAGAGATGAGAGTTAAAGACGTCTGTGACAGTGAAAGAGATGAGAGTTAAAGACGACTGTGACAGTGAAAGAGATGAGAGTTAAAGACGACTGTGACAGTGAAAGAGATGAGAGTTAAAGACGACTGTGACAGTGAAAGAGATGAGAGTTAAAGACGACTGTGACAGTGAAAGAGATGAGAGTTAAAGACGACTGTGACAGTGAAAGAGATGAGAGTTAAAGACGACTGTGACAGTGAAAGAGATGAGAGTTAAGGGCATGATAGCTAGAGGGAACATTCTGTGGTGCCCCCCTTCCCTTGGTGCCCTAAGCACGTGCTTATTTTTCTTAATGGTTAATCCAGCCCTGGACATACATGTAAAAGGCAAAATCCTTTTGTTTCTACGTTTATAATACAAATCCGAATGCCTTATTATTATTTAATGAATTTTGACAGAGTCGCTCTTTAGTTACTAGGGTTAACGCCGTGGGGTTATTTCATAATTTAATATTGTAATTATGACAGAGAATATATTTTACAGTTTTCGAAAAAAATGTAAACAGGCCAGGGACTATAATCAATGTAAAGATAAATTCAAAATTAATCAAGGCAAATAATATAAATGTAAAAAATCTTATTTTATTGTTGTAATTACTGCCATACTGTTTCCGTATTTCACAACATAGTTCAAGACTATTAACCGTACACTTTTAATTTAAGTGGAAATTAAAAAAAAAAAAAAAAGCAGTGACTATTCAGTGTGGATCCATATTCGAATAAAAGTAAGCACTCACCACGTACTTTGCTTTAATTTGAAATACGTAAAACAATTCCGATTATCAAGGGTCGTAATCTAGAAAAATAAATTTAACACGTGAGTGATGAGAAACAATCCAAGTAATAAAATTATTATTAAAAGATTGTAATTTGCAGCACTACATTTCTTTAATTTAGCATAGCAATTTAAATTTAAACATACACTGATGCTTTACGAGAAAATTAAAACAAATTACTTGTATTTAGTATTTAAGTTTTATTACTGCCTATATCAAATTTAATTACATTTTACCAAGCAGTTTCTATTTACTTAGCAACTCTTACATAGTCTTTATCAAGGCTACAGAAGTTATCATAGCCCTGATAAAACCAACAGATACATGTATATTTTGTAAGTCTTCTTTCGGCCTTCTGTGACCCCTCCCTCTCCCAGTCCCTCTATCCTCTCAAGTACTTCAGCTCGACCTTTTAAACTACGTATATATTCACAGGAGGTCATGTTGACCACAGTTCTAGATGTCCTTAAAGTGGCAAGATCAGACTTTGCCCACTGATCCCTAAGTGTGTTCGTGAGAAGTCTTTGACGCTGGTATTGTACTGCTAATACCTTTAAATTCAGAGGAAAATTATTGACAGTACGAAAAAAAAATAACACAGCATTGCCTAACATTTTAATCATTAAAGTATATATCACACTTTGGCTGTTTTATTATTATGTTAATGAAAGTAGGCATTTGGCAGGAATTTGTGTGTACAAGTGTATATGACTTTCATCTGTATTTCAATTTGGCCTTGTATTTTAATAATGCACATGATATTTGTAATATGGTGTAAAAAGCAACGATATATATATATATATATATATATATATATATATATATATATATATATATATATATATATATATATATATATATATATATATGTGTCAAATAATATGTGTCAAAGACCGAATCTTATCCAGCGAATTAAAATTAATTAACAGTTAACTAAAGCACTGTAGATAAAAGTGGTAGTGCAATAGTATTATACACACTAGTGGAATAATAAACAACTAAAGTCCAGCGAAAATATTTTTAATCAAGCATAAAGTTCATGTCCATGATTCTCTGCTATATTATCGTATGTTCCTTTATACGAGGGGCGTTCAGAAAGTAATGCACCACATCGTTTTTCTCAGCTAATAATGAAGATAGAAGCATGAAATTTTGTACACTTCACATTTGGCATGTGCCAATTGTGTGCACCGAATTGCACCGCAACCTGCCAAATAATACGACTGCCCTAAACCGTTGAAATAGAGCGTGTTAGCAACTTGTGTTATAAGCAGCGAATTGTGATAGAATTTCTCGTTGCAGAGAAGGAAACTGTTGTGAACATTCACAAGCGTCTATGTGATATGTATGGAAGTTTTGCAGTCGACATGAGTACAGTCAGTCGCTGGGTTCAGAGAATCAAAGAATCAGGAAGTGGAGATACGGAGCTGCTTGATCGGCCGCGCTGTGGACGTCCTGCCACAGCCACCAACGCAGAAATGTTGAAATGCGCTGAGGGCATTATTCTTACTGATAGGTGAATCAGTACTCAACATTTGGCCTTACAGCTGTCAGTCAGCATTGGTAGTGCAAATGCAGCTATAAAAACTCTCGGATTTTCTAAGGTTTGCGCAAGATGGGTTCCTCGAAGTCTCACAAATGACCACCGATTGCAAAGGAAAGCAATTTTATCTGAATTGTTGGAGCGTTTCAATGCTGATGGAGAGAACTTTTTGGCTAAGATCGTTACAGGTGACGAAACCTGGGCACATCATTTTGAACCTGAGACAAAAAGACAGTCAATGAAGTGGCATCATCCGCAATCACCAAGAAGAAAGAAATTCAAGACAATTCCTTCAGCTGGAAAGGTCATGATCACTATCTTTTGGGATATTGAAGGTGTGATTCTTGTGGACGTTATGCCATGAGGAGAGACAATCAATTCGCAAGCTTACATTAAGACATTGAAAAAACTCAATCAACGTTTTCGCAGACTTCGGCCGCACAAGAATCCAGCAGACCTGCTTCTCCTTCACGACAATGCGCGCCCTCACACTAGTCTGGCAACACGGGAAGCAATCACCAAATTGTATTGGACTGTACTACCCCATCCACCCTATAGTCCCGATTTGGCACCCTCTGATTTTCATCTATTTGGTCCACTTAAAGATGCACTTCGTGGGACAAGGTTTGAAGATGATGAAGGAGTGATTCATGCAGCGAAGAAATGGCTACATGATCAAGACAAAATCTGGTACGGGCTAGGAATACATGCACTTGTTTCGCGCTGGCATAAAGCCGTACACGTTGATGGGGATTATGTTGAATAATACCGATGTTTACATGACATATCCATATATATTGTGTATACATTTCATGCTTTTTGAATAAACAGCTCCTGAGAAATACAATGTGGTGTATTACTTTCTGAACGCCCCTCGTACGTTCACGTTAAGTAACAATGTTCAATGTCCAACGGGATAGAGAAAACAAAAGCACGATAGGATTATTCTAGTTATGTCCCTTTGATCAGGCGAAGCATCCTTGAGTTACGTCCCTTAATCTTTAGACGCAGTTCCAACAATATAATAAATCAAGATTTTGCATTCAAAATATCCAAATGTCACGTTATTCTTAGGTCATCAATGAATGTGTGTGGTTTTGCACATAAACCGAGTATGTAAACTGTTAATAAGGTATAAGACATACAGGTAATGCGCTGAGTAACATGAGGTACAACTTGAAATTGGCGATATCAGCGTTCATCATCAATAGGTATCAGGTAAACCGACCAATACCTGTAAGTGAGTCATTGAGCGATTTCCTTCAATTTCCGATGAAAATATTACGATAGTTCTCAGCCTTGGCATTCACCATAGAGACTTTGTATATTTTATCTTTGCACATCAGCAATAAATCAGGAAACTCCTGTCAGCATTAGCATTGTCAGCAAAATACGTTCATCTACAGTTCCATTAGTCAACACGTGAAGAAGTCAGTTAATAGGTTTGCTGTAACCTCACAAGGTACCTGCATTTGCCGTGTTGTTAGCTGACAGCTAGCTGACAGTTAGTCTTTTACACAACGTGATAACACATCCACGACCACGTTTTGACTGCTCTTGATGGCAGGAATGTCATATTTGTAGGGTTGGAGCGCAAGTGATGCTCTGGCAGCCTTCTCATTACAATACTTTGCCGTTTTCAGTGGGTGTCAATTTACGACTGACATACAGAATTGGATGTAGAAAATTATCGATTGCCCTTAAGGCAAATGGCGTCGATCCTTCTAAGTTTTCAGTCATATTAAATGTGTTAGCCAATGAGATCGGACGACCTCCAAATTTGACTTGAATTTGAAAAATAAAGCCAAAATTACCCAATTCTGGTGTACCTTTGTCGGTCGGTCCGTGCGATCTTGGCGTTAGAAGTTAAAAATAGACTTGCTTTTTGGCCTAACTCTACAAAAAAAATATTCAGTTTGAGCCACCCAATAATATCTATCCCTTTCAAACTCCCTCCCCAATCAGATTACATGTACCCTCTCGTTTCCCCACTTCAACAACGCGTTCAAAAAATGTGACCGATAGTGAATGCAAAAACGAGGGTCTGTTTGCCAGTCTGTATGCACCAAAGTAGTATTCTGCCAATATCTTTATTTGTTATTGGGCGATTTAGAAAATTGAAACATATTCTTAATCAGAAGATCATAGTCCATCAAACTAACTAAGTTGTATGGTCCTATTCACATTAATAATGAATTCCATATATTTTCCATATTATTTGGCAATTTCTACTTTTACATAAATACGCCATTTTTTCCCCCTCTCTCCCGTTCAAACTAAAACCACTAGTCTGTGACGTCATAAAATGCACTACTTGGCAAGCCAAGCGCTGTCTGTGTGTTTGTGCATTTCCCACGGTGTGAATATAGTAAGCGACATGTCTGTGGCATTTCCGTTGTTTTATTCAAATTTGTGTTAATATCGAAAGAGGCGGGCAAGTGTTGTTGTGGTTTTAGTACCGTTTCTCAAGCAAGCGAGTAATATTTTTGCCCCAACCTTTCCAATTCGTAATGCCTAACTACCTCAATCGTGTCAAAAGTCGCATTCTAAAAATACATTTTCCTCTCTCCGCTACCTCCTTCACTCTTTTGGATCCGAAACTTGGCTTAGTCTGTCCAAATGTTATATTTATTTCCAAGGTCACTGGAAAACGATAGTACCATTTACACTACGTTTCGGTCTTGCTAAAATCAACGCGTTTGCTGGCGTGGCGAAGACGAAACCTCACAACCACTCTATTTTTATTTCTACTTTCTTTTTATTTATAACTACTAATAATTTTATCGTGTGTATCAATGCATATCATCACAAATAGAAGAGAGAAAGAAACACCCATAATAATAAAAAAGGTCGGGGCGGGTTGAAAATAAAAATCAACAGTCCGTTTGTCACTGCAATACAGAATAACATAAACATATAGTGGCGTATGTTAACTGACATGTAGTGATATATACTAGCACACACATATACTATACATACTAAAAAAAAATTTTATGATACCTGTACACTAATTATCTTAGACAAAAAGGAACAGACATAGCATTTCAGTGATAGATTACGATAAATATACAGTCTCCTGTAATACTAATTATATACTCACGTAGTTTAACTGAGAGACAAAAATAATGCAGAAAGACTTACAACACAAAATTACAATCAACGATTCAAAGAGTGTTGTTCTACATACCATAACAGGAAAGTAATGGGAAAGAAAACCAACATTTGATAAAATTATATCTCTAATAATTACAAGCAAAGCTTTCCTGTCGTATGCGATTCTTTCCATGACTTCTGTATCACACCATGTCTATGGCTAATTATGCTCTCTGTGTGGTTTTAAAAAAAATCCTAATTCTCATACAAAGAATAATTTAAAAAAAAAATACCTGCTTTGGAAAGCTATCAAGTAGTTACCTTGATGTGGCTCCTAGCCAACGACAGGGTCTTTGCACAGATTTTGTTCCACGGAATTATGCTAGTTCTTTTCATCAATTCTACATTAGTGTTCTTATCAAACAATTTTTATCTTTATCATATGCAAACATAAAGTTATGAGTGATTGTTTCTGACTGTCATTTCTGTTGATTTATATCTTTATAAGCCACACAAAGGTACAGTCTTGATCTTCCTTGAAAAACCTTTTTGTTTGTGTCGGTCTTGATTTATTTCAATGATTTTTATGTATTTCCCAGTTGTCATGATGTATTCACATTTGCAAGTATTAACTGTAATGTGGTCTTCATTGAGAAGTCTACATTTCATGTCTGCATATGTGTTCTCTATTAGGTTAGTGAACTTACGGAGCAACAAAATGTTTCATCTGTTTCCAGAACGATGCTCCATCAAACTAAACTGTCGAATGATTTTTCATAGTCAGCAAATTCGATGTAAAGTGTTGAAGTCAGTACCGAGCTCTGTTCAACTATTATACACAGTGTAACTCAGGTCCGTGCAGGATCTGTTTTGTCACACACTGTCTATTCTTCTCTTAAATGTCTGCATATGGTCACGTTTAATTTCTCACTGATGATCATGTTGACTGTTTCCTGACACGATAATAATATTATTTCTCAGTAAATTGCGCACTCTTGCAAATATATCTTCTTAAGCACGTACACTACATATCCTTTGTTCCAGTCTGCTGGTACTTTAACCGTACCAGACTTTACCAAGGAATCTTTGGATCTCTGCAGATGTTACTGTCTCGGGTTATCTCAAATACACTGCCGTAATGGTCCAAGAATGGCCAAACTCCGGTGTGTGTTTTTTTTTATAATAAAAATCATACTGGTGTAAATTAACTCAACATGCAATACACTTCAGATTTATATTTACATATAAACAGGTGTAAAAATGGATTATTGGATTAACACAGCATAATAAAAATAAAAAATTGATATTTATAAACACTGTAGTGAAATTGACAGAGATACAACGGTAAAATATCTCCAAAGATAACATTTAAGGATAAAAACATAATGCGTAGGCTGCGAATAGTACATGATCGCCTAGACCGCGGGTCATCATCCTCCATAAAAATTGACTTGCTAGACAGGAGGGGAACGGCGGATCAAAAAGGAAAAAAATATGACTGGAAAGATTGCGTGAGACTAGAAAGGCTAAGGAGGGGGGGGGGGGGGAAAACGGAAAAAAGTCACGTTTCCCAAGTTGACATAAAAAGTAAGCAACTCGACAGAAGGGACCATAGATATGTTACGCCACAGTCATTTATTGGACGCTTTTGCAATACCAAGCCCTTGATTTGAATTCAGCGGCTAAAACGCAGATGTTTGGAATATTACAAAATTTAAAAAGTACTTTTTTCTTAATATTAATGTTAGGAATATAAAAAGTAGCTGGCCGGATGGCCCATTCAGAGCAGTGAACTAATATGTTCTTAATTTTACAGACGGATAGATAATATTGAAGATAATGACAAAAGACAGTGTTGTTCACATCATCGACAGACTGTATTGAATCTAAAAGTGTCGCTAATTGCACAAAAAAACACGACTTGGGACGCAGGTGTTCAAATCTACGTAGTATGGAAGAGAGGGACATTGGTGGTAGCTGTGTCTAAATATAACTTTTAACGACAAAATTTTGGAGGGGAGAGAAAGATTGGTTCAAAAATCGAGTACATTTTTGTAGAAACACAAGTAGAGACGGACAGACTAACAGATAAACATCCATACTTGACTGAAGCATGACTGAAATGACTTTAGGGTAGGAAATTTGAAATTCAAAAAAAAACCTAGGCAGTGATTGGCCACAGACAAGCATATTGTCGGCGCTTAGACGCGGATTTGGGGTCATTTCTCAATAGTTGTTCAGTGATAGACACAGATTTTAAAGTGTGGTGATTTCCATATGAAAGAAAGAGAAAGAAGTTTAGGGACGCCATACTATAGCCAGCAGCTCAGCTGAGTTTTGCTAGCAATTCTGTGTTATTTATTCATAATCTGGTAAGATTGAAATTATTTCCTTATTTATTTTGAATATTGTTTCATGTTTGAGTGATTTGATACTGCCATATCGAAATCTAGCCTTACAAACAAGTAGGGATTTGCTCTAGACCCCCCGCCCAAGTCAGGGTCTAGGGACCAACAATGTACATAAACTCCAGCAAGGGTTGGCAAGACAGATCAAGTGTTGAGAATAATGAAACATATTACCTATCCTCTTTTAGGGCAGAAAACTAATAAATATTTTTCAGAATCTATAGTCTGGGAGGATCTATCTGATGTAAAACCACCATGGTAAATGTGCTGTTTGGTCAGAGAGATCTGACCTGTCTGTATGATGTGGTTGTTGTGTCAGTGTTGTGTCCAGACGTGGGTAGAGAATAGATTTTGACACATGGCCCATACTTTGATTGCAGAGCTGTGAGTTTCTGTTGTCAACAAAGCAGTGTCTATTCAGTTGGTGACTTTACTCGAGTGTATCTGTGCACTAGTACTTGTGACAGAGACCACCATTATTGCCCGCCAGCACGGAGAGGTGGGACCACCTGATTTCAGCACCAGAGCTACAACTACCAGATGAGTGAGCCTCTGGTCTGCTGGACATTCACCAACGCTTTGTAGTTACTAATACCCCCATAAAAATTCCCACCATTTTCTGGACACTGTGTAGTCAATATAGACAGGTGTGATGAGGCCACCCCAACAGCACAAACATTAACTATCCTCCCAAGTAGATGACTACTAGAACATTTTAATAAAACTAACTAGTATAGTACATATATATGTACACTATTGCATTTATGATATAATATTCCATGCATTTCTTTCATAATCTCTAAATCCTTTTAAGTTCTGGTCAACCTAAAAAATTGATCCAGAACAAAATAAATGTAATATAATTTTATCAAAAAATTTTACACACGTGAGTTAGTTCAGTGTATTTTAACATTTATTAATATTATTAGTCTTGTTAATTATCTGTGGGTATATCTATAACCTATTACACCACACTACATATCATAACCCTAGACACTTTACGTAGCCACATTCATTAAAAAAAATTAAGTGTGAGGTCGTAGTGGTAGCAAGAAAGGCCTTCTGACAATTCACAACTACATTTTATCTCAGGAGCCTTCACAGCTGGCCTCATACAATTACATTTAGTAATATCACCATCATACAATACCATCAACACCACTACATAAATTGGGGTCTTGTCCAGGGATAATTAGCCCAACAGTAATATTAGGATCTCTTGGTGGGAGAAATAAAAGTAGGGAAATAAATTGTAAAATTTCCTTTAAAATTAAAAGTGTCCCTGCAGATAAAAGTTGGTGAATCTTCACAGCCAGTAATAATTAATTAGTTAACTGGTTAGTTAGAATTGGTTAGACTATAGTCATAAGAAGTACTTAGTGTATTTACTGGTTAGAGATTTATCTGGTATATTATTATATTGTCTAAAAAGTATGGCGGAGCTGGCAAAATTTAGATCAGCTGCTGTGCTCACCGCGAAGGAGATGGGAATGGATGGTCAAATTTTAATTCAATACGTAACGACTGAATGTGATAAACATATTGAAAGGGAAGATAGAAAGGTAGCTGAAGAGAAGAGGATACAAATTGAGGCTGATAGAGAAATTAAGAGGCTGCAGATTGAGGCAGAAGAAAAACGACAGCAAAGGGAGGCAGAAGAAAAAAAGGCCGAAAGGGAAGCAGAAGATAGAAGGTTGCAAAGGGAGCACGAATTACGACTAAGGGAGCTGGAATTACAAGGCCAGGCTCCTGAAAATGGTGCCAGCCCTTTTGCCTCAGATGCTACGCCCAGTCTGGGAGCCTCAAACTCAGCTATGGGGTTTCATTTAGACCATTTTGTTGAAAAAGACGATGACATAGAGGGGTACCTAGGACGTTTTGAGTTATTAGCTACTACATATGGGTTAGAGAGAGAGAGAGAGGTGGAGCTTAAAGCTATCACAGGGATTGAGAGGTACTTCTTATGAAGTATTTGCCAAAATGAACAGGGAAGACCAAGACAATTATGACATGTTAAAGCAGGCTTTGTTATTAAGGTACGAGAAGAATAGTGAATTTTATCGTAAGAAATTTAGAAATGCCAAACTGTTGTCTGGGGAGACATACCACCAATTCTCTGCTAGACTAGAAACCTATTTGGAGAAATGGACGGCTCTGGGGAAGACCCAAGATCTTAAAGAAATGATCATGATTGAGCAATTGAGAGAGTCCATGGCTCCAGACATGAGAAAATTTCTCATTGAACAAGGTGCAGAGAAGTTGGGGGAAATTTTAAATGTTGCTGAGAGGTATCAGGCAGCCCAGGCAGAGGTAAGTGGTGCTAAGAAGAAGCACATAGACAATTTTAAAGCTCCACAGCAATTTAATAAATTTGATAATAGAGAGCAGGGAAATAAAGGTAGGACAAACTTTGAGCGGCCAAGAAATGACTATCGCGACAGAAACTCACAGTTCAATGACCAAAAGTTCAATGAAAGAAAACCGTTGAACCAAGGAAAAAGATGGTGTAAATGGTGCAAGAAGGATAACCATAACACCGAATTTTGTAGAAGGCAACCTTCAAACATTGCTGCAATGAAGTCGGGGACGCAAAGATTAAAGGTTAATCCTAATGGACAGCAGGAACCTTATCACCCCCCAGTTGTGAGGATGTTATTTGTAATGGGGTCACCATAAGGTGCCTTTATGATACAGGTTTGGATTATGATTCAGTTGTGAAGTCTAGCCTAGTGGACCCAAGTCAGTATACCACAGAAACAGTGGAAATACAAGGGGCGACTAAGGACATATCACTCATGACACTTCCCATCGCAAGGATAACGGTGAAAACTCGCTATGTGGAAGGAGAAATCAGAGCAGCAGTGATAGATGAACCAATCTACCCTCTGATATTGGGGTGTAGATACGTCTTCTTGGGGAATCCCGAGAAACCTGTGATAATGGCGACAGTGCAGACCAGGTCACAGAAGAAGGAGGAAGAAGGTGAACCTATAAATGCTCATCCAGAGGAGATGAGGAAGGCGCAGGCTGAGGATAGGACACTCAAGCCATGTTTTAAAAAATTGCCCAAATGCCACACACCCCCGAGCAAGGGGGAATATTTCATGAAGAACAAACTCTTATACAGGAAGGCCGGAACTGGAACAAATGGTCACAACCAGCTGGTTCTTCCCACTTCATATAGAGATAAAGTGATGGAACTCGGGCATGCGGTTCCCTTCAGTGGTCACATGGGGATCAGCGCCACAGGACAGCGTATAGCTTGTCATTACTTCTGGCCAGGGATAACGGAGGATATAAAAAGATATGTCAAATCCTGCCCAGAATGTCAAAGGGTAGCTCCAAAGCACTGGACTGCTCCTGCAACTCTAGGGGAAATGCCCATAGTGGGAACACCTTTTGAGAGGGTGCAGTGGATATTGTAGGACCTCTCACTCGGACCAAGAGGAGGAACAGTTACATCCTTACTCTGGTGGACACTTGTTCTATGTGGGGAGAGGCGGTAGCCCTGCCATCAATTGATTCAAAACATGTAGCAGAGGCACTACTTACATTATTTACCCGATTAGGATTCCCGCATCAAATCTTGACGGATAATGGTTCTCAGTTCAGGGGAAACTAACGGAAGAAGTTTTTAAGCTATTTCAAGCCAGGCACTTTCATTGTAGTCCGTACCATCCACAAGGGAACGGCCAGGTAGAGAGGTTCAACGGGACTCTCATTTCTATCCTGAGAAAGCTGGCACACGAAAAACCGGATCTGTGGGATCAATTCCTGCCCGCCGCATTGTTTGCGTACCGGGAGGTACCACATAGTTCAACCGGGATGGCTCCCGCAACTCTGCTATTTGGGAGGCCAATAAAAGGTCCTTTAGAAGCTTTATTAAGGACCTGGACAGATGAGAAGGCGGAAGAGACTGTTACCTCATCGTATCAATATGTGAACGAACTGACCACTCGTTTGAAAGCTGGATGGAAACTGGCAAATGATAATTTGAAACAAGCCAGGAAGAAACATGCAGCATATTTTAATAGGAAGGCAAAGGACAGGGAACTGGCAGTCGGAGAGAAGGTGCTGCTTCTACTACCCGGAAGCCAGAATAAATTACAAATTGGTTGGCAAGGTCCATACACGGTTCTAGAGAAGGTGTCTAGAACAAACTATAAAATTGACAAAAAGGGGAAGGAGAAAGTTTATCATGTAAACCTGTTAAAGAAGTATCTGGACAGACCACTCCAGGAAAGCACCCCCTTATTGACCTTGGCTATTGCAACCCAGATGCAAAAAAGAACCACTCACCTCACATGAATACCCATTACATCCTTGTGAAACAGCAGCACAGTAAAAGTCAGTAAGCGCCTGATTAAAACCAGAGGGAGAGAGTTCAACAGGTTCTGGAGGAACATACAGATGTACTAACAGATAAACCAGGCCATACAAATTTGCTACAGTATGACATGAAACTGGTAGACTCAAACCCAATCTGTATGAGAGCCTATTCTATTCCGTTCGCGAAGGAGAAGGCATTGAAGGAAGAAATAGAGTATTTGTTGAAGGAGGGGATTATTTCGCACAGTGAATCATCTTTTAGTTCTAGTGTCGTTTTGTTGAAAAACCGTCTGGGGAACACAGACTGTGCATAGATTACAGGAAACTGAATGCTGTCACAGAAGGACAAGTGGATCCATTACCAGACACAAAACAGTTATTTGCCAGACTGAACAAGGCAAAATACTTTTCAAAGGTGGATCTTAGTAGAGGCTATTACCAGATCCCAGTGAAGCCTGAAGTGAGACCTTATTTGGCTTTTAGCACTTCGGATGGACATTATGAATTCAATATGCTACCATTCGGACTGAAAAATGCTCCGAGTGTGTTTTCAAGGATGATGCGCAAATTGTTGGATCCCCTGAATAACCCATGTATCACGAATTTCATGGATGATATTCTCGTCGCCACAGAGACATTTGAAGAACACATTGAAGCTCTGGAGATGTTGTTTGATAGACTTCGGGAGGCGAACTTAACTGCTAGGCCAACAAAATGTTGTATTGGATGCAAAGAGTTGGAATTCTTGGGACACACTGTATATCAGGGTAATATGACCCCTGATCCTAAGAATTTGGAAAAACTGCAGAGAGCACCTAGGCCGCAAACAAAAAAGGACGTGCGATCATTTGTGTCGTTATGCGGATTTTATCAGAAATACATCAAGAATTTTAACGCTATTTGTGCTCCTCTGACTGATCTGACTCGCAAGGGACTTCCAGATAAAATTATTTGGACTGCACAATGTGAACTAGCGTTCCAAGAGTTAAAGGAAAAACTCACTAGCAAGCCTATTCTCAAACTGCCTGATTTGACACAGGACTTTGTCTTAAGAACCGATGCAAGTAATGTAGGACTCGGAGGGGCTTTGTTGCAAAGATCATCTTCACCTGATGGGGAACTTAAACCAGTCGCTTATGCAAGCCGCAAATTGAATAAGGCGGAACAAGGATACTCCACAAGCGAAAAAGAATGTTTAGCATTAATCTGGGCAATAAAGAAGTTTCAAATCTATCTGTATGGTAGGACTTTTGTGGTGGAGACGGACCATCAGCCTCTCGTGTTCTTGTCTCAGGCTAAGCATGAAAACGCAAGATTGCTGAGGTGGTCTTTGTTGCTTCAACCTTATCAGTTTAGTATCCAATATATCCCAGGCAAATTGAATGTCGGTGCAGATTTCCTCAGTCGGCACCCCTGTGATCAAAATTAGAGTAGTGGCAGACGTGAGGAGTAATTTTACCTATGTGTATCGCTGGTTTTGAAACTTGCCATAGGCATGTTTTCAAGTGGGGAGATGTGTAGTGAAATTGACAGAGATACAACGGTAAAATACCTCCAAAGATAACATTTAAGGATAAAAACATAATGCGTAGGCTGCGAATAGTACATGATCGCCTAGACCGCGGGTCATCATCCTCCATAAAAATTGACTTGCTAGACAGGAGGGGAACGGCGGATCAAAAAGGAAAAAAAAATATGACTGGAAAGATTGCGTGAGACTAGAAAGGCTAAGGAGACGCAATTGGGGGGGGGGGGGGGGGGAAACGGAGAAAAGTCACGTTTCCCAAGTTGACATAAAAAGTAAGCAACTCGACAGAAGGGACCATAGATATGTTACGCCACAGTCATTTATTGGACGCTTTTGCAATACCAAGCCCTTGATTTGAATTCAGCGGCTAAAACGCAGATGTTTGGAATATTACAAAATTTAAAAAGTACTTTTTTCTTAATATTAATGTTAGGAATATAAAAATTAGCTGGCCGGATGGCCCATTCTGAGCAGTGAACTAATATGTTCTTAATTTTACAGACGGATAGATAATATTGAAGATAATGACAAAAGACAGTGTTGTTCACATCATCGACAGACTGTATTGAATCTAAAAGTGTCGCTAATTGCACCAAAAAAACACGACCCCGAAACGCAGGTGTTCAAACTTACTTAGTATGGAAGAGACGGGATATTGGTGGTAGCTGTGTCTAAAATATAACTTTTAACGACAAAAATTTTGGAGGGGAGAGAAAGGTTGGTTCAAAAATCAAGTACATTTTTGTAGAAACACAAGTAGAGACGGACAGACTAACAGATAAACATCCATACTTGACTGAAGCATGACTGAAATGACTTTAGTGTAGGAAATTTGAAATTCAAAAAAAAAACCTAGGCAGTGATTGGCCACAGACAAGCATATTGTCGGCGCTTAGACGCGGATTTGGGGTCATTTTCTCAATAGTTGTTCAGTGATAGACACAGATTTTAAAGTGTGGTGATTTCCATATGAAAGAAAGTGAAAGAAGTTTAGGGACGCCATACTATAGCCAGCAGCTCAGCTGAGTTTTGCTAGCAATTCTGTGTTATTTATTCATAATCTGGTAAGATTGAAATTATTTCCTTATATATTTTGAATATTGTTTCATGTTTGAGTGATTTGATACTGCCATATCGAAATCTAGCCTTACAAACAAGTAGGGATTTGCTCTAGACCCCCCGCCCAAGTCAGGGTCTAGGGACCAACAATGTACATAAACTCCAGCAAGGGTTAGGCAAGACAGATCAAGTGTTGAGAATAATGAAACATATTACCTATCCTCTTTTAGGGCAGAAAACTAATAAATATTTTTCAGAATCTATAGTCTGGGAGGATCTATCTGATGTAAAACCACCATGGTAAATGTGCTGTTTGGTCAGAGAGATCTGACCTGTCTGTATGATGTGGTTGTTGTGTCAGTGTTGTGTCCAGACGTGGGTAGAGAATAGATTTTGACACATGGCCCATACTTTGATTGCAGAGCTGTGAGTTTCTGTTGTCAACAAAGCAGTGTCTATTCAGTTGGTGACTTTACTCGAGTGTATCTGTGCAGTACTTGTGACAGAGACCACCATTATTGCCCGCCAGCACGGAGAGGTGGGACCACCTGATTTCAGCACCAGAGCTACAACTACAAGATGAGTGAGCCTCTGGTCTGCTGGACATTCACCAACGCTTTGTAGTTACTAATACCCCCATAAAAATTCCCACCATTTTCTGGACACTGTGTAGTCAATATAGACAGGTGTGATGAGGCCACCCCAACAGCACAAACATTAACTATCCTCCCAAGTAGATGACTACTAGAACATTTTAATAAAACTAACTAGTATAGTACATATATATGTACACTATTGCATTTATGATATAATATTCCATGCATTTCTTTCATAATCTCTAAATCCTTTTAAGTTCTGGTCAACCTAAAAAATTGATCCAGAACAAAATAAATGTAATATAATTTTATCAAAAAATTTTACACACGTGAGTTAGTTCAGTGTATTTTAACATTTATTAATATTATTAGTCTTGTTAATTATCTGTGGGTATATCTATAACCTATTACACCACACTACATATCATAACCCTAGACACTTTACGTAGCCACATTCATTAAAAAAAATTAAGTGTGAGGTCGTAGTGGTAGCAAGAAAGGCCTTCTGACAATTCACAACTACATTTTATCTCAGGAGCCTTCACAGCTGGCCTCATACAATTACATTTAGTAATATCACCATCATACAATACCATCAACACCACTACAAACACAAAACAGTTAATTTGTCTTCACATGAAGATCTTAATTGATGGTAGATACGAAAATTACCGTGTCCATTTGCTGTGCCTGTGTTTTTGTGTTTTACTTATCAGGCGGCGCGTAGCCCGTTGAATTCTGGTTGCGTCACTGCTGGCTCCCAGAAGTGTTTTGACTGCTCCCTCTCTTCAAGAGTCGAATATATTGGCAGCATAACGTCCCTTGAAGCAAGACCGGGGTGATTACTCAGGTTGCCTAGTCAAGTATCAGATCCATCTGGTTTAGGTGTCTAACTCGTACCAAAACTGAAAGAAACAATTTGCTGTTTTAAGTTTTATGTCTACTCCAGGCGACCTCCATTGTCCCCCGCCACTTAATCTTCCTCAGAATTGTGTTTATTATCCCTGAGCATTAAATCTGAGCCCATTGAGTCAGATGGAAGCGTTTTAGGACAGCGGAAGGCGACAAATGTATCATTATATATGTTCATAAATATACATATAAAACGTATATCAAATGGGCATAATAAATGAAATACACCATGTTGCTATCATCATCCACCCGCTGCTCCTCATGAAACCTAGGGCTACCTATGCTATTGGTTCTGTGTGATGAAACGCGCACGAAGCAGTCACCAGCTCTTGCAGTGGTGGATTATCTGGAATGTTCTTGTATGTGATGAGGTTACCAGCACCCTGTGCAGCTATACATTCGCAAGCACTTTATACATGTCAAAGGCAAAAAGATAAAATATACATTTTACAACTTATGCCGATATCGAGTAAATTAATACAGACTTCATAGCACAAGATCAGGTAAGTTCTCCCTTTGAGGTAGGTTTCTAGGACTTGGGGCGCTAAGTACGTATTTAACATGGCAGTTTTTACTCTTTTTTGAATATTCTATGCGGTACTCCTAGTTTTTTTTTTTTTACCTGTCCTCTAATAGAATCCTAAATCTATTTTTTATCCTTGCTGTCTGAGTTTTCTTCTTGAAGAAGATGGAAATGCAGTGCGAGAATCTTAAACCGTGTTTAGGTTTAAGCTGATTTTTTGCTCCCACGTCCATGGCTTCCAGTGAGGTTCTGTTGGGGCAAGGTCCAGTCATAAGTAATTTTAGTCTAAAATTATAATATCGAACCAACCTCGAAGGTAGGAAGTCTGATTTTGGTAGGGGTTTCACCCATCCTCCTCCTTCTGAACATAATACCTGACCATACAAGGTTTTGCCCTTCAATTATTACTGGTCATGTTTACCAAAATCACAACATCACCAATCTATCCAAATTATTAAGTCAGGTAAATCACTACCAAGGTGTTAATTTCTTTTTCTTTTTCTTTTTTTTATTTCAACAAAGTCAACGGAAAAGTAATATCATTCCTCGTGTTCTAGTCCTTTCCAGCTGGTCATGTATAGACATGGCTGAAGTCATGCTTGCAAAATTAACACATTATCTTAAAATATCATCTATTGTCTAGATTAAAAACACAGGACAACATTGTCTTGTTGCAATTTTCTGCAAATCATGCCCGCGAATCAAGCATTCGTAATCTTCAGTCACCGATACAAGGTCGACATTTGCCAGCTTGTGTAAAGAAAATACCTGCTTAACTATCACACATCCGTCTGGCTTACCAATAAGGTTGTCGCTAAATGTATACTATTAATCCGTCTAGTACTGGCAATTCCTGCCCCGGAAACACAGGGTAACATGTCACCCAGTTAGTTCAACCGGGTTAGGTGACGAAGTGTGACAAGATAACCTCAGTCGTTGAAAGCGTAAACAAAAAGAAGGTGCTTCTATAAGAGATGAAGAAATGTCAAGTTGAAGTGAAAGAAAGTGTGGCACAGTGCAAGAGAAGCAGAGCTGGTCACAGAGAAATTAAACGATTGAATATGACTCACCACATACCACCGGATTTTCATAATATTTATGAAATATTCTCAGATTCAGGCTTCTTTTTTATTGGCAGTTGGTGCAAGATTGCACGTACTTCTCATATCCACCATCCTAACGGGGCAGAAATGATGTGCATTCATATTACGCAAAGTAGCCTCCAACGGGACATGTTACCTGGATAACATCACGTGTCCAGCTTTCATGATAGTAGATGGGAGTGGAACAACAAGTAGTTTCTCATGTCTCACTTAGCGATATAAAACACCATCTTCTTTATCAAAGGCACCAACCGAAGTATGTGTTTGTCTTATATACCACTGATCAAAGCAGGGTGTTAAGGTGACGCAATATTCCTTAATCTGGCGAAAACTGTGCATAGAAGGTAATATTACATCTGACTGATAATATAAAACGCTTTGTCCTCTAGGAAGACAACAACAACCAAGGACACATTATAGTGTTATCTATGGAAACCATATTCAATGTGAAACAGATGAAGTGTTTTTTGTTATTTTTAGAATTAAAGACATGAGTAAAAGATAAACCATTTTTGTTGAAGTATTTTAAGAATCTTTCTGTGAGGTTAAAGACTGCAATACATTGGGGAAGATGTGTGATAGCGGCAAAAGCTGTCGAACTAATTTAGATGACTGCGGGGTTAGTCAGAGGACGTGGTAATCGATATGGCACTCACAGAATGATAATAGTTGTCAGCTCAGGTGTTTATCTGAACATACAACGTCATGAGAACCGCTGACAATATATATTAAAGTATTTAGTGCCGCTTCACACAGAACGCTAAGGCACTTTCACATCAAACATTATAAAGGTACTGTCACACGATATCTCCTTGATGGTTTCTGTTGTTACTTGTGCTCTATGCTGACATTGTCTTACCCATACTATTTCAACATATGTCATGCAATTTTATGTGTCGCAGTTGGTCTTCCCTATGTTCTACATCATATTTATTTTTCAGAACCCTTGGTATTCATTTGATAGTGTAGTCGTATATTTCTTTTATTTTTTTATTTTTGAGAAATCACACATTAAACTGATGTGTTTCTAAACACAGAGAAGAATGTGGCTTACATATTTTTGTGCTGCATTATAATGAATATTTCTGTAATATATTTACTTTGTGTTACACATTGAAGAATATAGCTTACATGTTTCTCTCACTTTATAATACACTTTTGGGTAAAATATTTATTGATACCATGTACGAAGTTAAGACAACCTATATTTAGATAACTGTTGGTGTGAAATATAATTAAAACGTAGATACAATATTTCAAGCAATAAATTTTGGATTTTCTGAATTGTGTTTTAGAAATGTCAGATCTCAATGCCTTTTTTCTTTTTTAAATTTGTATTCTTTGTTAGTGACATGTTGGTGCTCCTATATTTGATGCTTTTCTTTTTCTGTCACGTGATCATACATACAGAAAATCCTTAATTGGGTATCAATAAAAGAATGACTTGCCTGTGTTATTCCCGTAGGCTCTGGAGAGACAAAGAAAGAACAGAACTACGGTTCCCTCAGGCGATTCCTTCAAGGCAACTAATAGGAGGTTGTTCATGAGGCTGTCAACCCGATCATGTGACACACATAGCGACAGAAACCAATGATGCCAGAGCAGTTAATGCTTGATGCGGGCTTCTTGTAAAGGAAGTAGCTGCTGTGGTAGCTCCAAGCTCCGTAAAGAACATCAAAGTAACATGATAATAATGATTGATTATGACTGATAATGATGATGACGACGGCGTCGAAGACAGTGACAAAAGTTGCTGATTCATTGTTTATTATATCACAACAGGGCTGAATGATAACACGGGGAAGTCTTCCCTCACCAAATTCAACAAAATTTAGAATAAACATTCAGTTGGCATAACCCACAATTATAAAACTTAGCAATATAGAAAATTAAAAATTAAAAAAAAAAACAAGCAAATAATCTTAAGCCTTAAAGAAACAAACAGAGAGAGAGAACAAGCTGTTTAATAAAAAAATTACTAAACATAGTAAAAATAATCAGTAAAATAATTGATATGAAAAACTAATGGACAGCCTATATACGAGTTTATATTATTATGAAATGATGATAAGAGTTGAAATGAGACTAACTAGTATGATAAGAAGAAGATACGTAAGAAAAGTCTTTGAGAGAGATTGTAGAACACGTGATAACAACTGGAAAGATCAAGAAAGTGTGGAAATACGATATGGAATAAGAGCATGTCATGGGTAAAAGGCATCAACACAAGTAATATCTTCTTCTTCTTCCTCGTTCATCCTGAAAATGACGTTGGTTGCGTTGTGCCCGTTTACAGCAAAGCTGCGATATTTGCGTATTTCGGCAGACACATCTGACTTCAGCACGGCTTTTTTGGGACCGGGTTAGCCTTCCCTCTTCGATCACACTCTCTCAGCCAGACTGCAGTGATGCAGCCTGTTTCCATGACCACCACTTGGAGGTGGAGTAGGATCTTGGTCAGCTCTGGTTCGCTATACTGACGCAAGCAGTCAAGCTATGGGTCACTGACTGCATTCATCACTTTTGTTGCGTCTTCGGTCCCAACACAATTAATATGCCATGCCAGAGATTGAGGGTTATAAAGTCACATGATCGTCTGCGTGGGTTTATAAAGTGATATGATCGTCTGCACGGGTTTATAAAGTGGCATTACTCCTTGCGAGGAAGAGGAGAAAGCAGATGCAAGCAGTTCTGACCTTGATGATGAAGACCCAGAATATGACTACATGATGAGCTCGTTAGAGCAGATAGAACAGATGTCAGAAGAAGAAGACCAGATGAAAGCGGTAGAACCGATAAAACAGATGCTGGAAAGAAGAGAAAAAAGAAGACAGGAGCCTAAAACCCAGGTACCACCACCACAAGTACCCGAATCGTCAGCAGAAACCCTGTCAACCACAGAGAGGCTGTACCAGCCACCAATGACACCACCACACGATGCCGAGTTGACAGCTGTGGCTGCCCCAGGGAAGCTGCTCCAAACTCAAAAGACGATAAAAACACCACTAAAGCAAGACGTCATAGTAGAGGCTCCAGTGTGTAGTAATCAGACAACAACTACAGAAAGGGATCAGGAGTCAAAACAGAACGTGAGACCGTCCTACACACCACACACTCTAACGCAGACGGAAAGCAGAGCGCGTCACCTGCGCAAACCAAGCAATGCCGGTTGTCACAAGGCACTACAGGAGAGGATGGTTAAGATCACACAGATGTCTGGAGGTGAGGCCTCACTCAGGGCCTTACCAGATGACAAAGTGATCAGCATCCTAGAGACAATAACTGGCAGGAGAAGCATCTCTAAGGTACGGAGGCACGAAAAGGGAGTCGTGCTTTCGATAAACAGCACGGATAAGACAACATCACTGATGACAGAACTGGAGGCCGGTCCGAAAGAATTCATGCTGCCTCACCAGATAAAAGTAGTGATGGAGACCAGCAAGACAACAAAGAAGTTGGTGCTAAGAGGGGTGGATACAAGATGGTCCGCTAGCGAAGTCCAGGGCTGCCTACAGACTGAAAACACAGGTACCCAGGTCATTCAGGTCGAGAGGTTAAGGACATGGAATGGAAAAGACACCAATCTGGTGGTAGTTACTATTGAAGGAGTGACAAGACCTGAAAGACTGACATTCAAAGAGACATCAAAGAGGACAGAGGCATATATCCCCCCGGTGATGCAGTGCTCCAACTGCCAGCAGTTCTCTCACACAAAGAAAACGTGCAGGAGAGATGCAGTCTGTCGATTTTTTGCGGGTGGCTACCTATATCGCGACTGCCCCAAGGCGAAGGAGGACCTCAACTACAAAGCAATAAACTCAAACCGCACCTGTGCAAACTCCCTCGGAAACCACGGGGCTAGATACCGAGGATGCCCGATGTTCCAGGAAACAAAGAGCATCTCGAAAGAAGCGGTTTCCAAAAACATCCCATTCAAGGAGGCAAAACACAGGGTGGCTGCGGATGTTGCAGAAAAACAGCGCACGATAGACAGACGACAGGTACACAAGCTGACCGCTGAAGTCAAAGAAATGAAACTGCAGATCGAAAACAGAAACACGCAGGCCCCCGAAGAACCAACCGACACTGGAGAAGATGCGATAGATATGCAGACAAGAAGATGACAGAGCTGACAGAAGAAAACACAAAAATCCTCAAAAGAATAGAAGCAGAAAGAATAGCCATTGAGGAAATTTCATCAAACAACACGAAAAAAACAAAAACGAACAACCAAACAGAAGAAGAAGTCATTGAAGAAACGCTAAAACAGCTAGTACCAGCGATAATTGAAAAAGCACTGGCACAGATACAGAGGAACATGCAGCAAAAAGCAAAAGAAACTAGGAGCGTAAAAACACACAAAACCAAACAAGCCAGATAGTGAGGCAGGACATAAAAAAACACCATGAGCGCGACACGGCACCACAAACGAACAAACAAAGAGGAATCCAGACATCCAGCTAGTGATCCTTGTCAGGACCAGTCCTTTTCAGGACTAACAGACGACAAGCACCGAAGAACCTAACACACAATATACCCCAATTATAACCAACTTTCAGGTTGAACAGGGTATACCAGCAACATAACAGACAAAAGAACGAACGAACGATGTGCGGGGTTATAAAGTGACATGATCGTCTGTTGGGGTTTATAAAGTGACATGATCGTCTGCGCAGGGTTATAAAGTCACATGATCGTCTGTGCGGGTTTATAGAGTCACGTAATCGTCTGCGCAGGGATATAAAGTCACATGATCGTCTGTGCGGGTTTATAAAGTGACATGATCGTCTGCGCGAGGCATATCTCGTAATAAGTTTTTTTTTGTTCATTTATTTCCTATTCTTCTTCTTGTTCTAGTTAGTTCTTATCGAACCACATCTATTTCTCTCATCAAATGGGCGGTCTGTCTCAGGCTTCCTTCATTGGTATTGTTTTCTACTTCAATTGTGTCGTAGTGGGCTAAGCTGTAAATCTGCTTCTCTCGTGAAATGACATACACGAGGATATGTTCTACTGTTTACCCGTATCTCGCATATGGAAACTTCTCTCTCAGCTTACATTTTAATGCCTTATGTTATAGAGCTATTGTGTGTGCATATATGAACATATATAAATATATATATATCAGTGGCGTATCCTGGTAATGCGAGCTAGGCGTGCTGCTACTTAAGATGAATATGTACGCCTACTATTTAACCCCTTCCCCTCTTAATTAAAAAACCAACTAGATTCAATTACGCAACGATAATTATTCGGCTGGAAGAAAAACATTAACTAAATAATACATATTTTCACTTACAGGTTTCACTTGAAGATCAGATCTATTCTTCTTTCCTTTTGCAGAAATTTCTCTGTTACAGCATCGTAAAATGTATTCTTCATTCTAACCTTGCTCAAAAGTTCCTTTTCAATGGACAATAGGCTGAGACTGGAGAGTCGATCTTGACCTTGTGTAGATCTGTGGTAACTGTGGATTCGCTTTAAAGCTGAAAACGATCTTTCTACAGAAGCAGTAGTTGCTGGAATTGTCATTATCAATTCTGCCAGTTTGAACACTTCTTTAAAGCCTGAACTGAGATCATTTTCAACTAAGAACTGCAGTAACTCATGAACTGACTTGCTGCAGAACTCATCCGAACAATAAAGTACAACAAGTTCATTCTTCAATCTTACATAGTCGAACATTTCTCCATAAACGTCTTTTAATTTTTGGCTGAGGTCCTCTGGAAAATTTTTCTTGAAACTGGTATACTTTTGCTCATAAAGAAGGTGGAAATACTCAAGTTTCTTTAAAGCTGCAAACCGTGTTTCTGTGTGAACACTAATGTTATCAATGATTTCAAAATACAGTTGGCAACATGCATCTTTTCCTATACAACCACGGCGTCGTTTATTTGTAGGTGATTCAAATTCTTCTCCCCTCCTTCCCAATGCAGCATACCAAATCTCATTAAAGGCAGTATCCCTTGCTCGTTGAAGTTCATTTTTGATCTCTTCTATTTTCTTGCAGCAGTACAAAATATCGAAATTTCTCGTTTGAAGTAAATTGTATAAAACATCTGTATATGCAAATAATCTTGAAAATACTTGAAGTAGGAAAATTGTATTTAGGCTCCTCAAGAATGACAAAAAGCCTTGCGATTTAACCACTGTGTCAGCATCCCATTCTAAAGAACAATCAATGACATTTTCAAAAAAAAGTCAATAAGCTCTAACCAATGATCGTTCACTGTATGTACTAATCTGGAAGTGAAGTTCCACCTGGTAGGTGCTACAGTTGGCAACTTCTTAGAAAGAAATTCTTGAAGCGCTATTGTTCTCTTAGACGATTTTGAGAAAAATGCAGAAAGACCATTGAGAGTTATAAAAAAAATATTGCAGTCTTTGATATTCATCAAACTTTGTTGCAAGACGAGGTTCAATGCATGGGAACAGCAATGAGTAAAGAGTGCTTTTGGGTAAACATCAATAACCTTTTTTTGTAAGCCATCCAGATGACCTGCCATCACAGACGCTCCATCATAAGTTTGCCCAACTAACTTATCTTTAAGTTTGTATTCTTGTACCGTGCTAACTACATGTTTAAACAAACCTTCTGAGGTTCTATCCTGACTAACGTCGGTAAGCCCGACAAACCTTTCATAAACAACACCATCTAATACATATCTTAAGACGGTTGACAGCTGCGATTTGCACGTGATATCACAACTCTCATCCAGAAGTATAGCAGTAAAGTTTGAAACGCGGACTTCCTTCTTTATTTCATCAATGAGGACTTCAGAGATAGCCTGAATGAGATCATTTTGCACAGCTGGAGAAGTTCCGCGGAAAACTGTAGAGCTCTGTAGGTGATGTTCCAAAAGAGGGTCATATTGCTGAAGTGCATCCAGAAACTCTAAATAGTTTCCTCTGTTGAAAGAGTCATTACATTCGTCATGTCCTCGGAAAGGAAGCTCCTGTTTACCAAGGAAGCATACCGCATCAATCAGACGTTTCAAGATATCTCGATTCTTTTTTACAAGTTCATTATGTTGGCTGATACTTTTATCGAGCTGATCATTAAGCAAGACGTCCACTCTTTGTCGGCCAAACATTTTCAGCTGAAAAAAAACATTGGACATGGCTTTTAGTCTTTTCGTGTCTCTGTGCAGCTGTACTTAAGTGGTTAAGATCATCAAAACCATTTCTACTCCATACGTTGCCTTCTGAAGAAAATAAAAAACAAGGCCAACAGAACAATTTATTCCTCTTTTCACAACCAGTTAACCAATCCACCGACTTGTAATGAGCTGTTGAAAAATGGCGTGTGTATACTTCTGTCTTAGTTTTATGTACTGTTTTTAAGAGTGGTAACTCAGGACATGGTTTACCGTTACTCACAATTGATAGTTTTGTTCACTAAGTTTTAGTGAACAAAACTTCTTTTTAGCGATGTCGTCCAACACTTGCATTTTGGGTATATGTCAATTATCTCCGAAATACTAATTAACTTACAACTTGAAACTCACTGTCACTGTAATAATCTGCACTCCCGGCAACTAACAAAAATTAATCACAAAAAACACTGGACTTGGGACACAGCCAATTTTTACAACTCGAGAGCTGCAAGACGAACCGCACGCATGTTTCATTGTATTGACGTATCTGGCTTTGACCCCGTACCACACAAACCAGTCTTTAGACGTGAATCCGGAAGGTGCAGCACGCATTGTGACGGAATTACCCGAGAAACGTAGGGCGATTGCTACCAATCAATAAAAACTGCACTATAAAACGCGTCTGGGAAACTGAAACTAGATTCTATGCGGGAAAATCCGTTATCCTGATGCGTGCGGTACGAAAGCAGAACTTAGAGGAGAAATATTTTATAGAATAATAAATTAAATTTTTATTTTCCTTCGCGCATAGGTGTGCGCAGCACGCACAGCAACACATAGAGAATACGCCACTGATATATATATATATATATATATATATATATATATATATATATATATATATAATATATATATATATATATATATATATATATATATATATATATATATATATATATATATACAGGGTGTTTATAAAGTCGCTGTGCAGTGAAATTTACGCCCGGGCGAGATTACGTCACAGAAATGTGGTTTTCAATTGGGGCTTGTTGTGTAATGCTGCACACGGTATTGTGGAACACAGCATTGGAACACAGAATATCATTACGTATGGTGAGAAACTGAATGTTGTGAACAGATTAACATACCTTGGTAGCACACTATCCCAGAACATCGTCATTGATGATGAGGTGAACACCAGGATCTCCAAAGCCAGCAGCACATTTGGTAGATTATACACCAACGTTTGGCATCGAAGTGGCATTAGTCTACAGACAAAGCTGAAGGTGTACAGAGCTGCGGTGCTTCCAGTGCTGCTTTATGCATGTGAAACATGGACTGTATACAGGCGCCACGTAAAGAAGCTAAACCACTTCCATACAGTCTGTCTCCGAAAGGTAATGAACATCAAATGGCAAGACAAGATCCCGGATACCGCCGTTCTTGACAGAGCTGGTATCCCTAGCATCGATACTATTCTGATGCAGTCACAGATTCGCTGGGCAGGTCATGTAGTCTGCATGCCAGACCATCGACTGCCAAAGATACTGTTTTATGGTGAGATGCAGAAGGGTAGACGCTCCCATGGTGGCCAAAAAAAAGCGCTTCAAAGACACGCTTAAGGCTTCATTAAAAACCTTTGACATAAACCCTGACACATGGGAAGCTGCTGCGCAAGACCGAACTGCCTGGCGCACATCTCTCCGTAAAAGTGCTGCAGCATGCAAATCTTCCAGAAGAGCAGCAACGGAACAGCGGAGACAAGCTAGAAAAGACCGTGTAATAAAGCCTTCTTGTGATGCAAACATTCCCTGCCCACACTGTCCGAGATCCTTCCAGGCCCGCATCGGGTTCATCAGTCACCTTCGTACTCATAGACTATCCTAACAATCCTAATAATTGGATGAACAGAGTGGTCTTCATCACCCGTGATGGACGAACGAACGATCATGACGTAAATTTGCATCATTCGTGACGTAATTTCTAAAATATTTTTCAAATTCACTGCACAGCGACTTTATAAACACCCTTTATATATATATATATATATATATATATATGAACAAATATTTTAATCTCGATGATGTAAGAAATATTATAAGATGATATAACAAATTTCCCACATCATGATATAAATAATCTCATACATGATGATATAGCAATTCTAATACACACGGATAATACAAATCTCATTCATAACACATATTACAAGATAGACGAAAGTCCTGTGTAAAGAGGATTATGATGCAACCCAGAACAATAAAAAACAGTCTGAGTTTCCGACTCACTTACTTTTCTTCTAGAAGAATCTTTAGAATTGGAAACTAGAATGTAAGTGTTTTATATGAACAAGGAAAAACTGCACATGTGGCGCATTACAAGATTTATATCTTGGGAATCTGTGAGACAAGATGGAAAGGAATAGACAGAAAGAAACTGATCACAGCAGAATTTAGGATGTCATCAGAAAATGCGGAAGAGAGTGCCCACCACAGCGAAGGGGTGAAGCTAATACTGTCCAAAGAAGCACAGACCGCACTCATATAATTTGAAGCAATGTGGCCCAGACTTATAACAGCAGCATTCAAAACAAAGATAAACACTATGTAATGTTATAATAATAATATAATAATAATAGCCCCTTCAGTCATAACTGACTATGGGAATGCGCCCCTGAGGTGGCAGCCCTCAGCTGCTTATTTTCCTGGTGCTCCTTTCGACGTTTTCACCTCACCTCTGCTTCTTGTGTGAGTGTCTCCTCGCCCAATCTGAGGTGGCGCCGTAAATAGCATCGCCACTTAGTGCGATTGGCAGCTTCATCCTCCCATGTTGCTGGATCCATGTCCAGTGCCCTCATATCTCTCTTGCACACATCTTTGAACCTCAGCTGTGGTCGCCCAACTGTTCTCTTGCCATCTGCTAATTGTCCGTAGAAGATATCTTTTGGGATGCGACCATCTTCCATGCGGCGAACATGGCCAAGCCAGCGAAGTCTGCGCTGTCTAAGCAGCGTATACATAATTTGAAGGCCAGCACGTGACAACACCTCGACATTTGTCACTTTATCTTTCCACGAGATGCCGAGGATGCGGCGTAGACACCGCAAATGGAAGGTATTGAGCCTTCTTTCTTGCTTAGCATAGGTCGTCCAGGTCTCGCTGCCATATAGGAGTGTGCTGGTGACGCAGGCATTATATACCGCAGCTTTGGTCTTCATTGTGAGTTTAGAGTTTCCCCATACACGCGATGTGAGGCGGGCAAAGGTAGCTGCAGCTTTGCCAATGCGGCTGTCGATTTCTGTATCCAGTGAGAGTTTGTCATTGATGGTAGACCCTAGGTATGTGAAGTGGTGCACCACTGCCAATTCATAGTTATCGATAGTGATAACTGGTGCAGCACCCACATCCTGACTCAACACATTTGTTTTCTTTAGACTTATTGTGAGGCCAAAGTCCTTGCATGCTTTAGTGAAGCGATTCATCAAGCTCTGAAGCTCCTGTTGGCTTTGAGTGACGACTGCAGTATCATCAGCGAACAACAAGTCCCTTCTGATTTTTGTTTTTGCCTTCAGCCTTGAAAGATTAAACAGACGGCCATCTGACCTAGTGTGAAGGCATATTCCTTCAGTTGCATCTCTGAATGCATGTTTCAAGAGTAAGGCAAAGAAGATTCCAAAGAGGGTCGGAGCCAGAACACAGCCTTGTTTAACGCCACTTCGTATATCAAAGGGCTGTGAAGTGCTTCAAGCATATTGGACTGTTCCCTTCATGTCATCATGGAATGACTTTATCATTTCCAGCATTTTAGAAGGGCAGCCTATTTTCAGGAGGATTTTAAAGAGTCCATCCCTACTAACCAGGTCAAATGCTTTTGTGAGGTCTATAAAGGCGATATATAATGGTCTTTTCTGCTCTCTTGATTTTTCCTGAAGCTGGCGGAGAGAGAAGATCATGTCTGTTGTTGATCTGCCAGCTCGGAATCCACACTGTGCCTCTGGATATATGCGCTCAGCTAACTTGTGTAGTCGCATTAAGATGACTTTGGCAAAAACCTTACCAACAATACTAAGAAGAGAGATGCCTCTGTAGTTATTGCAATCACTTCTGTCTCCTTTATTTTTATACAGTGTTACAATCTTGGCATCTCGCATGTCTTGAGGAATAGTTGACTCTTCCCAGCACTGGCACAGCATCCTATGCAGGGGATGTAATAGCGTGCTCTTACAGCATTTGATTAAATCAGGAGGAATCCCATCACTGCCTGGTGCTTTGCCAGAGGCCAAGCTATCAATGGCCTTGCTGAGTTCCTCTAATGTTGGTTCGGCATCCAGCTCCTCCATAGTTGGCAGACTATTGACAGCATCAAGGGCTGCAGGCGTAACGGTATTGTCTCTAGCGTAAAGCTCAGAGTAGTGCTCGACCCACCTCTCCATCTGCTTACCCTTATCGGTTAGCTTCTCTCCGCTGATGGTTTTTAGCGTGCCGTCTTACTTTTATGGGGGCCAAGTGCTTTCTTTATACCGTCATACATTTGTCTAATGTTGCCTGTTTGCGCTGCGATCTGGATGCTCTCACTGAGCTGGAGCCAATAGTCATTTGCACAACGTCGAGCAGTTTGTTTAACTTTGCTTCTCGTAGCCCTCAGGATCTGTAGGGTTCTAGTACTCGGTGAACGTTTGTATTCATTCATAGCACTGCGCTTAGCTTCAATGACAGGTGCCATCACATCTGATGAAGCATCAAACCAGTCATTTGACTTTGCTGTTTTCTTACCAAAGTTGGCAGGTGCAGTACTTTGAATGGTGTTCCATAGATGCTCCCAGTTCTCTGTAACAGTATCACCATGCTGAGGGCTACTGAGCACTTTCTTGAAGGTCGCAGTGAATTAAGCGATCATGAAAGGGTCTGACATCTTGCTGGTATCAATGCGTGGTTTCCCTTCATGTCTGACACGATAGAGTTTTCTTGGTTGTGATCTGATTTTGCAGCAAACCAAGGAGTGATCTGTATCACAGTCTGCACTATGGTACGAGCGCGTGGAGAGCACAGACCTGAGGAGTGGCCTTCTAACGAGAATCAGGTCAAGTTGGTGCCAGTGCTTGGATCGTGGGTGTCTCCATGACACCTTATGCTGGGGTTTTGTCTGAAAGTAGGTGTTGGTCACGCAGAGGTCATGGTGGACGCACAACTCTAAGAGCCGTTGTCCATTTTCATTCATCTTGCCAATACCAAACCTGCCCAGACATGAAGGCCATGAAACAATATCGGCACCCACTCTAGCGTTAAAGTCACCAAGGAGAACAAGCTGTTCTTGCCTAGGTATGCTTTTGATAACTGCTGTTAGATTCTCGTAGAACTCATCTTTAGCTTCTGAGGCAGAGTACAGAGTAGGAGCATACACACTGACAAGGGTGATGGGACCTGTGCTAGTTTGCAGGCGGAGCGTTAACAGGCGTTCTGATCCATTCTTGCCTGGTTCAACCATTTTAGTTAGCGATTTTTTTACCGCAAAACCTCTCTAGCTTTATCAAGATCTTTCCCTTGCCAATAAAATGTGTAGTCCTTCTCGCTCACCGTTCCAGAGCCCGCCAGGCGCGTTTCCTGAAGTGCAGCTATATCCACCTGAAGTCGTTTAAGCTCATCATTAATTATGGCTGTCTTCCTTACATCGTTTACATCCTGTAGGTTTTCGGATAGTCCAGACGTTCCAGCATCCCAATCTGAGAGTTTGCTTATTTCTATTTTTTCGATAATTGCTTGGTGCAAAATTTTCTGTGCACAGTTCGGGTTTGACCCTAATCCCCATGCACCCGATGGGGAAAGCAGACAGTGGCGGGACAACACCTTATTGACTGGGGGCTGCCCAGCTTGAAGAGGGCGGTAGCTGTCCAGTGAGATCCTTGAACCTTTCCCACTGTCGGAAGTAGCCCCTGGCGCAATGCCCTACGCCAATTGGGCAAAATGCTTATAACCGGTAACTGCTACTTCCCGTGTTTTGCCGACACCTATAGGGTGAAGCTAGAGTGTCCTCTCCAAGGCGAGAGCTTGGGCACAGTTATATGGAGATCAAGCTGTTGCTCATGCAGCATGTTCCCCCTCTCCACACAGCCGGTAGATCCAAAGGAACGGCAGTAGCCGATACAGTTTAGTACCAGCCATGTCGCAGGAGTTGCCAGAATAATGTCGAATCGACATTAGACTGCCTTAGGGACTCCGACTCCGGATTTATCCTCAGGGTTTACTCCCGAAGCCTATTCCACAAATGGATATTCCCGCAAGGCAGCGGTGGTTTGAATTCAGAGTTCCTTCTCTTAGATAAGCTACCAACCAAGGATCACGAGCCCTATCTGCCCGAAGCTGCTGGTTTTAGGGCGCCAGTCGCTCGCCTTTGCCCCTTCTCACGTCAGTGGAAACAGTTCCGCCGGGCTCAAATTGAGCCACACGTGAAGGCCGGGAGCTGGACTTGGTTGTCAGAGGCTGTTTGAGGCGCGTGCCATAGAAGTATTTTATCTGCAGTGAGAGCTTATCCTCACTACAACTCCCGGCAATAACAACCTTATGTAATGTTATGGACCAACTAATGAGAAAGAACAGCTCGTTAAAGAAGAATTTTACACCAGACTACAAAATATCAAGGATAAAATGATCAAAAGAGAATCGTCACCGTTTTGATGGATGACGTAAATGCTAAAATATGGGGAACCACAGGCTGAAAACAATGAGCAAAAATGAGGAACTATTCACACGTTTCTCTGCTTCAGTTCAACTGGCTATAGGAGAAAGCGTGTTTCCACATACAAAAGGACAGAGCAACATGGATATAACCAGACCACAGAAATGAAATTCATATTGATCATAAATGCATTATCATGTTATTGTCTCCTCTGCTCTGCAGCGATGATCCAACAATGGCCAAAATTAGAGTATACAATGAGGATCTTTAAAGGTATCCACCTTCGATCAAGATTAATCTTGGAAGAGCTATAAATAGAAAAAGGGTGTTTATATTTTAGGGAGTCTTCATAGGATTTTTCAGAAATCAAGAACAACTCTGAATTTATCAAAGCAGTCGTGAACTTTGCATCTGCCCATTCCTTCTATGAAGATAAAGATAACAAATCTCGTTTCTGATTCCCAAATTGAATTATTCACAGAAATATTACTTTAGTAGCTCTGTTGTATTTATATTTAAGATAACTGATTCATACATGTGCACTTCTTTCTGTAATAATCAAATATTAATTTGTAAATACATATAGCAATTTAATAATCAATTATTATTTAACTTAAGTAAATAAATAAGTGAATTAAGAAATTAAAATAGTAATTTTTTTTCTTTACAGAAAATGAAAGTGCAAGATATTATTTTTTCTTTAATTTTTGAGGAGAGTGTCTTTTGCTATGAACGGGTTAAAATCACTTAACTCGCCAGGTGGTGGACTGGCTTGCTTACTGCTCTGTCGGTTATCGACTTCTGTGGTAAAGGCATGACCCAGGCGTAGTTGCAGGGGTAACCACTCCTAACGTCAAGGCAAGTATCTTCACAGCTCTTCAAAGGCAGTCGTCTAGCGTAGACCACAAGCCCGTGATCCACAGACTCGTTTCAAGTAGGTATCTTCACTTGCACCACGAACTGGTATCACCAAATGGTACCACGAACTGTTATCACCAGCTTGTAACACAAACTTTAAAAGAAACAAATGTCTCTGCCAAGTATTGGTTTCCTGATACTAGTCAGGCAACTTTCCGCTGTCACTTCCATCGACCCTTTTTTCTCCGTAACCTTACCTCCTTGAGCATAAATCATTAACCCAGTGGATTAAATAAAAAATCATCGTTATTCTTAGGTTAATTTGATGAAAAAAATTTCTGGACAGCGGAAACGATTTTTTTCTGGTTTACACATGTTTAAATTCCATATACACTTGTTAAAATGATTTTAAAATAACTATGTACACCATAATGTCATCAACATCCAATCCCTGCTCAACTTGGAGCCTGGAATTATCTCTGATTTTGGTTCAATCTTAGAGAACCGGCATAAAGCAGTCACCAGCGCTTGCTGTAGTGGTTCATGATTCCATCATTCTTTTATGCTGAGGTTGCCAGTCTCGTATGAACTTGTAGAACCACCAGCGAGTTAAAATATAAAATGATAAAATTGAATATGTTACAACTTACTTCGTGTCGGGTTAATTTACAGACGTCTGGCACAGTAAGACTTCCGAATAATATTGGGCCATAGGTTTTGAAGCCGTCTTAGAGGTAGTCTCACAGTTATCCTATTTACAGGTTCTGAGGACTCTGCGGTTTCCAGTATTATAAAGTAGAGTTTACTTACTGGTTAATTTCAGGAAATCCTCAATACTTGGTTCAATCCTAGTCTTGAATTCCTTTATTTCCTCGGTGCTGGGTAGTTCGAAACTGTCGTCATGACTCAATGGAACACATTCTAAACTTGTGCTGCAATATATTAGATCTTTCGTCAACCATCTCTCAACTTTCTAAGCGGTGAAAGTCGCCAATCAAACGTAGTCTAGTTAAATATATACTTTAGCTAAACAAAGCAGATTTAAACGTTTGACTTTAGTATATATCTTCTCTCCCCTTCCTTCTCATGACAACAAACAATTTCAAATTTCCCATATAAGGAATTGACACTGCCGCTTGTTAGATGACTCATGTCTGTAATTCATAACAAACCCTTCAATTTATATTGTTATTATAAATACTAACAACATCCGGCAATGTGGCCTAATATCTTGCCACACCATAGGTACTTTTGCAGTTTATCTCTGGATTGACAATACGAGAAGAATGGGCACCAAGCTTGGCCCGCGAGAGAAATCTGCTCCTCTGTGTGTTTAAACATAGGTAAGGCAGCTTTATCTTCTTGCTCCCACCTGTGTTGTTGTTACGTTATCTCTGCCTATGATAGATCATGCAAAAATAACAATGAGATACCTGATTCACGCGTTCCAATTTGATAGAAAATACAGGTTAATAAGAAATAAAGGCAAGGCACAATATGGAGAAAAATACAAGGAGAACACAATAAAATGAAAGGCACGGTAATTTCGTTACATGCAAAAACAAAACGTTTAGATCACTGCATGACGTAAAAGTATGTAGAAGAGCAGATGTGGCATCAGATAACCATCTTCTCTTAGTTAAAACAAAGATGAAACTTGAGTTAACCAACAGAACATAGTTACAGACAGCAGTTTCATTTAAAATATGCAAGAAAAAAGAAACATGAACAAATTTAGGATCCCATCATCTAACAAATACCAAGTACTCCAATAGGTAGAAGACCACTGACAACACATCAAAACTACATGCAATGGACATAAGAAGATATACTAGGAAAAAGAGAATTCCAGCACAAGGCATTGACAACAGCAGAAGACATCAATAAGATACAAGACAAAAAAAAAAACAACAACAACAAAGCAGATATAAACGGAAGGAAAACCAGAAGTTCCAAAGCCAAGGTTCAAAATCAGTACAAATACGCGAATACATAGATAAGAAGAAACGTCGAAAGAGACAAAAGGAAATTAATTAAAAATTGGCCAGATTCAAAGGAAGTTACAGCGAAAGGCAATATGAGTGTTTTACAACAGGTCAAAGATGTTAATATTAAAGTACAACCTAGCAAATGACCTTATCAAAGACAAGCATGAAAAATTGCTTGGCTATCTACAAGAGCAAAACACAAATGGTGGACAGCACAAATTGAAAACCTTCTCAACAGACCAGGTCCATCAAATTCCCCATACATCAAGCCAGCAGAAGAGGAGATACATGTCAACTGTAAAGGGCCATCTAAAAATAAAGAAAGCCATAACGCATGAAAAAGATGGGAAAGCGGTTGATCCTGGTGGCATTCCATCACAGCCATCGAAGCGGACATTTGACACTGGTGCAGATATATACACATTACTGTGTAAAGTTTAGGAGAGAGAAGAAATACTGGTAGAATGGAAAGAGGAATATCCACACTGCTTAAGAAATGAGGTTTACAAGAGTGTATAGAGGTATAATGTTACTATCAGTGCCAGGAAAAATATTAAACAGGAGGTTTTTTTGAGATTTAACTGTCTATGGAAAGTATTATATTCAAGGGGACACGATCATGGAGAATTGTGGTGACGAGAGTAAGAGAGTTAAGTCATATTGAAACGTTTTTAGGATAAGAAATTAAAGACATAATTAAAACAGGTCACATGATTATTAGAAGTAGAGAGCGTAAATAGGCGCGTGAGAATCATAGATCTCCTGCCAACTATAATAGAGCAAGTCGTAAGCAACATACAGCCGACAGAGATATCGAGAGGCTACCAGATAGTCAGCAAGCGACCAGTCATTTTCAGGACTTAGGAGCGTGCTAGCACTGAAGACGTTAACACACAATATACCCCAAATATAATCGTTTGGTCAAAACCGGGTATAAAGGCAAATTAATTGACACAAAGAAAAAAAAATTCCAAATTAATTGACAACAAAAAGAAAAAAAAAATTCCTTCTCTACCGTTTATAACCCTCCTCGAGTTGTACACATACTCCCCACAATGTAGTCATGTAAGATTCGGAGCCATGTGTTGAAATATATAGACTCAAGACAGCTTTCTTCACAGCCAATGTTGAGACTGTGATTCTGTGGTGCTCAGAAGAATACATCAGAAAGCTTAGACTTTTCAAGAAACTCAGGAGCAGTAGAAACAACAGGCAGCAGGAATCGTCAGTTCTGTTGTTTTGCAAAGTTTTCGAATAAGTTACAAGAAACGCGACAACTGTGAATTTGCACTTGAACTTAGCGGAACAGGAATGCTACGTGTTTGTTTGCCAGAAACATTTCATTATTAACTCTCCACCCCCAATGGAGCATAGGCCTTCAACAAACACATGCCAAGTCCTCCTGTCACGTGCCATCATCTCAAGTTCTTTCCACGTTCTCCTCATCATTTTAACCTGTTTCCAGCTCTCTTCTCCATGTGCTTCTTGGTCTACCTCTGCTTCTCTTGCCCTGGGTATTCCAGAACAAAGACTGTCTTGTAATGCTATCAACAGGTTACCTCAGTGTGTGTCCTATCCATCGCCAGCGTCTTCTTCTCATCGCTTGTTTCACTGGCACTTGTCTAGTTCTTGTCATCAGTTCCACGTTAGTAACCTTATCATACACTTTTAATCCCTCTTTTCTACGCAAGCACCCATTTATGAAAGTCTGTAGCTTTTTGGTTGTTGTCTTTGTTGTTCTCTATGTCTCAGAGCTATACAAGAGGACTGACTTCACATTTGAGTTACTTACTTAGTCGTTCCCCTTCTACAGTGAGGTGTAGAGGTTTGGAAGAGAGAGCGCCAGACTATCCTATCGGCTGTCTTCCTCCTGGCTTGGTTAAATCCTAGTCCTCGGTCCTTCAAAGACTGTCTAATGTTGTCCACCCAGCGGACTCTGGGTCGTCCTGGGGGTCTGGATCCCTGGCTCTTTGTTTCTCTTGCTTGTCGTGGTAGCCGATCTACTCCTATTCTGCAGACATGGCCAAACCATCTTAGTTGGGACTGTTCTACTTGGGTCTGCAGGGGGTGGGATTTTAGGCCTTAACGTATCGTCTGGTTGCGGGCCATGTCTCTTCTTGTTACTTCAACCACCTTCCTCGGATACCTCATTTCTGAGAGTTGGATATGACTTTTGTGGATTGTAGTCATTGCCCATGACTCGCATCCATATATATTGTGTACATAGGTGGAGCGGTATAGAGCCATCTTCGTTTTCTTACCAACCTCTCTCTTGCTGAGGAATCCTCGATTTATGGCCTGAAAAAGTATCCTAGCTGCTGCTTTTCGAGTGGCCAACTCTTCTTTGATGCCTCCCTTTCGGTCTGTAATAGCTCGGAGATATTTAAAGTGGTCGACCTGCTCCAGGACCTGTTCTCCCAGCTTAATCTGATGTCTTCTTTCTTCTCGTGATATCACCATGGATTTTGTTTTAGAGCTGCTTATGACCATTCCTCTCTTTTCCAGCTCTTCCTTCCAGACTTGCAGGTTGGATTGGAGATGTGCCTCTGATTTAGCGATCAAGGGCAAAATCATCAGCAAATGCCAGCTCTGAAATACATACCTGTCTCATCTTCCAGTACCCCACTGAATACTTTCTTGTTTTCTCCTTACATGCCTTGATAATATCGTCCATGAGGAGTATGACAAGATAAGGTGACAGGATATCACCTTGTCTTACACCAGTGGTGCTCCTGAACTCTTCTGACGTATGGTTTCCTGTCCTCACATAATTTCTGCAAGACTTGTAGAAGCTCTGTATAGCATGAATCGGAGGGTCTGGAATGTTCTTCCTTGCCAAACAGTCCCAAAGTTTGCTCCATGGGACCCTGTCAAACGCCTTTTCCAGATCTATGAAACAAAGATGGATATCACTATTATACCCAAGGGCCTTTTCACTCAGCTGTCTGAATGTGAAGATTAGTCTTGAGTACTTCGGTTTCCTAGGAATCCGCACTGGATCTCATCCAATTGTGGCTCAGGTAGGCGTCGGAGTCTCTGTTCTAGGATTCTAGAGTAGATTTTACTATGGACATTGAAAAGGGATATGCCTCTGTGATTTCCACATTGTCGATTGTAGTGTCACCTTTTTTGAAAATTGGTATTATGATGGTAATCTCCCAATTCTTTGGAATGGTCTTGTTCCACCACGCTGCCTGTAGGACCCTTAAGAGTAATATTTCTCCTGATGCTCCCATTTACTTAACCATTTCTGGTATTATACCATCATTCCCTGCTGCTTTGTCCATCTTGATTTTCTCCAGTGCTGCCTTCAGTTCTTCCATCTTTATGTCATCTTTATCATCATTGTTTTTCTCTTCTGTGCTAGTGGTTATCATTTCTGATGCTTGACCTTGCACACCATCAAGGAGTTTTGAGAAGTATTCTTTCAATCTTTCCATTACTTCCTTTGGGGCAGTAAGCAATTCGCCTTGCTTGTCCTTTATAAATTTGAGAGGGCATTGTTTTTCTTTCATAGTGTTCTTTAGGGTCGTATAGAACAATTTCTGGTTTTCTTGCGCATCTTTTTCTAGCTTTTCTCCAAATTCTTCCCAGGACTTCTGTATTGCTGCTAGCACCTTCTGTTCTAAGTATCACATATTCTCTATATTTCTCTGTTTGCCCTCCTGTGTTTTTAGCTCCTAAGTATTGTTGTGATAAAGTACATTGATACAGCGATAAAATTATTAATTATAAGTATGAAAGTCAGAATAATATGAGTAGAAATAGAAATAATAAAGTTAAAACGTGTCTTCTTTCCCCGAGCCAGTCATCGCATTGAGATAAGAATGTAGTGTGAAACCCTATTGCCGCGCCAGTGGTATTGGACTTTATAACTCGCCCGTCAAGGGTTAACGGAAAAATTTCGAAAACGACAAGCTTAGTTGTTCTAAGAAAGATAGTAAGATTCAAAACTGGGGAGGCATAAACGAACGCATAAAAAGTGAGAGAGAGAGCGAACACATGCTACCAATTGTCAAGCGTTAGATTCTTGAACTAGCTACCCAAGACGACAGTGCGAGACGATATAGTTAGCAGGTGTTAGGTAACGTTGTCGCAAGCTTTGTAGAATTTAAAAATACCCCGCCAAGTCAAATACTTTGTCTAACTATAGGCACACAGTGGAAAAATTTGTTCGTTTTATGGGCACGCAGAGTGACTAGTATAAACACACACGCAGCGCTCTGTTTGAAAAATCGTACATTTTATGACGTCACAGACTGGTTGTTTCGGTTTTAACCAAGTGAAAGCGGGGAGAGAGATGGCGAGCTCATGTAATGTTAGAAATTGAAACTAACTCTGGTAAATATATTGAAATCTTTATTACGCAGAATATGAACACAAAAGTTGGTTAATTTGGTAGCTTATGATCTCCTGATAAATAATATGTTACAAAATACAAAATTCCCCAGATAATAAGAAAGTTATTGACAATAGACTGTATTGGTTAGTACGGACAGGCAAACATATGCTCGTTTTTACATTCACTAGCGGTTACTTTTGGACGCGCTAGGGAAACTGAGACGAGGGGAAAAGTACATGTATCTGCTGTAGAAGGGGTAGAAAAGGGGTAGAGAAATTATGAGATGGCTTAACACTAAATATATTTTAGCAGGGAAAAGTCAAAAATCAAGACTGTTTTTAACTGTTAATGCCAAAATGTGACCGACGTACATTTGATAAATTGAGATGTACTTTTGACTATTTTTCAAATTTGAACTGAAAAGCTTAGTCGTTCGCTCTCATTAGCCAACGCCTTTTATAATATTGGAAAAACTTAAAGGCTCGACGCCATTTGTACTAATACTGTCCCTTGAACAGGACGTTTGAATTTCTGTGAAGTGTTTTGCCTTATTAACTTTAAAATATGTATAGTAATACTAAAAGGCATCACAGTCCAGCCAGCAGGAAATCTGAAGTCTGCTAATCAAATTACCTGTGTTTATTCATTGAATTTGTGGTAAGGCAGAAATTATTCACATATATTTTGTTTAAAAAATGTGAGTGAGTGATACTGCCATCACGACAGTAAGTATATAGGTCCTAAGCTGATTTATGCAGGGCCTAGAGGAAAATTTATGCTATAAAACATTGCCAGTTTTGTAAAATGCACATGTTTTGTGAATTAAAAATGTTTCTTAGGTGGCCAGATGGAACCAGCTCACCTATCTTATGGGATGGAAGAAAAGAAAGATTAATAATACTATTGCAGATGCAGGGCCGCCTTGACAGCAGAGACATGTGAACAACACTGGTACACTTTGTAATGGATGCGCTGGGTTGGTCAATTAGATTTGACCCAGATCTTTATTTCTTATGTATTATAGTTTGTAGAAATAACAGTTTAAGTATGATATCAACAAGGAGACATTATTTCATTGTTACAGGGTTTTTATCTGGCACTAGCCGGTGCCAGATGTCTGTGAAAAGCAGTTGAGAAATCTTTTCATTGCCAGTAGTGACAGGGGTCTACAGAGTCCACCCTGTTACTTTTGGGCCAGTATCAAAGTGATCGTTTTACAGCAACTATACGGACAGTTCAAGTTGTGCCAGATAAGTATAATATCTGGCACCGGACCTTCCATCAGTTTAAAGACTAGTGCCCCCTTATGTAACATAATAAAAATAGTCCCCAAAGAAATAAACAGTGACAGTGATGTATTAAAGAACTGGGGATGAATAAAGAATCCCAAACAGCCATCCAGTGGTAGAAACTAGTAATATTAAAAATTTAGTAACACTATTAGTATATTTACAGTATATGTTTGGACAAATCGTCCCTTTGGGTTAAAATTTTGCATTTTATGTATATACTTTGAGTTCTTTTAATTTTGAAAGTCCTGACCAGAAGAATACTAGGTTCGGGACCAATAAAATTGTATAGAAAATATTTACTTATAAAAATTTAACCCAGGTGTTAGTTCATTTGATCATAGACTTTAATATTTGTTTATGTGTGTGTGTGTTAGTGTTAAATTACCATCACACCACACTGGCATAACCCTAGACATTAGACGTAGCTATTATACATACTTGTCAAAAATAGGTCTGATTGAGGTCATAAGGTGGTAGCAGAAAGGATCCCTGATAACTCAACCCAAAATTTGTTATAATCAGGGACCTTCACAACTGACCTCATTCAGTACAATAGTAATACAGAACAACAACATTGCATAACATCAAAAACCACCACAATTGTTTCCATGCCATTTTCTTCTCTCTTATTTTCTCTTTGACTTCCTCTGTCCACCAAGGTGTCCTCTTTCTATTGTTCCCAAGTCATATTTCGCCACATGCCTCTGCAGAAGCTGTCTTTATGATGTCCTTGAATTTTAACCAGAGGGTTTCCAAGTCATCAGGTTGTTATTCTGTGTTTCTCACCGCTGTAGCAATAAGCCCATGATATCTGGTCTTACTTTCTGGCTCTCTCAGCTTGTAGGTCTTTATGCTCATTCCTCCTTTTCGTTTATTTAGTTTCTTGCACGATGTTGGGCAGTTCCTCGGCTGAGCAACTCTTTCAGTTGTTCTTTTGATTGTAAGCAGGTAGTGATCACTTCCAATCTCTGGCCCCCTCCAGATTCTAGCATCCAGGACATATTTGAATGAGGTCCTCCTAACTATGGCATAGTCGATCACAGACTTCTCATTCTTTGTTGGTTCACATTTAGTGTATGCATGTATGCGCTTATGTGGGAACTTTGTGTTTGTAATGATCAGCTTCTGCTTACTGCAGAATCGAAGCAGTCGCTTTCTATTGTCATTGAGAGTATCTTCTCCATATCTTCCGATAACGCCACCCCATCTAGCATGGTCATTTCCAACTCTGGCATTGAAATCTCCGGGCATGATAATTTTATCTAGGTAGTCATCCACTGTCCTTTGAAGCAGCTCAAAGAATTACTCCTTGACCTCTGCTCTCTCACCCTCATTTGGCCCATACACTATGACCAGGCTGACTATGGATTTCTCCTTCTTTTAGTTTTATAACCATAATGCTCTCCGAGACACAGTTCCATCCCTTGATACTATCTTTCTGGTTTTTGGCCACAATGCAACCCACGCCCCCTTTAGCTCTTTCAGATGTGGGTACATCACTGTAGAGCAGCGTGTTGCCATCGAGATCCATTACTCCTTGTCCCCTTTTCTTTGTTTCCGTTATAGCCAGGATTTCTAATTTTGCTTTCCTCATCTCTTCCACCAGCTCCTCTTCTTTCCCATTTATACTTCTTGTGTTCCATACCGCTCCACCTATGTCCCAGTTGAATAGTCTCTGTAATGGTCTTTGTATCCTTTCTAACAAGATGGAGTTTAAGGTTATCTGCGTTTAATCCGTCAATAAAAATACCAACTAAATGTCTTTCAAGCTCTTGGGAAGGGATGTTCCCGTCTAGAAAAGCATCTTCAGCCAAGTTGAGTAATCGATCTGCGTAGAATTGCACTGGTTCGTGTCTGTGTTGGTGTATTTTGTGAAGTAAAGTCCAAGCATGTTGTCCATCGGTTATATCACTATAGCGTTGTACAAGCTCTTTCCTCAGTGAATCAAAGGTTTCATTGGGATATGTTTTAGATCTACGACGGAGAAAATCGGTTACCAAAGAATCTGAAGACAGGTAAGCTATTCTTTTGCGTTCCTCATCACATGCAGCGTTTATTAGAAAAGCAAGTTTTTCCATGTCCACTAGCCACTTCCTGAAAGACTTAGCATTCCCAGCAAATGGAGTTACGACAGTTCGGACCTGTTGGTACTTGGCGAAATGGTCTACATTACCTAAAGTTTCCGTAATCTTCTGTAGAGCAATCATAGCTGGCTCTGCGTCTTCTGGAAGGGCTGTGTGACTTGGTAGAGCTGATTGTTGCTGTTGCTGTATATTTATTAAATGTTGTTGTTGTTGCTGTTGTAGCAGTAATTGTTGCTGATCAAGCTGCTGTTGCAACGCTTGTGAATCCATGATAGTGATTAATAGTGATTAGGCCTGTCTGCTATCACTAAAAAAATGTGGCTGTTCGCTTGCCAGAATAAGTATGGTTTCACAAACGAAAAAGGGCTAGTCACGGCGCCAAGTAGAGTTATGAGTGACCGTGCAGCTATTTTGTGCTCATGTCGCGGCATCAAATAGTATCGTGTAGCCGGGCTGTGTTTATGGCATCAATGAAAGAATGTGTGTGTGTGTGTGTCCGTCAGCTGGTCGGGTCAGTTCAGTTAATGGTGTTGAGCGCAGGTAAATATTTTGAAGTGCGCTAACTTTTGAACGTTTCTTGGTTCAAGTCGTTACAGGTCTGTCTGCCTGAGATGGAAATTCTTGACCTTATTTTATTCTTCCTTCCCAGAGTTCGTTCGTACCCTTTTTATGGTTAGTGAAAAGCAATGTCTTGCATAGTGGTTTAGTCAAATAATCCAACCGTAATATATCAAGAAAAACTCAGCAATGTAGAAAAATAAAATATAGTTTATTAACGTAATTTGGAACTGCAATGTTATTGACACAATGATGAAGCACTTATTTCTTTCTTACCCAAAGTAGTGAGTATCCAAAAATGAAAATGGAAATCCACAGGAATAATCTATCTAATAGAGTGAAATACAAACTTGTCTACTTAAAAATACTAGTCAAACTTGAAAAAACTTGTCAAGTTAAAAACAACTTGTCTTGATAATCTCAAAGACGAAGTTCTGTAAAAAATCTTCTCACCTAACGAATCCTAAAATCTGTACAAGCCCTGGATCCTTTCAATCGCACACGTCTCTTCTTTATATACAGCCCACTCTTTTTTTCCCGCCAATTTTCACACGATGCTTTATTTTTAACACGGCACCAAACATCAACATTTGCACTCCTCTCCTCAGCTTTTCGACTTTTTGCACACGGCTCTTACTCTAGCAACGGAAAAAAACCAAGACTTGCAACTTCTCCTAAAATTGTCCATTCAATAAACATGCATTTACTATTTTGTTGTTCTGGGACAGCTTTTCTTGAAGCCGTGAACTTGTCATGATACTGTATTTTGTGCACAAATGTCTTAATTGCTTTTAACGTTGTTATTCTCATTATATGTAGTTTTTAACACGTATTAATTGTAGTGTATGCCAAGCGGTCACAGTAGCTTCTCAGTAAGTTCATTTCTGATTACGCGAATAAATGCAATAAGCACATGCCACTCAACTGTTTCTTGCAGTGTGATGCAATTTTTCAAATAGGCACAGAGCACCCTGATTGCAGAGTAAGCGTTGTATTGGTAAGTATGCGAAATATCTCTCACTTGCTCGGAATATAAAATTTTATTTGTAGCACACACACTGGAGAGTGAAGTGTTATTAAATTTTTACGGAAAATTGTTAACATTATCAAACTTCACCGTCTCAAGGGAAGGAACCACATTTATTTCTTGATCGAGAATCAGTTTTGACATTGCAGGCCCTTTAAACCATCTGCGTTGGGCGCTGAGTCAAATGAACAAGCGCCATCTTTAGTAGCAGAAGATTTTATTCACAGATGTGATCAGGTTTTGCAATGATTTTGCAGATTGCCGTATACGAATATTGCAAAATCTCAGGGAACAATCAGCAGACGGCAACATCTGTCAAAAACCCATAAGGAAGTAAAAACATGATGATCTATGGCCCCACACCCAGCCAAAAAAAGGTTATCTTTTTAAAAAATTAACAGAAAAATAACTAACGAACTTGTTGACATAAAATTTGGCCACATGTTCCGACAGATATTATATTTTATGATGAACAAAGCTTACTTGATAAATTTTGATGTTTTATGTGAAAATAATTAATTAACATGAAGTGATGAAAACAAAATGAAAGGAAAACTCCCAGTGCACCTGGGAATGAATTTCACTCACATAAAAAGTGCAAAGAATGCCAAACCAGCAGATGATGTGCATAACATCCCTACCTATGGCGTGAACCACTCAAAAATGTCTACCCCAATGAGCTTTGTAGATATGGCTCTTGCAATATGACCCTTTTAAATAGCCCAAATTTAGAACTTTGTATAGCAATATCTCTGTTTCTATACATGTAAGAAAAAAGTGGAGGTTCATGCCATAAAGGATAACATGCGCTATAAGTGTGCAAAATTTGAAGGCTATAGCTTTAAAATTGTAGAAAATATCACCGGAACTGTGAATCGCAGGCCCTGTTTTCGTTAAAGTTTAGTTTTAAAAATGTTAAAACACTTATCTGATTCTCTTTGAACATTGATAACTCATAAACTATTACAGATAAACACATAATTCAAAAAGAATATCGAAGTAAAAAGGCTTATAAAATATTTAAAACACAATTATTATATGCAAATCAAAAATAACCTTTTTGTCTATTACTGGGTGCATATGCCCCCTTAACGCAATAAGGGAACTGGACATACAGTATTTCTAAAACATTGGTTGATGGCAGGAAAATAATGTTAATGTTGACCGTTATCAAATAAGCACTGATAACTCATGTGGTTCCGTTTTCCCGTAAGCATGAATATCACTTAATTCAGTAGGGCAACGCTAGACCGCGCCTAACACACGCCACATAGCACTTACTACGGAAGAATAACATCACTATACTGCCTCATCTAGCCTGTTCTTCAGATTAAAACCCGGTAGAACATTTTTGGACACTTCGCAGAGCACTCTCCTGCAACTTCCTCTTCAGCCAAAGACACATCACTAATTAACTGCTTCTATAGCCCAAGTGTGGAACCTAGTTACCTGTGGTCAAGTTAATAAATTAATACGGCTCATGTATAGACAGTCAATCAATACCCTTTAGCGCCTCAAGGTCCATAGGCCCTCACAAACACACACCAAGTTCTGTTGTTGCTAACCTACAACTCAAAGTCTTTCCACGTCATCCAAGTAACTTTTTTTTTGTTTAATGTTTCTAGTTGCCCTCACCATGGGTTTGTTGCAGGCTGAATTACCTCACTCCTAGTCCAAGGGAATTAAGTGTTAGGAATTTAGGAGATACAAGCCGGATTTTGGTTGTCCCGCTTGGTTAATTGATTTAAAAATATAAATCTATTGTTTGCTCGTATGGACGAGAATATAGCGTGTTGATCGCTACAAACATCTCACGGCGTGTCCCGTGTGAGATGAGTATGTTTAAGTTTTGAGGTGAGCGATATTCGCCCAGCTTGCCCGGGTCAGGTGTTTCGACTGAGGGGTTCTGGGTAAAGGTTTTTTTGAGTGACATTGAGTCCCCAGAGGGTGTTCGGGGAAGAATGGTGTGGCCATGTGAAAGTGTATAGTGGCCATGTTTTTCGGAGGGTACCTGGGAATATGTTGGTACCAGAATTACTAATGGATATTTATGTGTGAATCCATTAGGTTAATATGTGATTTATCTGCAGATATAATGTACATTATTTGATACAGCTGTGTAATAGGCTTTGATGTGCACAGGCTGTGATTTGATACGTATTATTGTTGATAGAGGATCCATGGAGATATAATGTCCATTATTTGATACAGCTGTGTAATAGGCTTTGATGTGCACAGGCTGTGATTTGATACGTATTATTGTTGATAGAGGATCCATGGAGATATATACATTATTTGAGGCCATATGCATTATTTGACGGATCCATGAACATAAATAAATATATTCTTGCACTGCTATGACAGTAGGTGCTATTTGAGGCCATATGCATTATTTGAAGGATCCGTGAGTATAGATTAGTAGCACTGGGATCTTTACAGGCTACAGAAAAGGGAGAGCGCTAAGGATTTCAGATATATTACTACTGAGTGGATCCAGGAACATATATTGGTAGGGCTGCGGTGTTGGTAGCCTACAGGATGAGATAGCGCTGATAGGATCCATGAACATCTTAAAGTTCTTGACGATACGTCGAGGCCGGGAGGAGTACAGGCCTTTAGTTCGTATGCAGGGTGAACATTGAGAACTCACCTGTGTTATTTGTTAGTTCATATGCAGGGTGAACATTGAGAACTTACCGGTATTATTTCATCTATTATAACTGTATTTCGTTGATGTCATTTGTATGGTGTTGTGGCGTGATTAAAGTGTCTGAGAAACGTCACCAGGCTTTTCAGCAATCAATGACTCTTATGTACGTTACTGTGAGTGACGGTTGCAACACACACTCATTTCTTTACCAAACGCACCAGCACTAAACACGTCAGTATCAGACAACGAACAGTAGTTGTAAAACAATCAGATTGTGACTTTAAGATTGTAACTACCAGTATTTATCATAAAGACGTTTATCATCTGGGAACCAGTCATTATCAGTCTTATAACCCAGACTTGAATCAGTGGTAACCTTTATCAGTGGTGGCCATAAATTGGCGTACTTCAACAGTGATGTGCCAATTGTCGGACGTTATGCCTACGACTTCTGCGTCAGATATCCATCAATAACAACAGATTAAGAAGGAACATCGTATTACATTGCCTTGAGCCTATCACTTGGAATTGACAGCTGGTCAGCTATTAACAGTTGGTGTTAACAAAACATCGGACATAACAGTAGGTCAAGCTCGCTAATCTTCCTGAGTCAACAGCTATTATACTCTGTGTGGGCGTGGCCTGGAGGCAGAACATCAATGTTTACTTCGCAAGCCTGCCTTGAGCTACAAATATGAGATTTCATTCATTGTTGCAAATCTTACGGGTTTGAATGCCCGCGATTTCAGTTACAGGCCTGTGTAGCGCTTATGTACATGACAATAATTGACACTGTGTGATCGGAGAGATATTTCCTGCATTGTCATTAACTTTGTGAACATTAACACTGATGCCACTGTGTACCTATACAGCTATAGATCAAGTAGATGTTTGCAGTCTTTCTACACGCGTGACTCAAGTGGACAGTTTGCAGTGATCCAGTCCTGTCTTGTTGTGCTGTAATCGAGAACATAGTATGCTGTGTCAAGGATAGCGGACCCGAAGCGAAAGGTGTCAAGCTACAGCGGCTCTCAGCAGTTGATTGTTTCCCATGCGAACGTATTGATCATTTGCAAGATAAGTGAAAATTTGTTGTGAAAACTGTGCCTTTTCCATGTAAATCAATAAGCCTTCCTGATCTTATGTTTTATTAGTTCTATTGAATGTTATATGTTCTATATTCTTTAATTTATGTTAACTTATGAGGGTTACATACCAGGTCTACCCAGGTCTTCATAAGTGTTCTTTAGGTGTCACTAACGTATAATTGTTGTTATTGTAGTATTCTTTTTTTTTTTGTTCCTTAGTTCTTCAATTAATTTGTTCGTGAGTGTCTTTCTTTCTTTCCTATCGTTCATTTTTTATATATATTTTCGTTTATACATGGTGCTGTTTATTGTCTTGTTGCTATTTGCAGTTATCATTCCATGCTTTGGAAAATTTTTTATTTTTTATTTTAGCCTTAATGTTGAGTTGACCTCTGCAAACGTTATCGTTTGTCCTTTAGTACCTCGTTTTGGTAATCGTTGATCTTGCTGTTTATATCATATGTTAGTTGATTGTGACTTATTGTAGGTCTGTAGTGCATAGGTGTTTAATGGCTATATGATTTACTTAATATTAATATAGATTTATTGTTCATATTTTTATGAACTTATAAGGGTTCTATGTATTTGAACCGATGGTAACAATGAGTAACTGATATTTTCGATCACTTGAGAAGATATATGGTTGATATTTGGATCTGGAGAAGATTCTAGTGACATAAATTGATAATAATTATAGGTGGTGAAAACAGATAGTGGACTTGGTGATTAATTCACTATGGATCTGGGTATGGATTCCAGTGGAGACCCTGAATATATGTGGTCTGATTTGCAATACTTATATGAAGGGGGTGATAGTTTTGGGCCTTCGGAAGGTTCGGCACTGGAGGAGCACGTGATAGATAGATTTTTGGTCCATGCGTCGTCAGCCTTAAGAGAGTTTGCTGAAAATAGACTTCAGTCCATCCCTCATTTGAATATGGCTAAGGATTTATCGGAATTACTACGTATGGACTATCGTCTATTTTTGTATAATCATATAGATGCTAAACGTGGTAAGATATTGAAGAGTATCCGGAAGATAATGCTCCATGGCATTAATGATGACCACAAAGAAGAGTTAAAGGATAAGGAGCAAATGAAAGTCATTAAACAAAGTGCTAAGCAGCAAAGGAAGAATTTCTTAGAAAATGTTGCTAAAGACAGCGAACTACATACAACAGTGACTAGACTTAAAAGAGATTTACATAAATCAAACTCAGAACTTTCTAGTGCTCAAGCAGCATTGAAGTCTGCATTAAACGAGAACAAAGAGTTGAAAACTCAGAGGAGGAACAATGATGTCGAAGTTGCTAATCTCAGAAAAGGGATGCAGGAGAAAAATGAGATGTATGACAAATTGAAGATTGACAGCAATGTTCGTGAAGAGACTTATATAAATATGCTTCAAGACGTGCTAGATGATAATAATATTCTCAGTTCCCAATTGAAAGAAAAGAAGGAGATACATGAGAAATTGAGAGTTCAGGCAAAGAAATGTGAGAAATTGTGTAATGAAACATTTACTAATCTATTTGTGGACAATTCGATTCTCAATAGCAGAATCAAAGAAATGAATAACTTATCTCCAAAGAAAGTTAACGGACTTAGAAATAGCCATGATAGTGAGATAAGAAAGGAGGAGAAGAAGAGAATGGATGAGTCAACAATGGAGGAAGATAAATTAGCTAAGATTGAGAAATTGCTAGCGAAGGAAAGCTGTAAAGATTTGGCATGTGATAACGTAGACGACAAACAAAGTGAACAGATTTCACTCAGAAATGATGAGATCAGTGAGTTGAGAAAAAGATTGAATGGTTTAATTGATGTTCTTTTGGGTTACAAAACCCTGTCTTCTGTCAATGTTGACAATATAAGACATAAAATTGATTATCAACAAATCAAGAGTACAAAAAGACAGCAAGATACACTTGACGATAATACTAAGGTTAAACAAAGTGGACATAGATCCCTGCGAGGAAAATACAACTTCCCACGTAACGCTAGTGATGCTGCTAATATTACTATTTCTTGGCGTCAAGCTAACAAGAATAACCCTATTTCAAAAGTCAGTACTTTACATCAGAAAAAAAGTTTGTATAAAACCAACAGTGTAGCTACTTTTAGAAATTCTGACAAATTGGTAAAAGGAGATAAAGCTATTGATACTTGTTTCAAAAAAGAAACCTATTATGATGGTAACCATAGAGATTCTATTGTTCCTGTTATTGATCAGGGTGTTAAGCATCCTGCAACAGACAAATATAAAAACAATTTTAACAGGAGAAATAATTCAGATTTTAGAAAGTACCAAGGGAGTCTTTCAGATTGTAATTATTCATCTCCTAGGGATCTAAACCAGTCTAACAAATGTCAACATGCAAATTCTAGGGATTTCAGAAAACATGATAGACATAATTACACTAACGGTTGTCAACGTTATGATATTGGTTCTAAAAGACAACAATATCCATCTGGCAGATATTTTGATCAGATGAGACATGATAGACACAATAATGCTAATTGGGATGTTAGACATAACATCGGTCCCAAACGAAGAGTGTACAATAATCATAATTACGCTAACTGCGACTCAAAGCATTATAATATTTCCAATAGAGAAAAAAATGCTCTTTATGGAAATAGTAATTGGGACAGATATCGAAATGATATGGTGCATAACCAGAATTACTTCGTTCAACAAGAGCGTAAGGTTAAAAATAATACAGTTGGGAATAATAAGGGTAATGGTTTTTGTAATAATACTACATGTTCCCGCTGTTTTGGAATGTAAAATTTTGTTTCAGCCTAGAGCGGTACGACCTTGAGTTACGATGAGCTTCTTCCCAAGCCTTCTGTGTCGTCTCCACGTGATGAAGGAAGGTTTCTTGATAGACGTGAAGAGGGCTGGATGTTTTCATAGCCACGGTTGATGGTAAATTTGTCCTAATTTTCCGTGTTACATCGTTAAATCCTACCGTTCATTAAATGCAAGTTTTTTATTTGTATTTATTCACAGCTACTTCTTTGAAATAGAAGCAGTGCTCTTGTATCACATTAAATGAGAAGAGTATATGCTGCCTTACAACTGTATGATTGATGAAGTAGCCGATCAGCATGTACATCACAGATTATTCGATCTTGCCATTTCAAGTTTATGTATTTTTCGGCGCTGAATTTTCTATACCGCAGGATTTGTTTTATATTTTACATTTGGGTTTTTCGAATAATAAAAGATTGTATTGTATAATGTGATGCATTAGATAGTGGTGTATTAAACATCGTGTATGTTTATATTTATCCATTATTACAGCATCAGGTGCTTGTTTGTATGACTCTGTTTTGATTACATATCAGTTCATTTACAAACTATTTTCACATTGTTGTAGATTTGATAGTCATTAAGTACATATTATGATTGGAATAAGGAATAGTACTATATACTGGTTTGAAGTGACTTGTCTCTAATTTTTTTTTTTTTAATTGTTGATTGCGAGTAATGGACTGTGCTACTTTCACACGCTAGTTAGATGACTAGGGGCATTTAGTTCATATAGGATTGACCTTTATGCTATATTGTGAGCTTATAGCTACGATAGCAACTACATCAAATATTGATGTGCTCCAGCATTTATGGTTGATAGGATAGTTAGTATGTCAGAAGAGATTGCCAGCCATATGCACAAACTCTGTGGCTATGCGTAATGCAGTAGTAGTCTTCAAAGAGTTCTTAAAAGTATTTTGTTCTCTAGATTTAATTCCCTGCTTATATTTTCCCGTCATGAGGAATTAATTAATTATAACTATTGATTATGGATTTCTTTATAATATACTTTTCATATTAAGTTGAGGATAGCATAAATTTACAACTAGGAACATGATAGCCTACATTACTTATAGGTCTAATTAAACTGAATATGGACACTTAACTATGATAGCTGATACTTTTGATTGATCGATGTGATCCAAAGGTTTAGTTAAAGCAGCTATTCATATATATGATATTCTTTTATGTATTTACAAGATTGTTATGCAGATAACGGGGTGTTTTTTTTTCCCGTGGATTTTTTTCTGTTTCGAATGGTGTTAAATTGGTATGCACTTATTATGCGTCTACTCAAGGATATGATTTCTTTTTTTTTTTGGTTAGAAATCATACATTTTGTTAACATCGATATCATTTTTGATATATTAATTATGAATTTAAATTACTTAGAGATAAATATGCAATTTTTTCGGTAGCACAGGGTTACGAAATTTTTTGTATTGTATTTTTTAGAAAATATTTTTCTGGCATTGTAATATTTTTCTGTACCCAACGCTTCACTATGCGCTAGGGGTGTAACAATGTGAAGTAGTCGTAGTACTTTTGGAAAAAATAATTTTTTGATATTATGATGTGTTTTTTTTTTACTTTGCATCTCATAGTGTGTCAGTTTAAATTTATTGATACTAGTCATCTAGGTTTAATGATATTGATGTTACTATCGATTTCATATGAGTATTGTCTATGATAATTCATTATTGCGTATGGATGACTTTGATAACTAGGTTAATGTTGCTGTCATTTTCGACGGAGTCATCTGTCAAGTTATTTGCTTATGTTTGTATCATAAGTATAATTGTGTCTTTACCTGCGATGTCAGGTTGATTAGGGGTTGTCTTCCCTTGTTTATTCATTCATTGTGTTTGACCTGTAGGGTCAGAGGTTGACAGTTCGGCGTAGGCCTATGGGAAGGTTTTTTAAGCGGGAGTGAGATATACTTCCGGGAAGCCGGGAGGTCCTGTTTTTCTGAAGGGACCAAGAGTCCATTGTTTTTCGGGGAGAATCTTCGAAGTAACTGCTATGGCAGTTTTCCCCAGTGAATCTCTGTGCGTCGGGATGACGACAGAATTCCTTGTGATGTTCTGAGGATTCATTTGCCAGGTAATACCGACCTTTATGCATTATTACGCTTTTCGGTGGCAGAACATGTAAAGGATTACCTAGGGTGAACAGCAGCTCACTGATCCGCCATTTCAGAACTTATATATTTGTGCTCGAGGTAGCCATCCAAGACTGTTAGTCTTATATTGTCCAGAAATCCAGTGACGAAGATATATTGTGGGAGCCGCAGATGGGCGGAACTTCTACCTACAATAAGTATTACTGCAGGGTTGATGATAACCTATTTAACAGAAGTACACGGCCGACGTCAGAACGAGGCCTGTGCTTTCGGCTATTATACTACAGCCTGATATGTGCAATTGGCGGGGAGTGCCAAGTTGCACCTGTGTGTCAAAGTAACTAAGGCATCTGACGCGTTTAGTCAGAGACGCCAAGGGCGACGCTACGAACTGTCATTATTGAAGAACTTTGCTATTGACCATGCACGTCTATTCTGATGTTTACCTTTTTGAATGCCAAATGTATACCTATCGATGTCAGGTCAGCATGACCTTGTTACACTGACTGTTCCTGTTGATATTATGTGTGTTCCCGTCAATAAATGTCTTGAAACATGCCTGCAGTGTCAAAGCATCCTTGATTACTGCATGTGAGAGTATGGGTTGCAGGATCTACATCTATACGAGCCTAAACACATTCGCGTCTTCATTCGCACCCACACTCAATTCATCATACGCTCGCACTACACATCTAACAACATGTATACTGTCTTGGGCCAGTGATCACATCAACAAGAGAAAAAAGACAGTTACATTTCTGGTGGACCAGTTACGTGGGCTCTTATGATACATTTCTTGTCGCCAATGTGGCCTAGAAACTTACATTTCTGATGGACCAGATCTGTGGGTTTAAAAAGAACAGAGCGAGCATTTGACATTATTGTTGACATTTATGGATCCAGAAATTTACATTCCTGGTTGGCTGTTACATGTATGATGTCTCCAGTTTTGTCGAGAAAGTTACAAGAAGGACAAGTACACATTACACTTCTGATCTGTGGGTCTAAGCTACACACGGGACAGCCGTAACACACAGCGCTAATTCTACACTTGCAAGTTTTGGCTACAACAGGACAGATATAGGTCATCAACGGTTGACCCAAATAAACAGTACGAGCATTTATATTATAATGCTACATAAAGCATAACAAGACATGTACTGAAGTTAACTACTAGGCATTTGCTACGTGGACCATAACTGCATAGAAGGCGGGTTCCTATTGTAAACAGTACTGCTGGTTGTTACACGTTTCATTCAACAACAGACTTTTCTAGGTCAGAGCATTCAAGCTACATTGTTGGAGGTCAAGTGTCTGTAAACAGTACGTGGAAATAGTAAACATTCAATGTGCAAGCCCTAATTTGAGAAGGTCATAGTAACTTTGGTTCGTGAATACCACTTTATGTTACAGTGGATTTGACGTTCAGTGCGCGTTTGACATTTCGTTTCTGTGTTCGCAAGGAGCAAGGAATTTATTTTAGTTTCAGCTGTGACTGAACTTGTTCTGCAACACATTGAAATTGATTGCTATATTATGTTACTTCTACTGTTTTGTGTATTTTTCTGCGGGTTTTTCGGTTGGTGGGTCTTACGGTAAATATGCCACTTGATCGAGGCTTACTGTAAGCGTTCTGTAGGTGCAAATTTTCTTAATTTGGAAATTTGCTAGTGACAATTGGTCGCTATTGATGTCAGCTGTGATGTAATTGTACTTAACGTTGTTTTTGTAATATTTTGTCTGCTTTTCAGTTTTGATTTTCGATTTGTTTTGTTTGTATTCTGTAGGTCTCTCCTTTCTTGTGTATTTCTCTACACATTTTTGGTTAAAACAGTGTTGCCATTTGTATTGTTTTGTATTTTTGTCTTTGTATTTTTTTTTTTTGGTTGTACTACATTACTGTCATGCACAGTCTACATACACATACTTGGTCATGTTTTGATATTATTGATAAGGTAGACTCTTCATATAGAGTTTGTTAAATAATATTATATAAGATATTTATACAAGTTCTTTGATAAAAGACTTGTTATCTACAAAGATTGAGACAAGGTGAAATACATATTCAAGTTCTTTATAAAAAAGACTTGTGCCCATAGTGAGTGGGATATAAGGGAATTTTTTTTCCACAGGTACTCAGGTGATTTTTTGGGTACATTATAAACAAGACTAAGAGTGTGAAAGAAAGTGAAGTGAGTATACAAGTCTATCATTTCAGACTTGTCTCCCATTAAAGTGGGATAATTTAATATATTTGCTTCTGCAAGTTACTGATCTCAGTAGACAAGATGTCTACATTGGACTACTTTATTACACAAGGGAGAGCCCTTGATAAGACTGGTCAACAGTTGGAACAATGGGTTGTTGCTCAGTATGACAAAGCATTAGCTGCAGAAGAAAAAAAAGCTCAGGCTGAAGAGAAAAGATTAGAAAGAGAAGCTGGTATTGCTGCTGAACAAAAGAAATTGCAGATGCAGGTGGAGGAAAGGAGATTTGAAGCTGAACAAAAGAGATTAGACAAAGAAGCTGAACAAAAGAGATTAGACAAAGAAGCTGAACAGAAGAGATTAGACAAAGAAGCTGCTGCAGAGGAGAGGAAAGCTCAAGCTGCTGCAGAGGAGAGGAAAGCTGAGGCTGAAATCAGAAAAATGGAACATGAGGAAAGAAAACAGAAGATGGAACTTGATGAAAAACTCGCAACTTTGGAGTTAGAGAAATTGAAATTGGCGAGTACGGGTGCTCAGCAAACAACTTCGAGTACGACAAGGGAGTTTGTTAGTAGGATTAAATTGCCTCATTTCAATCCTTTAAAGGATGACGTAGCAGATTATCTAGATAGATTCCAATTTTTGTGCGATACGCATAACATAAAAAAGGAAAAATATGTTGAACAACTGATGCCATTTTTTACAGGTGACACAGTGACTACTCTTATGACAATAGACGAACATGAGAGGACTAATTATGATGTTGTCAGGGCAGCATTACTAAAAAAATATCAACTAAAACAAGAAGACTATCGTCTTCGTTTTAGGACAATGTTGCCAGAAAATGGAGTAGATTTCTCTGATTTTGTTACAAAGATACGTCGTACATTTACACGATGGGTTGAGTTGTCTCAGATTGAGAAAACATATGAAGGTCTAATGGACTTATTATTGCGAGATAAGGTTTTGTCATCTGTTAATGATTCTTTTCTTGCATTCCTTCATGAGCGTAAGCCTAAAAACTTAAAAGAAATGGAGGAATACTGTTGTCAGTATGCCACAGCACATCCCCATGCTACAGTTAGCAATTCTAAAGTGAAAGAAGGGTTGCCAGCTGCGTCGGCAACACCATATGGCCCTAATTTCAAAAAAAAATTTCAGGGTGCTCAACAAAATTGGAATAGGGGAAGTAATCAAAATTACACTCAGAAGCGGAGTAATCCAACACATGATGGTTCTTCGTCTATGCAGTGGAGACAAGATGGTAGTTCTCGTAATTTTAGTGGTAATAATTTGAGACACTTTCGCAAAGGCTATCCAAATAATAACTATTCAAATTTTCGAGGTAATCATTCTCGACGTCAAGATTATGACGATGGTGAATTTAGAAACCGGGATTCAAACCGGAATGATGATTACAATAGACAATATGATCACAATTACAGGGGAAATGATAGTCGAAATAATTACAGGGGAAATGATAGTCAAAATAATTACAGGGGAAATGATAATCGAGGTAGACCTAGGTTTAACAAGAAAAGACCTTACCAACAGGCAAACTCTGCGCAACAAGAGTTTGATGGAGCCTGTAATACAGCAAATGATAGTGGTAACTCTAGGGCTATCACTGGTTGTGCTTTCGATTTTGGGAGAGCAACTGAATGCCCCCAATGCTTAACATTGTTTGACTCATCAACTGTATCTACGCTAAGTTGTGGTCACCCTCTTCCTGCTCTACCTGCTACAGTTGCGCATGATGGGAGAGGATCTCTCATCTTAGATAAAGGTCTAATAAATGATAGGCTAGTCTCAGTACTTTTCGATTCGGGATGTACTACCGTCGGGGTTAAGGAGTCTCTGATAGATCCTTGCTGTGCCACTGGAAAAACAATCAAATGTGTTACATTTGGTGGTACTATGGAAAGTTATCCTACTGCTATTATTAGGATTGACACTCCTTTCTTCACAGGAGATGTCCATGCATGTCTTCTTCCTAATCCTATTGCGGATCTTATAATCGGTCGTATTCATGGGGTTAAGGAATGCACCCCGCAACAAATTTCTAGTTGGGAAGAAGAAAACATTCAAACGGTCAATGCAGTGATGACAAGAGCTCAAGCTCTTAATCCCCCAACTTCATCTGATAATAGTAATGAAGTTGATAGCCAAGACGAGCACTTGGTGATTTCCCATGACTCGTTTGTTAAACGTCAAGAAGAGGATCCTTCTTTGAAGAAATACTTCCTTCTTGCAAAGAAAGGGGATCCCAATCAAAATACGAATCACAAATCGTATATTACTATGAAGAATGGTATATTGGTACGAATGGTACAACACTCGGACAAGTCTATGCATTCGCAAATTCTTGTGCCTAAGTGTATGAGAGCCTTAATTCTTCGGCATGCACACGATTCTCAGTGTGCTGGACACATGGGTTTTTCCAGAACTAAAACTAGAGTCCTTGCGTCATTCTTTTGGCCATTCGTGAATAAAGACATCCGAATTTATTGCCGATCTTGCAAAATTTGTCAAGAGGTCAAGTCTAGGGGTCCGAGACATGCTGCTCCTATTCAGGCTGCAGATATTCCGATTCGGCCGTTTCAGAAAATGGCTATAGACATCATTGGTCCGTTCAAAATTAAGTCAGCCAGAGGACACCAATTTATCCTCACTTGCGTGGACATGTGCACGCGTTGGCCAGAGGCTATTCCTCTGAAGAGCATATCAACTGTCGATATCGCTGATGCTCTTTGGCTCGTATTTTCTCGTCTGGGATTCCCCGGAGAAATACTGTCGGATCACGGCACTCAGTTAATTTCGGACGTTATGTCTCAGGTAATGGCTACGCTAGACATTAAAAGGTCTCTCAGTAGTATTTATCATCCAATGTCCAATGGATTGGTAGAACGTCTTAACAGGACACTAAAGAACTTACTTGGCAAGATAACGGAGGATCATCCTGAAGATTGGGACAGGGTTTTACCTGCAGTCCTCTTTGCCTATAGAGAGGTTCCCAACGAGCATACAGGGTTTTCTCCTTTCGAACTTGTCTTTGGCGCGCAACGCCGCGGGCCAATGTCCTTGTTACACGATTTGATAACTTCCGATAATATTGACGATGATACACAATCGTCATATGAATATGTTATAGCTCTTAGAGAAAAGATTATCGAATCGTGCAGGTTAGCAACTTCATCTTCCGAATTTGCGAAAGAAAAAGCTAGGCGATTTGCTAACAAGAAAAGACGCCTACGTCAACTTTGTCCTGGAGACAAAGCATATGTCTTACTGCCCTCAAGAGAGAATAGACTTCTCATTTCTTGGAAGGGTCCATACACTATAGTCTCGAAAATTTCTGATGTCGACTATATTGTCGATGTGGATGGAAGGCATAAAACCTTCCATATAAATATGCTAACAGAGTTTATTGAACGTCCAGACTATTTACAGCCTATTTTCCAGGCGACGGACGACTCTCCAGTCCAACATGGTCACATCTCATCCCTGTCTGTTATACAGGATGAGGAAACTATTTTTTCTGACGTGAACTTACCTCTTCCTACGATTCCACTTACTTCAACGGAATCGTGGAGAGACGTTACAGTCTCTTCCAACTTGTCTTTTGAGGAACAGCGTCAAGTATCCTCTACGTTACAATCATATCAGGATGTCCTTACCGACATTCCTGGACACACAGATGTCATAGAACATGACATCATACTTACTGATCGTAATCCGATCAGAGTAAGACCATACCCAATACCTATTCATTTTCAAGCACAAGTCGAGAAAGAATTGGATGAAATGATTCAACTACAAATAATTGAACCATCCACTTCAGCTTATTCTTCGTCGATAGTTATTGTTCGAAAGAAAGACAATAACATACGTCTTTGCGTTGATTATCGCAAATTAAATCAAGTTACGAAGTTCGATGCTGAACCTATGCCGTTATTAGATGATCTACTTATTAGACTTTCTAAAGCTAAATTCTTTACTAAACTAGACTTGTCGAAAGGTTATTGGCAAGTCCCATTGACGGAACACGCCAAACCTCTCACTGCTTTTTCGACACCTAGGGGTCTGTTTCAATGGAATTTTATGCCTTTCGGGCTTATGAACGCCCCAGCGACTTTCGTACGCATGATGCGACGAATTCTATCAGATCGTGCAGATGTCATTGCATATTTAGACGACATCTGTCTTTTCAGCGATACTTGGGAAGAACACTATGTGGGTCTGAAGGAATTGCTATCTACTCTACGTGAGCATAGTTTGACTGCTAAACCCTCTAAAGCTTTTGTTGGGTTTAGTGAAATTTCCTTCCTAGGTCATCGAGTTGGTCATGGTCTGTTGAAGACAGAGGACCAAAACATTTCAAAGATATTAAATATCTCGGTTCCGAAGACAAAAAAGCAAGTGCGTAGTCTCTTGGGATTGATACAATTCTATGGAAGATTCATTGAGAATCTGTCCTCCATTATGGCACCACTTTCAACGTTATTGAAAAAAGGTTCTCCTAATATGGTGCGTTGGTCCCAAGAATGCCAATCTTCATTGGATCAGGTTAAGAATTTGTTCTCATCTCATCCTATCTTAAGACTACCGACGATTGATAAGACTTTTGTCCTTCGTAGTGATGCCTCTTCCACTGGCATTGGAGCGGCACTAATGCAGGAATATTCAGGAACTCTGCATCCTGTAATGTATATTTCTAGGAAGCTGAATGCGGCAGAAAGGAATTACTCGGTTTTGGACCGTGAATTGTTGGCTATGGTTTGGTCCATTCTTAAGCTACAAAGGTTCCTTCTGGGCGCGCATTTCTTTATGGAAACCGACCAAAAAGCTCTTACGGCTATGCAAAGTAAGGATTTGAAGAGCTCGAGATCTACTCGTTATGCTATTGCTCTTCAGCCTTTCCATTTCACGGTGCGAGCTATCCGTGGTTCGGATAATGTGATGGCGGACATATTGTCTAGATGCCCACATGATTCCAGTTAAATCTTGTGTCCTAGTTTTTCCTGATATATTTTCAGACTTAGGTCTGTCCTTAATATCATAATATGTTGTAATACAAATGTATTTGGATGATGTTTAGATAATTTAACAAATTTCATTTTGTCCATCCATCAGTGATATGTTGCTAAAATAGCATTGACATTTGTATATTGCTATGATTATATTATTTAGTAATGTTTGATATATGATTGGTATTGCCAGCAACTTAGGTTTCTTGAATGGTATCCCTTAGTTTGTTTGGCTTAAAGGAAATATTTTCTCCTATGTTGGGAGATGATTTGTACCCTCTTCTATTGTACCTGATATTAGGTTCATTGTTTGCATGAGCACAGAAGTGATACTGGTGCTATCTTGCTCATGAACATATTAAAAAAAAAAAAAATTGCATTTTTTTTTTTTACAGGGGGGTGGTAGTAATGTTGCTGTCATTTTCGACGGAGTCATCTGTCAAGTTATTTGCTTATGTTTGTATCATAAGTATAATTGTGTCTTTACCTGCGATGTCAGGTTGATTAGGGGTTGTCTTCCCTTGTTTATTCATTCATTGTGTTTGACCTGTAGGGTCAGAGGTTGACAGTTCGGCGTAGGCCTATGGGAAGGTTTTTTAAGCGGGAGTGAGATATACTTCCGGGAAGCCGGGAGGTCCTGTTTTTCTGAAGGGACCAAGAGTCCATTGTTTTTCGGGGAGAATCTTCGAAGTAACTGCTATGGCAGTTTTCCCCAGTGAATCTCTGTGCGTCGGGATGACGACAGAATTCCTTGTGATGTTCTGAGGATTCATTTGCCAGGTAATACCGACCTTTATGCATTATTACGCTTTTCGGTGGCAGAACATGTAAAGGATTACCTAGGGTGAACAGCAGCTCACTGATCCGCCATTTCAGAACTTATATATTTGTGCTCGAGGTAGCCATCCAAGACTGTTAGTCTTATATTGTCCAGAAATCCAGTGACGAAGATATATTGTGGGAGCCGCAGATGGCGGAACTTCTATCTACAATAAGTATTACTGCAGGGTTGATGATAACCTATTTAACAGAAGTACACGGCCGACGTCAGAACGAGGCCTGTGCTTTCGGCTATTATACTACAGCCTGATATGTGCAATTGGCGGGGAGTGCCAAGTTGCACCTGTGTGTCAAAGTAACTAAGGCATCTGACGCGTTTAGTCAGAGACGCCAAGGGCGACGCTACGAACTGTCATTATTGAAGAACTTTGCTATTGACCATGCACGTCTATTCTGATGTTTACCTTTTTGAATGCCAAATGTATACCTATCGATGTCAGGTCAGCATGACCTTGTTACACTGACTGTTCCTGTTGATATTATGTGTGTTCCCGTCAATAAATGTCTTGAAACATGCCTGCAGTGTCAAAGCATCCTTGATTACTGCATGTGAGAGTATGGGTTGCAGGATCTACATCTATACGAGCCTAAACACATTCGCGTCTTCATTCGCACCCACACTCAATTCATCATACGCTCGCACTACACATCTAACAACATGTATACTGTCTTGGGCCAGTGATCACATCAACAAGAGAAAAAAGACAGTTACAGTTAACTTATTTATTATGCTTTACTTAGTTATAACTTGCTTTGTGTTTTGTTATATACACACACATTGCTTTTGTGTTTTATACTTTATGATATGATTGTATGTAGTTTTATCATATGTTGTTTGGTAATTGTGAAGTATTATTACCATCTTCGTCTACATACATATCTTCGCTTTATTGTTTCTTTGCGAATGATTCTTCATTGTATTCCATTTCTGCTAATGATTTCTCACTAGCAGTTCATATGGTTCATGCTTCCACTATTCGCCTGCGTGTCTCGTGGTTCTATTTGGGTACTTTTTCGTCTTAATCTTCTGATACTTCCATCTGTTGTATGGTTTTGTAGATTATATGATTACGTATAACGTAGTTATTTCTAATAGTTGAATTTATTTTATATGCAGATATTGTTAAACTTTAGTATTAGTACCATGTCATATTGGTGATGGTTTCGCCTTTTCTGATTTTATATGAGGTTTTTGCCTATGCCTCATTTGTTACTATACACTTGATGCATATATTTTTCCTGCGATATTTTTTGACTTAACGCATATTGTTTTCTAGTTGGATAATAGAATTTCATTGTCCCCTAAATTTTTGTAAGGTACTTTTCAAAAAAATGATGTTATCATTTTTTTCCTCGGGGGGTGGTGTAAGCTGTTGCAGGCTGAATTACCTCACTCCTAGTCCAAGGGAATTAAGTGTTAGGAATTTAGGAGATACAAGCCGGATTTTGGTTGTCCCACTTGGTTAATTGATTTAAAAATATAAATCGATTGTTTGCTCGTATGGACGAGAATATAGCGTGTTGATCGCTACAAACATCTCACGGCGTGTCCCGTGTGAGATGAGTTTGTTTAAGTTTTGAGGTGAGCGATATTCGCCCAGCTTGCCCGGGTCAGGTGTTTCGACTGAGGGGTTCTGGGTAAAGGTTTTTTGAGTGACATTGAGTCCCCAGAGGGTGTTCGGGGAAGAATGGTGTGGCCATGTGAAAGTGTGTAGTGGCCATGTTTTTCGGAGGGTACCTGGGAATATGTTGGTACCAGAATTACTAATGGATATTTATGTGTGAATCCATTAGGTTAATATGTGATTTATCTGCAGATATAATGTACATTATTTGATACAGCTGTGTAATAGGCTTTGATGTGCACAGGCTGTGATTTGATACGTATTATTGTTGATAGAGGATCCATGGAGATATAATGTCCATTATTTGATACAGCTGTGTAATAGGCTTTGATATGCACAGGCTGTGATTTGATACGTATTATTGTTGATAGAGGATCCATGGAGATATATACATTATTTGAGGCCATATGCATTATTTGACGGATCCATGAACATAAATATATTCTTGCACTGCTATGACAGTAGGTGCTATTTGAGGCCATATGCATTATTTGGAGGATCCGTGAGTATAGATTAGTAGCACTGGGATCTTTACAGGCTACAGAAAAGGGAGAGCGCTAAGGATTTCAGATATATTACTACTGAGTGGATCCAGGAACATATATTGGTAGGGCTGCGGTGTTGGTAGCCTACAGGATGAGATAGCGCTGATAGGATCCATGAACATCTTAAAGTTCTTGACGATACGTCGAGGCCGGGAGGAGTACAGGCCTTTAGTTCGTATGCAGGGTGAACATTGAGAACTTACCTGTGTTATTTGTTAGTTCATATGCAGGGTGAACATTGAGAACTTACCGGTATTATTTCATCTATTATAACTGTATTTCGTTGATGTCATTTGTATGGTGTTGTGGCGTGATTAAAGTGTCTGAGAAACGTCACCAGGCTTTTCAGCAATCAATGACTCTTATGTACGTTACTGTGAGTGACGGTTGCAACACACACTCATTTCTTCACCAAACGCACCAGCACTAAACACGTCAGTGTCAGACAACGAACAGTAGTTGTAAAACAATCAGATTGTGACTTTAAGATTGTAACTACCAGTATTTATCATAAAGACGTTTATCATCTGGGAACCAGTCATTATCAGTCTTATAACCCAGACTTGAATCAGTGGTAACCTTTATCAGGGTTCTTCGGTCTTCTGTATTTCTCTTACCTTGGGGATTCAAGTAGAATGACCGCCCTGTAAAGCTAAATGTTTTTTCATTGTATGTCCAGTCCATCACCAGCGTCTACTGCACACATAATATTCACGGAGCCATGATGTAATTGATACTCGTCGGGGCATACAGATACTCAAATACTTTTCAATTATCAGACCTAAAGGTGTTTTATATTTGGACAGTCGCCCTAATATAACCGACTTGGTTGAACAGAACGCGCCTCGCCAAAACGAGGCAAAAGTTTATTTTAAAAAAGGAAGATACAGAACTATATAAACTGTGAACAATATGCCCACATTTATTCCAGTAAGTTCGATTTCTTTCTATTTCATAAAGAAATCAACTTACATTTATCATCACATCTCTCCTGGTACATCATTTGGAATGGAAAAATCATGCAATCTGAAATTAAAACAGTTGTACACTCACTTGTTCCGTCTCGCTTCTTTCGCATTTTTTTTTCATTATGTGTGCATTGACAGTAGCAGCTGGCAGGAACAGTTTGAGTAGTTAATCCAAGATACATGCTCGTCAATTACCGAAGCTCAATACTATTTACAGCGTTGCGGCTGAATTTGCATATAACTTTTGAGTAATTGAATGATTGATTATTTGTACGGCTGTGCGATATTTGTGAATAGTTGTCAATATTTGCCATTGACGAACGAATGACTCAATCCTTATTCTTTCCAGAAAGGTCGTCTTGTCCTATCTTACTTACGGGTCAAGTTATCGACCTTACGAACCAGACGTGTAAGCTTGTAGAAGAGCGGCTTGGATTAGATTCACGTCCTTACACAACCATTTACCGTTTTCTTTATCCTCGTCGTTCTAAACAACACAAGATGATCACGTTATCTTAGATAACCTCGACGATACTATCCTGGATTGGTTGTATTTTACATTCCAAATCTACTTTTTTCTATAAATAAATTACGATATAAATTCTTTAAAAATTACTTTATTCCTCCACGTAGAGCACAGACATCACTGAAGCTGGCTCCTGGCAGGAAGAATATACCAGAGGTCAGCAACTGGTTAATCTTGATCTAACTGTAGATACCATGGCACAATTTAGTAGACCTCCAGGTGCCGGAAAGGGGTGGGGGGGGGGGGGGGGATTGTCTCGCGGGCTGCCTCCGCTGCTCTGTAGTAGTTGTCCAATAACGACCAGAACTTTGAGTAACAGGATGAGTTTTCCCGAAGGTAACTACCTTCTCTCAAGATTACTCTTGACAGAGATATAAATACAACGATGGTGCTTCTATTCTAGGGAGTCCCACAGAGATTAGTAGAATGGCAAGTGTAACAGCCGATTCATCTAGGTTTGCTATAAACTTTATATACTCCGTCTACTTCTGTGAGAACGATATGTTTTGACTCGTATTTTAGGAGCCCCTAACTGAATGTGATTATGTAAAATAATAATTTAATAGCTGTGTATATCTACATGTATTTTAAACAAATAAGTCATCCAGGTGCAGACATCAGTTTCATTCAGTCCATCTATAGACTCCACTTATGGATTTATGTTTACATAGATAACAAGAGATCTAAGTATGAACTATTTGATCAACGTTGTTAACATGAATAAAATTGATTTTTCAAGAAGTTTATGTATTGTGTACCTTCCTCGGAAAAGATTATTTTGTGGTGGAATTTTAACAAAGTCCGTAAACTGTGCCAGTACTGTGTGCTTAGCTAGTTATTCAGTGAGTTCAGTCACTGCTGCTTCCCAGTGAAGCTTTGACTGTTCCTTCTCAAGTCAGGAGTCGAGTGGCGTGGTATCGGCACGTTCATTGCGTTGCAGGAGTAACCGCCTCAGAGTATATCATCTTCGAGTGTCCTCTAGACCCGTCTATTATAGATGACGCCCAGCGTCGAATTTGGAAACTAGCACAAAAAACTATGAGACAGATAAATAATACCTCTGTTGCGGTCTATTTTCATTGAAGACCAGTTGGTTATTATTGGTTGACTGTCGTTTTGTCATATTAAATTCTTTACAGTATTCTTGACAGTATTCTTTCAAGTTGATTAGTATCTTATTCCCTTCTAGTTGATCGTGCTTGATGGTGAATCGCGAAGGTTGGGTGAACTTCAAATTCAACTGTAATGGACTCCACAACGCTTCTTATGTATGGGTCCATAGATACGTACATAGTTTAATAAACGAGACAATTCATCAATTGACATTTGCATAAGTAAAATACATCAGCTCCGTGCAGATATTCCAGTCTTCTTCAAATAAATCTTTTAACGTCAAAATGTCCTGTGATTTACACGCGATTTCCGTGTGTCGGTAAATCCGGTAACGAACCACTATACTTCTGGCGAATACTAATGATTCTGACAAATTATAACATAAATACCTGCAGTTCCTCATCTAAGGAAATTCATACAAACAAATTGGAATGCTTCGCTCTTGCATCCATAATACGAGATAATTGACCCTACCGTTTATCTCCGTGAAGAAACTACTGCACAATATAATACCAACCAGGAGCTATTAACAATGCGCCTATCTCGGACGCCCTTCATGGTCTAAAGCTCCAATATAATATGCTGTCAAGCGCGTCATACTTTATCCTAGACAACTCTATCAATTTGCGTTCATCACCGTGAACCGCGAAAACCTCTACACTTTATAGAATACCCCTAAGTGAATGTGAAATTATAAAATGCACACTATAGAAGTGGCTAACATCATTTCACGAGTCGCAACATTTCCTTACCGACCGGGATAAAAAATCTATTATATAGATTTTTTAAATAATAATGCGAAAAATTATAATAATAACGCGATTAATTCTTGCAAAAATTAATTTCCCGACATACGGCCCCACGATGTTTTGAACAAAACAGTGTTTGAAGTCGCTGTCAAGTATTAAAATGTCATATAATAACTACAGTAACTAAAGAAAAGTCAACGGTCAGGTGTAATATCATGCAATTAACTAAAGGTGTCTTAACTAAACTAAGGTGTAGTGATTTACTAAGGTATAACTAAGTACTGTCATCTAAATAACTAATGTACTAAAGTATGGATTAAATCTAACTAATTAAACTAATAACGAATTGTATTAGAGAAAATAATACAAAGAAAACATAGAGAGAAAAAAAAAAAAAAATCTATATATATATATATATATATATATATATATATATATATATATATATATATATATATATATATATATATATATATATATATATATATGTATATGTATATGTATATATATATATATATATATATATATATATATATATATATATATATATATATATATATATATATATATATATATATATATATATATATATATATATATATATATATATATATATATATATATATATATATATATATATATATGAGACAAAAGAAATGAAAGGAAGTAATACATAGTAAAAGAAATTACTCAAATTAATTATGAAATATGTAAGTGAAAATTAACTTAATTTACATAAAATCTAATATAGGAATGTTAATCATACGTATTTAACTTAAAGCTGGTAATAATCATCAAATATTATCTATAGGAATTACGATCCCTTTATGGGAAATACATCACTTATTATCTCCCTAATGTTCAATTCATAGTGTAAACTAGTACCGTAGTCTTGAAAATTCCAAGTGTCGACCATAGGAACGATATTGTCAATTTAGTTAATCATTTCCACTGTTTCTTATATGAAGATTGGATCAATTGTTTATTCCAACGATGTAAACCTTGAAGTGTTTAAAACGATCGGAGGTACGTAACTTGTAGACATTCCATCAAGTTCAAGCGTGTGGTGTAGGTAGATCGCTATGGACACTAACCAAAGTCCGTCATAGCAAATACAAAGAAACCATAAAGGGTCTTGAATGAAAGTAGCATCTTATTTGAAATTGAATATCAGATGCTTGAAAGTTGAGTGTGGTAAGGGTCACACATATGTTAATGTCACACTTGCTTCTACATATGATATTGACTCGGTATCGTTTATATACTTTGACTTTGTAAGTTGAGGAGATGCATATTCTGATGTAGAACTTGTCTTATGTCGAAGTTTGAATGGAAAGTCGATAGCTGACATGAATTTTCATAGTGTAATCACAATTTGAAATGTGAATATGAAATGATGTCTGTAAATGTCTAAACGCTATTAAACCATCGAGTGTCTTTCCTAGTTTCAAATCGTGAACCAGCATAATCATGTGACGAATACATATGTATTGATCGAAGTGGATAGTGATTGGAGAATCATCCATAAAGTCATCGACTTTGTAATATTCCATAATCGTTCGTAATTCAGTACACTTGTATCGATAATTATTATCAGCTGATGTTGAAAGGTGGCGAGATATTGAGTCAGTGACAACGTTCTCCGATACTGAAATCGACTCTATAGTAACCTGGAATGTTGATTACGACGTAGTCATGTAGTAGTGATATGCTTGACTCAAGAGCTTTACGTTCGTGCCATATAATCGACCATGTGATAAAGTAGACTCGCATCATTGTTTTACAGTCGATGTGGAACTGAGATTCTTCGAAATTGAATTCTTTTCAATCGATTACGTGATCTTGTTTGAGAGCAACACTGAAGTCGAAGGTGCCTGCACTGTCGAAAATGCAAATTTGTGTAAAATTTAGTAACGTATTTTGATTTATAAATAGAATGTTTAATAAAAATGTCCCTAGAAATTTAGTGAGCGTAATGTTAGCAATATAAGTCCACTTGTATCTCATAAGCATGTCTATCCACAAACGAATAGACGATATACTAACTTATGCTGCATTGGCTGAGCATAGTTATGACCATCAACGAAGTTATTGTCTATCGTCAGCATGGTAAAAACAATGTAAAGACAAAATACAAATTGTCATAGTAGACAAGACAACAGAATTGTTCTCTACCAGAAAGGTTTACACTAACCAATCTATGTGAGAATAGATGACAAGACAACAAAATTGTTCTCTACCAGAAAAGTTTACACTAACCAATCTATGTGAGAATAGATGACAAGACAACAAAATTGTTCTCTACCAGAAAGGTTTACACTAACCAATCTATGTGAGAATAGATGACAAGACAACAAAATTGTTCTCTACCAGAAAGGTTTACACTAACCAATCTATGTGAGAATAGATGACAAGACAACAAAATTGTTCTCTACCAGAAAGGTTTACACTAACCAATCTATGTAAGAATAGATGACAAGAGAAAAAAGAAATGATGACTGACTATGCTGAGTCATCAAAGAAATAAGACAAAAAGTGTGAACGTAACACGTTATCTGCGTGACGCAGAATCAGGTACCAGTTGTAAATTGAGAGGATGGTGTGATGAAAGTATACACCATTGTCACGCTCGACAACCATACGAGCGTCTCCATTGATACTGAACGTAACTAACGCCTCACCATACCTGTTATTGGTAGGCGGCAACAGACGTACAAACCTAACGTCTGCCGTGTAGTTGAAAAAATTTCCAAGTTCCTGCCATGTAGTACCTTGTGGCAGATTATGTACTAATACCGTGCGAGAATATGCACTTTTACCGATATAGGTAGTATTATTGTCAATCAAATGTGAGGAAGGATTATATTGACGTTTATTCATATGAGAATCATTGACATTTTTATGTCTCAAGTATAAACTATCATTATTATATGATGGATCATACTGGCTAGACTGAGTATGACATCTATTTATATTCAAACATACAGGTTTAGAACATGTCATAGTAGACAACCTGACAGGCATATTTACGCATTTTTCTCCAGATGCACTGGTATTAGTAGAATTATCGAAGTGTTTAACAGCTGTATCATCACCATGAAGAGTACCATTATGACCAACAGCAGCAAACCCCGTATCACCCTGTTCAACATTATCCCTTCCCTTAAGAGCAGTGGTGCTATAACCATGTTGTTTACAAAGAGGCTGATGGGTAGTATCAACCCCAGCATTGATTGTATTTTGACGGACAAGTTGTGTATAGCGGTCCTTATCAAAATAAATTGAGCCAATCAGAATCTTATCAGTCACGACAGGGTTGCATGGAACAAACTGGTCCGACCTTTTACAACTCAAGTTTTGCACATTCATAAGGTTTTTAGGAAAGATGATAGGACTCTCAGGCCCAGATACAACCTGATTCTGTCGTTGAAGGGATACAATTTTCCTTGCGAGCACAGAAGGCTTTGTTAACTCATTTGTTATACCGCTTTTACTGCCACTGGCATGTCGTATAGAATTACATTTAGTAGAGATAGTATCAAGGTGAGGAGTATCATCGGTATTATAGTGATGACGAGGGATGATGTACCTGCCTCGATATACTCTTCTCACTCTTTCAGGATGTGTTGACTTGATCTTATTACTCTTAGTGGCACTAGATATATTAGTGGATGTCATATACTGATGTACCCTAGGAAGAACCCCATCAGTATGCAAGGCCGATGATTTAAAGCAAGTCGTAGACGACTGCTTGCTAGGCGAAGTGAAAACTTCGCGGACGGACATATTTGTCTTAATTTTATTATCCGAGTTCATTCTAACCCCAAAATCATCACTCTTTGTATTAAAATTCTTTACACTGTGGATCAATGCAACAGTTTCCTTAGGATCAGTTTCATCCTGAACATGTCGCCAAGATTTGTTTAAGGAATCGGCATCATTATTCTGTCGAGGGAAGGTGTACTTGATTCGAAAAGATATATTCAATCCCTTGGGTTGTGCTGATCTTATCTTAGCACATGAAGTACGGGTGGTATGTTGTACAATAGGTTTATCAGACCTGTTATTCACTAATATTTTATTGCTCAGTAAAACATCCAGTAGCTCATCAACTCTTTTCCTCAACTTTATGATCTCAATATCCTTCAATGAAATGTCATTGATCTGTCTTTTATTGATTTCAGTAAGGTTCAAAATCTTATTTTTCTTTTCCATAAGTGATTTCTCCAGATTAGAGACTTTATTATTAGTCAAACTTTCTGTTTGAACCTGAAGGAATTTTAGTTCTTGATTTGCAAGCTTAAGTGCTGCTAAATTTGATTCACATTCCATACATTGTAATCTTTCATTATTAATTTCACCTATTACCACCTCTGGTAATTCTAGTAATGGAACTGAAGGATGTGACAGTATTTTCTTATTACATTCACCCATGAGTTGTATCGAAGACTGATTTTTATCATGAGAGGGTATGTTTTTTTCCTGAACAATCGATTCAAGACGTATGATCTCTAACTTCATCGCTTGAAGTTGAGATACATGAGATTGTGTTTCATGACATATCCTCGTTTCTATTTCTGTCTCTCTTATGGCTGCATTCTTTATTGCCATTTTCTTTAACCTCCTCTTATGTGCTACCAACATAAGTGGCTGTAGTCGAGTCACTTGAACCGACAGACCCGGAATTTGAGCAGCCTGTGCATTAATACGCGCCGTCACCGCTTCTTTTGCTTTGAAAAACTTATCTTCAATACTCGCAATCTTATGATCCGAATCGTTAATTTTTTTTCTAGTTTATTTTTACATTCTGTAAAGTTATCATTAAGTTCTTGAATCACAGAGTTCAAGGTTTGATTATGTTTCAAGGAAGTTTCTAATAACTCCTTAGAGTTTGCCAGTTCCAACTGTAAGGATCTGAGGTTTGAATTATCAACATCGACCTGTAGATTTAATGTCCTCACTTTTTCGTTTAGATCCTTAATCAACATCTCCTTGTCGTCAAGGATCTCCGACAACTCATCTATTTTACTTTCCTCATCAATATCTTCTAAAATTGACACTCTTTCCTGCTCATTCCATGTGTTGTCCATTTGTTTATCAGGAACCTTGTTGTCAAGTATAATATTCTGTATATGCTTCAATATATAATCATGTTTAAGATCAATGTATCGATCCACAAATATACGAAAGCCCCCACTCAGCAACCCCACCAGATCCTTAGCCATTATCAAATGAGGAACGGAACGAAACTTCATCTTTGCAAATCCATCCAAATTCCATGCCATCCGACTCAAAAAACAGTGCATCACAAATTGTTCAAGAGCAAGCCCTTGTAATCCATTAAGGCCCCTGCCTTCCTCAAATATCTCCTCCAACACGGACATCATGTCTTTCGTAGACATATTAAATTCTACAGTGAATTACTCACTGTCAATCAATTAATAAGTAAATTATATAAGTAATTCTTCTTTATAAGCAAATTATTTAAGAGACTCCCTCTGTAGCAAATTATTTATCAATCCTCACCAAAGTTTCTAAAGTAGCCATATTAATTCAATAATATACTTAATCAGTCAATTATATCAATCTCAAATATTGATATACTCAGTTATATAAACCCAATGGCCAATAAGGTACTGTGACTAGCCCCGTCACCTAATTACCCATTCATATGCTTAACATATTCATTGTACTTTAACTCCACTATTCTATCATCTACTTATAGTGTGACCTACAAGTCAATTATAAATTAAAAGTCACTTTCATTCAATATCTTATCATATTATGCCATACTCAGGCAGATAAAATAGTTGCTACTTGCACCACCAGAAAAAACACCCAGAAAATATTTCCTGTATCAAATATTTTCAAATTAATCACCTATAAGTGATATATTATTTATTATATACTTATCTTATAATAATATTAAGGTTATTAATGAAGAACATATACAATTATTAACCAAACAATTTGACAACACGATTTTCACAAGACAAGTCGAATTACCAACATTAAAATGATTTTACAACTAAATAAACATCACGGAAGTGACGAAGTATACTGAACTGAGGATATAGGTCAGAGCACAAAAAATTCTACCGAAAAGTTCACAAAACATGAACCCTTACAAATGACGTCACAGTTCTATGTGTCAAAATGAAAGATAGCAAGGTCAGGGTTAACGGACATATTACGAACAGCAGACAAAAACTCAATTATAATAAAACTAAAGACAAAGATAATACAACATGCATATACAAAACTTCACAGCTAACAAATAATATTCGACTGAATTCGAAGACGAACAAAGTATGCCGCCGCCCTTAGCGGATTTTTCGTCAGTCGAAGATAGTCAAACGGTTTTCCTATCGAACGATTCTAGATTCTACGGTCTGCGAAGCGACATTGTAGACATATCTAGAATTCCCGCCATCCTCTCGCCTAGACAAACACCATGACCAGATGTTGAGAACTGTACTTCAATGTTAGATCGATCTTCTTTTTCTTGATTCATTCCTCATTGACTTGATGATTCATTTTGATTTGACATTCGCTACAATTGTTACCGGCCACTACTTTACTTTCAACTTGCAGCGATGATGACGTCAGTTTGACCTTTATGACACATGCGCAATGGTTCATATCGTGCTCAAATCACGTGAGCGCACGATGATTATAAACAGTTCTTGGCAATGTGAATGAGAATTCGGTAACCTGGAAGAACATTTTTTTTCGTCCTCATACTGTAAGCCGCCAGATTGTTGCGGTCTATTTTCATTGAAGACCAGTTGGTTATTATTGGTTGACTGTCGTTTTGTCATATTAAATTCTTTACAGTATTCTTGACAGTATTCTTTCAAGTTGATTAGTATCTTATTCCCTTCTAGTTGATCGTGCTTGATGGTGAATCGCGAAGGTTGGGTGAACTTCAAATTCAACTGTAATGGACTCCACAACGCTTCTTATGTATGGGTCCATAGATACGTACATAGTTTAATAAACGAGACAATTCATCAATTGACATTTGCATAAGTAAAATACATCAGCTCCGTGCAGATATTCCAGTCTTCTTCAAATAAATCTTTTAACGTCAAAATGTCCTGTGATTTACACGCGATTTCCGTGTGTCGATAAATCCGGTAACGAACCACTATACTTCTGGCGAATACTAATGATTCTGACAAATTATAACTTAAATACCTGCAGTTCCTCATCTAAGGAAATTCATACAAACAAATTGGAATGCTTCGCTCTTGCATCCATAATACGAGATAATTGACCCTACCGTTTATCTCCGTGAAGAAACTACTGCACAATATAATACCAACCAGGAGCTATTAACAATGCGCCTATCTCGGACGCCCTTCATGGTCTAAAGCTCCAATATAATATGTTGTCAAGCTGTGCCTTAACAACTCACTGCGTCATACTTTATCCTAGACAATTCTATCAATTTGCGTTCATCACCGTGAACCGCGAAAACCTCTACACTTTATAGAATACCCCTAAGTGAATGTGAAATTATAAAATGCACACTATAGAAGTGGCTAACATCATTACTCGAGTCGCAACAACCTCTCGTAAATATTCTGTCTCGTGATGTAAGCATCAAGTGACCTCCGCTTGCTAACTCAATTTCATCTCCATCTGAATGTTTCTGATATACCTGAGAGTGAATTCTCAGGTCATCGACATAGATGAACGAGCGTCACGAGTGCGAAACAAGACAAATATATAATTTTCAGATATATATATATATATATATATATATATATATATATATATATATATATATATATATATATATATATATATATAACTTCTCTGCCATAAGATTTTTGACATACAAATACATACATATACCATGATGTCATCATCATCCACTTTCTGCTCCCTATGGATCCTGGGGCTAACCCTGCTTTTGGTTCCTTGTGAGGAAGCCCGCATGAAGCAGTCCCCAGCTCTTGCAGTGTTGATTTATGTGGCAATTTATTTTATGTCACGTGGTTGCGAGCACCTATATGCAACTGTACATCAATAAGCAATTCATTCAGATTAAATGCAAATATAAATAAGAAAATGTACAGGTTACAAATTACCCCAATAAGGTTAATAATATATCCAGACTCTGATGCATAGGATTGCAGATAATATGGTCTGCAATATTTTCAGATGCAGACTTTCCCCGTGGCTAATATTAATTCCTACGTTACAGCTATTTGTTTCAAAAACAGGGCAAAGTATAATGCTACTGGAAATTTCACACAAGATAATACTTATTTTGGCCCTAATCACTCCATATAAAATATTCTATCTGCCACCTTCTGGTCTGCTCTCCATGACGAAGAAATAAAATGCATTGGGGAAACTTTACAGCGCTGTAAGTTTAAAAGTTTAAATTTTCCCCACACAAAATTTAACTTTGTGAGGTTCACTTGGGTGAAACCCATTCACAATTTAGTTCAGTTCATTTTGTAATTTTAACGCCAATCTTAAGGTAAGGAGTCTTATTTGATTAAATGTTCACCCTACCTATGACCATGAAATATTGACATGACCATATAATGTTCTGCACTTTAAAAGTTACATATACTGGAACACTTAAGTCATGTTTTTTTTCATAATTCCACAATCTTGCTAAGTGACCAGGAGGAAATCATTACGTGATATGTCTGGTGTCCAGATTATTACAATCAAGCTAGCCTTAGCAGTTGCATTTTCTGCAAGTCATTCCAGCATGTTATCTAATTCACCGTCTTCAACCAGTCTGCAAGGAAATACATACGCAGTCTAAATGTGGTTCATTTATACATAATTGCTGATACATATAGTACCAGACTATTGTCTTGAGTTTATCTAACAAAGACTCTAGCGGTGACGGAAGCAATACTTCTATCCGTCGGCACACGAAAAGCAAGAGCTTTCCCTGGTGTCAAAGTCTCGGGACCGTTTTGCCGCCCCTTTCTCAAAACTGAGTGTCGGGTTTCTGACTCGTGGTCAAAGAACTTCTAAGCAGACAAGAAGAAAATGCCGCTGTGGATGTCTCAGTTATCTCCTATCAACATTGAGATAAACAGGGGAGAGAACCTATTGGATTCAAGAATGACAAGTCACTTACCCCGCTTATATCTACAGAAAGACGAAAAGCAGTAAAATGGGCGGGCCAAAAATCAGAAAGAAATAGGACGGATGGTAGCTCCATCTAAATGCCCACAATTTATAACCCATCTCGTCACAGGTGCTAGACACCATCATCATACGGGGCTTAAAGACGAGGGACCAACTTTGTTGACACCCCCTGACACTTCTGGGAACGTGCTGCGCCCTACAACCGTGACCAGGGACGAGCGTGATCAGCGATCCAGTCTGCCAGGAACAAAAACATCAGAAGGAGAAGAACCGTCACTGACAGCTAAGTAACACATAAAAGCTGCCAAGTAAACTCCTCTACATAATACCATTACATCACACAGTGATGATAATTTTCTGATAAATTATTACTTATTTTTTAATACCTTGTTAAAATCTAAGTGATTTTTAAATTTATTCTGTGTAAATATACACATTTAACGTCGATTTAATCATGGATTTTGGTACAGGCATCATTGCCTATTACTTGCCTATTTAGGTGTGATTATCTGCAGATAAGAGAAGATAAGGGTAAATAAGATAGGATAAAAGGTACATTATTCTTAAGAGATGTGCTATGGGTCTTTGTGTGTACAGACCTATGATTTCCTACGTATTGTTGCTCTTTGAGGCCATATGTATTATTGCTCGGAGGATCCATATATATATCAGTAGCACTGCGATGTTTTCAGGCTACATGAGGAGAGAGCGCTGACGATTCCATATATTACTATTGGAGGAATCCAAGAACATATATAGTAGCACTGCGGTGTTTGCAAGCTACAGGAAGAGATAGCGCTAATGATTACATATATTATTTGAAAAGGATCCATGAACAGATATTAAAGTTATTGAAGAGATTATAAGGCCATGATTTGTGCAGGCCAGATTACTTGTAGACTGCAGAGCAGACAGTCTTTTGAGTATATATAGATTTAAGCCTGTGTGGCGTTTTGTAACTGCAGTATCAGCAGTCGTTCTGGTGGAACATTAGAACTGCGAGTATATATAGATTTAAGCCTGTGTGGCGTTTTTGGTAACTGCAGTGTCAGCAGTCGTTCTGGTGGATTTACTGATGTAACATTAGAACTGCGATGTAAACAGGGTTTACATCGTACTGAACAACTGTGACATTTTGCGCAATTGATTATTATTGGATTTTGTATGCTGTTGTACCTGTGTAGTGTATCGTACCGGATTGATGTTGCTGTGTGAATAAATTATGTGCTGTCAATTGGAAATGAACACCAGTCTGATTCGTTGATATGCTTGACAGTACAGGGTGAGTGACTGTACCCTCCATACCACTCACTACAGACTTTATACACAGTAACCGTTCAGTCCTAACCTATTTATAATCTGCCCTGTGTGGGCGCATGTATTGTACTTCATTAACACCAACACATACTTCATCATATACTTTAACAATCATCATTAACACCTTGTACTTTATCAGCATCAAATGTAGAATTTATCACGAAGGACACCTTACAAAGGCATCTGGGGTGAGAATGCTGAAGTCGGAATGGATGAGTTTTGCCGCCTTTAGATTGGATTTATGGCAACGTTAGTATCAAACTATAGTAGGGACGTTCTTAAAGCATTTGGCACACAGGGCGGATCCTACTTTTGGCACACGCTCCCCATAAAGAAAAAGACTTGCAAGTATATTTTCAATAGTAAATACTATCATAATAGTGTCCGATGGCACTCCTCTCCTGGCTGTCACTCAGGGCGTACCGCTCGAACCCCCCCCCCCCCCCCTTAGTACGCCACTGACATGCAGAAATGTCACGGGTTGCCTCCCCTTTGCTCTGCAGTGATATACCAGCAATGGCCAAAACCTAGAGTATCTAATGTGGGTCTTCAAAGGTATCTATCTTCACACAAGATTACTCTTGGCACAGATACAGCTAGAATATTCAGAAGTCAAGAGCAATGCTGAATGTATCTTAACACAGTTAACTTATTATCTGCCCGACAACTTTTGTGAAGAGATATATTGTATGATTTAACTCGTTCAAGCCCCCAATTGATTTAATTCAGTGAAATCTTAATTTAGTAGCTCTGTTTAAGTGTATTTAAGATGATTGAGACATAAGGGTGCAGTACACTCAAAAGGATTAAATCAATTATAAATTTGTATATATACAAATAACAAACTTAAAAATTAATTACATTTAACAGTGTAAAATGAATAATTGTTTTTTTAAAAAAGGTAATCATCACAAGGTGATATTATGGATATTGAGTGAATTGTCTGAAGATTTATTTCAATCAATCAAGCAATTTCTTTTACCTCCGCGAGGAGAATACCCCTTCAATAAACACATGCCAAGTCTTCCTGTCCTGTGCCATCCGCTCAAGTTCTTTCAATGTTTTCCTCATCATTTTCACCTCTGTATCCAGCTTTCTTCTCCATGTGTTTTTTTGGTCTACTTCTGCCTCTCTTTCCCTGTGGATTCCAGAACAAGTACTGCCTTGTAATGCTATCAACAGGTCTCCTCAATGTGTGTCCTATCCATCGTCAGCGTCTTCTTCTCAACTTTTGTTCCACTGGCACTTGTCTGATTCGTGCAATCAATTCCACATTTGTGACTTTGTCATACCATTTCAGTCCTTCTAATATACGCAAGCACCCGTTTATCAAAGTATGAAGAATTTTGGTTGTAGTTTTTGTTGCTCTCCATGTCTCAGAGCCATGCAATAGGACTGACTTGACTTTTGAGTTAAAGATTCATATTTTCCTGTTGGACTTGATTTCTCTTGTTCTCCATATGTTTCCCAATGCAATGAAAGCTCCTCTTGCTTTTTGTATTCTTATTTTGATATCATTGTACCTCCAACTCTGTCTATATGAACTGCCAGGATATGTGTCCGATTCTACATCCTCTAGGGGTGTTTCTTCAAGTTCAATCCTGTTATAATTTCTTGCATTTATTCTCAAAATCTGTCTTTTCCCGGTGTATTTTCAGGACCACTTGTTGTGTCCTCTCATTGATAATTTTCATTTTCTGTTGCATCTGATTATGGTTATGGGACAGAAGAGCCAAGTCATCTCCAGATCCAGATCATCAAGCTGTTTATTCAGATTCTACTGGATTCCATTTCTGTTGTGTGATGTCGATGTTTTCATAACCCAATCTTTTGCTAGTAAGAAAAGAAATGGAGACAAGAGGCATTCATATCTTACTCCCCTTCAGGGACCAAAGACGCAGCAAACGAGATGAATGCAGTCAGCGACTCACAGCTTGACTGCTTGCGTCAGGGTTAGCGAACCAGAGCTGACCTAGACCCTACTCCACCTCCACGTGGTGGTCTTGGAAATAGGCTGCATCACTGCATTCTGGCTGAGAGAGTAGAGATCGAAGAGGGAAGGCAAACCCGGTCCCAAAAAATGTTGTGCTGAAATCGGATGTGTCGCCGAAAGGCACAAATATCGCAGCTCCGCTGTAAACGGACACAACGCAACCAACGTACTTTTCAGGACGAACGAGTAAGAAGAAGAAAAAGAAACTCCCCTTCTAATTCTAAACGGTTCTGTAAGTTGTCGTTCATGAAGAACTCTGCGTGTCATTTCTTCATAGGTCTTCTTTATTAAGTTAATGATCTTAATGGGAACTCCATAATGCCTCATCAATTTCCAAAGTGATTCTCTGTCTACACTGTCAAATGCCTATTCATAGTCCACGAATCCGATGTATAGCGGTGAATTCAATTCCAGACTTTGTTAATCTATTATTCTCAATGTGACTATCTGGTCTGTACAGGATCTGTTATGTCGAAAACCTGATTCTTCATCTCTCATTTGCTTGTTTAAGGACTCTTTTATTCTCTCAAGGATGATTTTGTTTAATACTTTTCCTGGCACGGATATTAACATTATTCCTCAATAATTTATGCACTCTTGTAAATTTCCCTTCTTAGGCAACTTGACAAGATAACCTTCCTTCCATTCTGTTGGTATTTCCTCTCTCTCCCAGACTTTGTCAAGTAGTTTGTATAATATCTGTGTCGAGGAATCAATATCTGTTTTGATGACCTCTGCTGGAATTCCATCTGGACCAGCTACTTTTCCATCTTTCAGAAGCTTTATGGCTTTCTTTGTTTCTTCTCTACTTGGTCGTTCACAGCTGCTTTGTAGCTCCTCTTCTGCTGACTGGATGTCTGGTGGATTATTTGAAGTTGGTCTATTGAGAATTTCCTAAAAATGTTTTGTCCAGCTCTTCATTTGTTCTAGTATATTACTAAGCAATTTTCCATTCTTATCTTTTGAGGCAACTTGCTAGCTTATAAGTAGTATGTAATGTGCAAAACGGGTATAATTGTGGTGGCGCGTTGTGGTGGCGCGTGACTTTTATATAAGGAAATGCGCCGATCGGTTGTGGTGGCGCGTGACTTTTTATATAAGGAAATACTCCGTATTGTGGTGGCGCATTGTGGTGGCGCGGGACTTTTTATATAGCAATATATATTAGTTCGATAATGGCGGGCGTGTAGTGTGTTTGTTTACAACATGTGTTACAACATTGAGATAACATATTTATACGTACTTTACAAACAAGTAGACAATATTTTACAAACATTTAGTTATACAATATATATACATATACATATAAAAGAAAAAACACTAAAGACATTTTATACATTTATTGACAAAGAGGCGTTAGCGGTCGGGGTGATGGTCTATGGTTGATGTAGGATATTAGTTCGATAATGGCGGGCGTGTGTAGGTAGTGTTGGGTTGTGTTGTGGTGTGTTGTATTGTATTGTGTTATGTGTTGTTTATTTATACAACAGTTATACGTACATATTACAATATATATTTTACAAACAGTTATAGCATGGAGACGTGGGAGTGAGGTGTTAGAGACATGTCTATACCAGGTCCAGCAGCGAAAGGGGAGAGTGAAGTGTTAGAGACTTGACTATAACAGTTCCAGCATCTAGAGGTGGAATTGAAGTGTTAGAGATTTGCCTTTACTAGGGCCAGCGTCTAGAGGTGGGAGTGAAGTGTTAGAGACTTGCCTATACTATGACCAGCCTCGAGAGGTGGAAGTGAAGTGTTAGAGACATGCCTTTACTAGGGCCAGCATCGAGAGGTGGGAGTGAAAGGCTAGAGACATCACTATACTAGGTCTAGCATCTAGAGGTGGGAGTGAATAGTTAGAGACTTGCCTTTACTAGGGCCAGCAGCTAGAGGTGGGTGTGCAGTGTTAGAGACTGGACTATAGTAGCACCAGCAGGGACAGGTGGCAGTGATGTGTTAGAGAAATGCCTATACTAGGGCCAGCCTCTAGAGGTGGGATTGAAGTGTTAGAGACTTGCCTATACTAGGGCCAGCATGAAAAGGTGGGAGTGAAGTGTTAGAGACTTGCCTATACTAGGATCAGCGTCGAGAGGTGGGAGTGAAGTGCTAGAGACATGCTTTTACTAGGGCCAGCATTGAGAGGTGGGAGTGAAGTGTTAGAGACATGGCTATATGTTGCGGGCATTTCTGACGGAGTTTCACACGTCAATTTATTTGTCGCATTTTTTGTTCACCCTGGTCAAATTTAGGTAACTATGTCTTAACTTTGCTGTGTCAGGTTGATTAGGGGTTATCTTCTCTTTTTGGTTCATTCATTGTGGTTGACCTTTAGGGTCAGAGATATACAGTTCTGGGCGATGTGCCATGCGCAGTAGAGAGCGCGAAAATTAGACTTCCGTGAGGGAGATTAGTCCTGGCTTCTGAGGACGAGAATGTCCATTGTATTTTGGGGAAGGAAAATCTTCGAAGTGACTGCGTCGTCAGTTTTCCCCATTGATTTCTGTACGTCAGGAAAGACGACAGTGTTGTTATTATGTTCTGAGGATTCTTGTTAAGGTAACACCGACTTTTTCATTACTATGCTTTCGGTGGCAGAATTTGTTAAAGGTACCTTGCCGTGAGGACAGCTCACAGATCCTATATGCAGAACTTACATTTTGTGCTCAAGATAGCTATTTAAGACTATTGGTCTTTACATGAACAGAAGTCCAGTGACGAAGATATATATATGCTGGTATCTTAATACAAACATTATCGCAGGGTTGATGCAAAATGTTTATGAAGAGTACACAGCTGACGTCATATTTAGGAATGTGTAATGGCCACTACTCTACAGTATGAAAAGAAGTAACTGGCGTGTTATGCCAAGTTAAACGACGGCCCTGGTAACAGGATTACATGAGTTATGGGCTCGTCTGTTGTATGATGGAGTTAATCAGGTATCTGACGCGTTCAGTCAGGGATACCAAAGCGGCATTATGAACTGTACATTAAAGAACATACCATTATCGACTATGCCCATATGTGAATGTTTACCAGCTTTAGAATGCCTGACATGTACCAAACGATTTCAATTAACATGATGTACATGAAGCTGTTTATATTGACTGTTCCTGTGTGATCTCACTGTTAGTGCTGTGAATAAATGTATGAACTGTTTCCAGTAGTCACAACCATTATTGGCTTTTGTACGAGTGTGACTGGGTGCACTGTATACCACATATGATCCTATACACATTCGCGTCTGCACACCCATGTCTCACATCATCTTCAACATCGTACAAGGACCATGTATGCTGTCCGCGTGAGTGACCCAGATCTTCACGAACCATTACCCTGTTCAGGTGACATCGACATCAACATTTGCATCACGCATTTAAAATCAACCAACATTTCTGGTGTCCGTGAGAAAAACTCCTTAACACTATACTAGGTCCAGCATGAAAAAGTGGGAGTGATATGTTAGAGACTTGACTATACTAGGTCAAGCAGCGTGAAGTGGGAGTGAAGTGTTAGAGTCATTACTATACTAGGACCAGTATCGAGAGGTGGGAAGGAAGTGTTAGAGACTTGTCTTTACTTGGGCCAGCAGCTAGAGATGGGAGTGCAGTGTTAGAGACTTGCCTATACTAGGTCAATCACGAAGAGGTGTGAGGGAAGTGTTAGAGACTTGACTATACCAGGTCCAGCCTAGAGAGGTGGAAGCGAAGTGTTAGAGACTTGCCTACACCATTTTTTGTGTAGTTATTTTAATTGTTGAGTGTTGTTGTATTGCGGTGGTCTTGCGTTGTTTGTTCATACAATATATATTTACAGGTAGACAATGGACATAAAAATCGATAAAAACCTGCAATATTGAGATAAAGAGGAAAAAATAAAAATCGTTAAATTTTATAGCGGAAGCTGGTTAATGAGCATGGTCGGTGGTGTTTTTAACGGAGAGTGTATTGGTTTTTGGCTGGTGGGGGTGATGACGCATGGTTGTAACTGGTGGGCGGGGGTTTTTGTGTGTTGTATTGTGTATGATTCGGCATTGTGTTATGTTGACTTTTTATACAATATATATATATATATATATATATATATATATATATATATATATACATATATATATATATATATATATATATATATATATATATATATATATATATACATATACATATACATATACATATACATATACATATACATATACATATATACATATACATATATATACATATACATATACATATATATATATATATATATATACATATATATATATATATATATATACATATGCATATACATATATATATATATATATATATATATATATATATATATATATATATATATATATATATATATATATATATATATATATATATATATATATATATGTATATATATATATATATATATATATATATATATACATATTTTACAACAGACAGACAATATAAATACCATAGTTATGCATACAATATTTATACATCATAGATAACAAAGATTTCTTAATTGTAATAAATATTTTTAATGATCTGTCTTTTAAAAGAAGACGAAATATCAAGCTAAAGCGCTAGTCTCAGCCGCTTTGTAGGTCTCTGCGTCTTCGGTGGTAGATTAAAGACATCGTCCGGGTGCTTGTCTGTGGTTGCTGTAGGGGGACAAGGGTTGGTGTTAGGACACCAGCTCGGTTCTGGTGATGTTGGTTGATAACAACAAGAGTTGATGTAGTGGTCAAACGTGTTACTGGTACAAGTTGTAGGCCAGGTATCTGTGTTTGGTCCCTGTAGTCGGTCAAAATCGGCGAGGATTTCGCCCTGTAAAGCCAACAAATGTTCAAACTCAGGGCGAGTCAACGTAATGCCGGTTTTGATAGGAAACTTTAAATGTGATTCACCAAAGTATTTTCCCACGTGTAGTAACGGCTGGTCTCGGTAAAAACTTACAGACGCGGCCTTCAGCTCACTATCCAACGGTTTAAGCATTTCATCACTTCTTTTCATGTAGACCCAGTTTGTGGGAACAGTGGCAGGGGTAGTCATCTTCAGTGCGTTGTGAACGTGAGTGTCTGGGCGTTGGTCTCCTTAGTGTCTATTTATATCAAGGAAAACTAGTTTAATCTGGTTTTTGAAACGTGTCCAGACTTGCTGCGTGCTAACAGAGGGCTGATTAGTCGAAAAGCTGATCGATAGTTGACGCGTTGTCTAGCCGAAAACGACAGCAGAACCCGCCACATAGTACCGCCAGGGGAAATATTAGATCAATAATGGCGGGCGTGGGTTAGTAGGTAGGTTGTATCGTGATGTTATTTTAATTATTGTGTGTTATTGTAGTGTATTGTTTCTTTATACAACATATTTTACAACGGTTATACAATATATATTCGGACACGATAGATAAATATAACAAATACCAAGGTTTATAAATAGAAGTATATATTGCAAGACAAAGTATGAATCCAACTATGCTTTTGAAGTAAAAATATGACAGGGAATTTTCGTTTGTTGGGTGAATGTAATTACATATTGATACGGATTCTGGGCCACGGGGTAGTTTTCTTTATTATTTATATTATAACATGAGTAATAAGTTTACTCATTCACAATGTCCATCTAGTGGTATGTAAGTGACCCCGCACACAGCCGTATTCTCCAACATAAAAATACTGTCAAAGGCCAGGCTGGACAAGGTCAAATAGACAGTTTTATTGAACACAACGAGGTTCCGTAGAGATATATCTCATATGCAGACTAGATTATGGCGGCATCTAGCCAGTTCTTACTATCGCTGTACAGGCTGCAACCGGAACAATGTCGAGGCCATTTTCATCCATTGTAATAAAACTCAACATGCACGTGCTTTTACCACTAAGTACGAAAATCGATCGTTGGTAGGCGCTCGCGACGAAACCATTGATCGTATGTATACTTTATAAAATTCCGTAGCATAGAGGTCTTTCTCGTTGCTTTTTGTTTGTTTGTTTGATTTCCTGTCTTTATTTACTTCAGAGTTCACTTTTATTGTGTCCTTGCTGGTTTTAATTTTGTCCTTAATTTCTGTGGCCTTTAGACCGGGGCTTTTGTTCCTTTTATTTTCTGTACGTTTTGATGTTCCTTCCTTAGTATGTTTTTTCTGTTGTTTTGCGCCAAGCTTTTCCCGACCCTGACTGCAATCTGGTTAGCATTATGTTGGACTTATTTGCTCTTATTGTGCTACAAATAGGTTGTTAATATCAGTTGTCTTTACTCTTTTTTAAAATATTGTCTAATTCCTCTATCTTTATTTTATACCTTTTACCGATGACTTACAATTAGTATTTATGCTCTATCTATGCCTAATGCTAAATTAACACAAGACAAGCTATTAATATTTTTTTAATAAATAAATATTAAATTATGTTTATATATCAATAGTTAAAAGCTGACTAGGCCTACTACAAAGCTAGTACATTTGAATTAAATTTAACTTTGTTCAAGCGCGTGCTCACGCATGAAATCTCCTGTATCGACGCTCGTGACGTCGACATTTTTGAAAATGAGCGACATTTCTGACAGTCAATCGCGAGCTTACCTTCACTAGTTATGAAACCAGATCGATAGAGGGTGACGTCAAGACTAAATATAGCTATCTAGAAAAGCGTAATACAATTCTAACATGCAGACTTTTGCGTATTGGTAGACGAAAAAGCCTATCTGCAACGGGTTTTACCTTTGTAAGACTAACCCTGCTACTTATTTCTGTTCACTTCATTGCAGACAAGCTCAAAACACAAGAGATCAATAGCAGAAATTTATAAAAGAAGCATTCCTTCATTCGCTTGTTAGAACCCACGTGACTTAAGGTTTCACTTTTTTACATGTGCGGCATCTGGTGATAGGTTTTATAATGTCTCACAATCGTACCAAACATGCGGCGACCAAGGAAATTTAGTACAATAAATAAATGTAACTAAGTATTTGTTCCAGTTAACAAATGTTTATCTACGTTTTGTCCTACAATTTTCAAACTTTAGTGAAAATTTTTCTTCCATTCAGCAAAGATGGTCCCAAAATTTCTTCCAGTTCTGCTCAAAGGTTCCAACCTGTAGGTAAATAGATCAGCTGTCAAATACTTCTTTAAATGTTTCTTTAAATATTTCTTGCAGTTTTCCAAACTTTTCATTAAATATTTTTTCATTAAATATTTTTTTCTGTTGTCAGTACTTGACAATGCAAATAACTCTTGCAGCTGTCAAAAATTTCTTCCACTTGTCAAATATTTATGCAAATATTTCTTCCACTTGGCAGATATTTTTTCCCGATTGTCAAATTTTTGTTCCACTTGTCAAATATTTCTGCAAATATTTTGCCAGTTGTCAAATTTTTGTTCCACTTGTCAAATATTTCTTCAAGTTTTTTCCACTATTCAAATATTTCTTCAAATATTTCTTCCACTTGTCAAATTTTTCTTCAAATGTTTTGTCAGTTGTCAAATTTTTTTCCACTTGTCAAATCTTTCTTAAAATAGTTCTTCTAGTCGCCAAACATTTCTTCAAAGGCGACCATCTTTCATGTGGCGGATATGGACAAGTCAGCGTAATCTTCCCTGTCTCAGCCGGGTATACAAGCTTTGAAGGCCAGCACGTGACAACACCTCGACATTTGGCACTTTATATTTCCACGAAATGCCGAGGAGGTGGCGCAGACATGGTAGATGGAAGGTATTGAGCCTTCTTTCTGGCTTAGTATAGAGTGTCCAGGTCTCACTGACATATAGAAGTGTGCTGGTGATGCAGGTGTTATATACCGCAGCTTTGGTCTTCGTTGTGAGTTTGGAGTTTCCCCAAACACGTGATGTGAGGTGGGTAAAGGTACCTGCAGCTTTGTTAATGAAACTATCAATTTCGGTGTCCAGAGAGAGTTTGTCATTGATGATATACACAAGGTATGTGTGATGAACGTGGTGCTAAGTCGGTCGGCGTGATGATGGGTCAGCATCACGGCGACCGCCTTAACGGGAGCCCCGATCAGATGGTGGATCAAAATGTGGAGCAATACAAACATTTGATGTCTTATCCGTTTACTGTGACAGGCTCCATATTTTGAGAATCCCTGCATCCACTCCAGATCTTCGTCAAGGTCCGCGGATGCGCTATTTTTAATGTGCAGCGGCTTGTTTTTTCCCGAAAACATACTATCTGATCGGGGCTCCCGTTAATGCGGTCGCCGTGATGCTGACCCATCATCACGCCGGCCGACTTAACACCACGTGCATCACACCTACCTTGTGTATATCATCAATGACAAACTCTCTCTGGACACCGAAATGGATAGCTTCATTAACAAAGCTGCAGCTACCTTTACCCACCTCACGTCACGTGTTTGGGGAAACTCCAAACTCACAACGAAGACCAAAGCTGCGGTATATAACACCTGCATCACCAGCACACTTCTATATGTCAGTGAGACCTGGACACTCTATACTAAGCCAGAAAGAAGGCTCAATACCTTCCATCTACCATGTCTGCGCCACCTCCTCGGCATTTCGTGGAAATATAAAGTGCCAAATGTCGAGGTGTTGTCACGTGCTGGCCTTCAAAGCTTGTATACCCGGCTGAGACAGGGAAGATTACGCTGACTTGTCCATATCCGCCACATGAAAGATGGTCGCCTTTGAAGAAATGTTTGGCGACTAGCAGAAATATTTTAAGAAATATTTGACAAGTGGAAAAAAATTTGACAACTGGCAAAACACTTGAAGAAAAATTTGACAAGTGGAAGAAATATTTGAAGAAATATTTGACAAGTGGAAAAAAAATTTGACAACTGGCAAAACATTTGCAGAAATATTTGACAAATGGAAAAAAAATTTGACAAGCGGGAAAAAATTTGAAGAAAAATTTGACCAGTGTAACAAACATTTGAAGAAATATTTTGACAAGTGGAAACAAAAATTTTACAACTCGCAAAACATTTGCAGAAATATTTGACAAGTGGAAGAAATTTTTGACAGCTGCAAGAGCTATTTGCATTGTCAAGTACTGACAACAGGAAAAAATATTTAATGAAAAAATATTTAATGAAAAAATTGGAAAACTGCAAGAAATATTTAAAGAAACATTTAAAGAAGTATTTGACAGCTGATCTATTTACCTACAGGTTGGTACCTTTGAGCAGAACTGGGAGAAATTTTGGGACCATCTTTGCTGAATGGAAGAAACATTTTCACTAAAGTTTGAAAATTGAAGGACAAAAACGTAGATAACCATTTGATAACTGGAACAAATACTTAGTTACATTTATTTATTGTACTAAATTTCCGTGGTCGCCGCATGTTTGATACGATTGGGAGACATTATAAAACCTATCATCAGATGCCGTACGTGTAAAAAAAGTGAAACCTTAAGTCACGGATGTTCGAACACACGAATGAAGGAATGCTTCTTTTATAAATTTCTACTATCGATCTCTTGTGTTTTGAGCTTGTCTGCAATGAAGTGAACAGAAATAAGTAGCAGGGTTAGTCTTACAAAGGTAAAACCCGTTGCAGATAGGCTTTTTCGTCTACCAATACGCAAAAGTCTGCATGTTAGAATTTTATTACGCTTTTCTAGATAGCTATATTTAGTCCTGACGTCACCCTCTATCGATCTGGTTTCATAACTAGTGAGGGTAAGCTCGCGTTTGACTGTCAGAAATGCCGCTTATTTTCAAAAATGTCGACGTCACGAGCGTCGATACAGAAGATTTCATGCGTGAGCACGCGCGTGAACAAAGTTAAATTTAATTCAAATGTACTAGCTTTATAGTAGGCCTAGTCAGCTTTTAACTATTGATATCTAAACATAATTTAAAATTTATATATTTGATAAGGGTGGATTTAGGCTGACGACCACTTGCCACCCCTATCGACACCTGGTATTAAAGTGCAAGATGTAGGTGTCTTCTCTGATTTAGGATGTTGCTGTGTATGTTGCAGTAGAACAGTTCACAGGGTACAACACAGGCAACATGACGTGCAGAGTCATAGAAAATGGTAACTTCGCTTTAGGTTTATACCATTTATTGCACGCCACAAAACAGTCATGATATTTATGTCATCACCAACATAGTTCAACGAATGCAGCATTCAAAATCATATTAGCTGATAGTCATGTAGGATTCAATACTCCATAGTTGTATTGTAAACAAATAGCTTCTGTATATTCGATATCATAAAGTTCTAGTTTGTGAAGCTGTATAAATAATATATATGTATAACTTCTGCAACAGTGTCAGCTGCAGATCATCAATATTCATAGACAATAATAAATGCTCCCTTCCTGATGCTAGCAGATCAGATGTATACAATAAGTCCGTTTACTGTCTGCTCGTGAATAGCATACATGGAATACAGGTCAAACCGACCTTTATAACATTCCTAAGTCTAACCATCTGACTTGGACGTGATCTCTGATATAACGAATCCTGGAACACAGACAATAGTCTTGTTGGTCTAGAGCGACCCATATATATATATATATAACTAGTTCAGGTATAAAGATACCGGTGGCGAAAATCCTAGTCAAAGTACCTCTCCATTTTGAATCACACAGGCGAGCAAGGAGCGACAAAATGACGAACTTCTAGATGATAGCAAAAAAATTCGATACAAGAGGAATTACCTTTCTTCGGAAATCAACCACGAACATATGCCTCCAGGCAGGCTTGAATAATACTGGGAAATAGTCTAGTTAGCTAACTAACTCACAAAGACAACGTATTTCCCTCAGAAAATCACAAGACGCAGATTGCGTCCGCTCGCTACTCAGACCATTTCTAAACTCCCCCAGCTGGGCGGAACACACCAAACGAACTACAAGTTTAGACATGCGCAGAACTCCAATATCTGAGTCGCCGTTCACATAATACGATTCTAAGAACATTCGAGATAAAAGTCTTACACAGTCGCGCCTTTTATGGTCATGAACAGAAGCGTTAAGACAGGTTTCAGACATCTACAACAGTTGACTGATACTACCAAATAAGGAGATATGGTCACGCTTCGTTCAAGAAATTATAGACCGAACGTGTCTCTATACAAGAGAAGGCAAACTCCTAAAAAAAATTGTAGTCTCGATATCTCGGATTATGTCCCTTTGACTGTAAAAACATAATACACATTTCAGTCAAAAAATGATCATACATACGAAAAATGATTATACACACGAAAAAAAATTATTATACAAAGACTTTGGAAAAAGTAATTATTTGTGCGTAACATTACCGCACCCTCCCGGGAAAAAAAAGAAACATTTTTTTTAAAATCCTGGAGCCGGAAAAATCTAGGCTCCTAACGCACGTATGATGCGCGGATATATACCTAACAAACTAGCTCAACGCATGGAGCGAAACTGAGATCATATCTCAGGTCCTTAGAGAAAAAATTTATCTAAGTATTCGCGTATATATTCCAGGAAGGTGCCACCAACACACGCCACAATGATGGCAACATCATAATAAACGTCAAATTACTCTCATACCAATATATGAAATTAAATATATTATTACGATATTATACAATGTGTTGCGCAAATAGCGGTGTAATATACTAATATACCGCACTATATTATTACATTATATAATGCATTAGTAATTAATAACTAATACAATGTTGTTCTTTGTTGACATAAACAAGCAATAGAAGATGTGGACATCATCCACTCCCAATCTAGGACAGGACTTGATATCCTCAAAGTTCCACAATGGATATAATCTCGCAGACTTCAATGATGTGCTGCGAAAATATCAATAACACAATCTTAAAGACAACTGGTAAATCTCTTAATACAATTATGCAAATATATTATCTAAATGTGGCCGAGTGATCTTTTGGCCCGTATATCACTAACTAAGCCTTCTTAGATAATTACATGGTACAATGTTATAAATTCCCCCCCAAAAAAGTGAGAAAAAATCTACTAACATGTCATTATAATATTGGACTGTATATCAGGAAATATATATATATATGACAGAAGAATCATGTGGAATCGTGTGGGCATCTAGACAGAATGTCTGCCATCACATTATCCGAACCACGGATAGCTCGAACCGAGAAATGAAATGGTTGAAGAGCTATGGCATAACGAGTGGACCTCGAGCTCTTCAAGTTTTTGCTCTGAATAGCAGTAAGCGCTTTTTGGTCGGTTTCCACAATAAAGTGTGCGCCTAGAAGAAATCTTTGTAACTTCAGAATAGACCATACCATAGCTAATAACTCACGGTCTAAAACCGAGTAATTCTTTTCTGCAGCATTTAATTTCCTAGAGATATACATCACCGGATGCAGAGTATCAGAATACTCCTGCATTAGTGCTGCCCCAATCCCAGTTGACGAGGCGTCACTTCGAAGAACAAAAGTCTTCTCAATAGTAGGTAACCTAAGAATAGGTGGAGATGAAAATAGGGCTTTAACCTGGTCCAATGAGGATTGACATTCTTTAGACCAGCGGATCAGATTAGGCGACCCTTTCTTCAATAAAGTAGAAAGCGGTGCCATAATGGAGGACAGATTCGGAATGAATCGTCCGTAGAATTGGATCAAACCTAATAGACTCCTTACTTGTTTCTTCGTCTTAGGGACCGAAATGTTAAGTATTTTTGAAACATTGTGGTCCTCTGTCTTTAAAAGACCATGACCAACACGATGACCTAGGAAAGAAATCTCACTAAATCCTATAAAGGCTTTAGAGGGTTTTGCAGTCAAGTTATACTCGCGAAGAGTAGACAGTAATTCGTATAAACCCAAATAGTGATCTTCCCAGGAATCACTGAATAGACAGATATCATCTAAGTATGCTATGACATCTGTACGATATGCGAGAATTCGCCGCATCATGCGTACGAATGTATCAGGGGCGTTCATAAGACCGAAAGGCATGAAATTCCATTGGAATAAACCCCTAGGTGTAGAAAAAGCTGTAAAAGGTTTGGCACGTTCAGTTAGCGGAACTTGCCAATAACCTTTAGACAAATCTAGTTTGGTAAAGAATCTAGAATTAGCAAGTTTATTGAGTAGCTCTTCTAATGAAGGCATAGGTTCAGCGTCGAACTTCGTAACTTGGTTCAATTTGCGATAATCTACGCAAATGCGAATGTTATTATCCTTCTTTCGAACAATAACCATAGACGAAGAGTATGCTGAAGTGGATGGTTCAATGATTTCCAAACGTATCATTTCATCCAATTCTTTTTCGACTTGAGACTGGAAATGGATAGGTATTGGATAGGGTCTGACTCTGATAGGATTATGATCAGTTAGCACAATGTCATGTTCAATGACATGTGTGTGTCCCGGGATGTCTGTAAGAACATCCTGAAATGTTTGCAACATCGAAGAAACTTGTCGATGTTCCTCAGCGGAAAGATTTGGAGAAACGGTCACGTTTTTCCAAGATTCCGTAGAATAAAGTGGGACCATAGGAAGAGGAAGATTGACATCAGAAAAAGTAGTTTCCTCATCCTGTATAACTGACAGAGATGAGTACTGACCATGAGGTGCTTGAGAATTGTCCGTTGCCTGGAAAGTAGGCTGCAAATAGTCAGGTCTTTCATAAAATTCCATGAGCATATTTATGTGGAAAGTTTTATGCTTTCCATCAATATCGACAACATAGTCGACATCAGAAATTTTGGAGACTATTGCATATGGACCTTTCCATGCAATTAGAAGTCTGTTCTCCCTTGAAGGAAGTAGAACGAGAGCTTTGTCACCAGGACAAAGTTGTCGTAGACATCTATTTTTATTTGCAAACTGCCTTGCCTTTTCTTTAGCAAATTCGGATGAAGAAGTTGCTAGTTTGCATGCCTCGATGATCTTTTGCCTAAGAGCAATGACGTACTCATAAGAAGATTGAGTCTCATCGCTAATATTATCGGCAGTGATTAGATCGTGAAGTAAAGACATAGGGCCGCGCGGTTGCGCGCCAAAGACAAGTTCAAAAGGGGAAAACCCTGTATGTTCATTGGGGACCTCTCTATACGCAAAGAGAGCCGCGGGTAAGACCCTGTCCCAATCCTGAGGATGATCCTCAGTTATTTTACCAAGTAAAGTTTTCAGAGTCCTATTTAAACGTTCGACTAACCCATTAGACATTGGGTGATAGATACTGCTGAGAGACCTTTTAATATGTAGCATAGACATTACCTGTGACATAGTGTCTGATATAAGTTGAGTGCCATGGTCTGACAATATTTCTCCGGGAAAACCCAAGCGAGAAAATATCAGCCAAAGAGCGTCTGCGATATCAGCAGTTGAGATGCTCTTGAGAAGTATTGCCTCTGGCCAACGTGTGCACATATCGACACATGTAAGAATAAATTGATGTCCTCTAGCTGACTTAATTCTAAAAGGACCGATAATATCTATTGCCATTTTTTGAAAAGGGCGAATAGGGATGTCAGCAGCCTGGATAGGCGCAGCATGTCGTGGTCCTTTAGATTTGACCTCCTGACATACTTTGCAAGAGCGACAGTAAACTCGTATGTCCTTGCTCACAAATGGCCAAAAGAAAGCCGCAAGAACCCTCGACTTTGTACGGGAAAAACCCATATGTCCAGCACATTGTGAGTCATGAGCATGTTGCAATATTTGCAATCTCATGCTCTTAGGCACAAGAATTTGTGAATGGGTGGACGTAGTCGAGTCTTGTACCATACGTACAAGTACGCCGTTCTTCATAGAAATCCAAGATTTTCTATTAGTATTCTGATTAGGATCACCTTTTTTTGCTAGAATGAAGAATTTTTGTAAAGACGGATCTTCTTCTTGCAATTTGATAAATGAGTCACGTGTAATAGTCAAGTGACTATCTTGGTCATTTACTTCATCATTATTAGTTAATGAAGTTTGAGGTGGATCCAGAGCATGTGCTCTTGTGACCACCGCATTGGTAGCTTCAACGTTTTGCTCTTCCCAAACAGCAATCTGCTGTGGGGTACATTCCCTAACTCCGTGAATACGATCAATAATAAGGTCCGCAATAGGGTTTGGAAGTAGACACGAGTGGACCTCTCCCGTGAAGAAAGGAGTAGCAATATGTATTATGGCAGTAGGATATTTTTCCAACGTGCCACCAAATGTGACACATTTGATGACCTTTCCTGTAGCACAGGATGGATCTACAAGAGATTGCCTAACACCAACAGTAGTACATCCAGAATCAAACAACACTGAGACTGGATTACTATTTACAAGCCCCTTATGTAATATAAGAGAACCTCTCCCATCATGAGCAACATTAGCAGGAAGAGCGGGCAAAGGATGACCACAGCTTAGAATACTAACGGTCTTCGGATCAAATAAAGTACTGCATTGGATACATTTATTTGCTCTACCAAAATCAAAAGATGAGCATCCGATAGCATTATGGTCTTTATCATTATTAACATTTTTATCTGCTCCCTGAGATTCTTGTTGAACAGAATTCGTCTGTTGATATCTTTTTCGCTTATGTTGCGATCTACCGCGACCATTATTGCCTCTGCAATTATCATTAAAGTCCCTACTGTAATTTTTATCCTGGTTTGAGTTCCAGTTTCCATAACTGTCATTACCATCTCTATACTGTTGAGAACCTCTATTATCCTGGTATTGAGGTCTCTGAAAAAAATATTTTCCTCTATTCCGATTACCTTTATGAAAATTTCTAAAGTTAACGGGAGTAGAATACCGTGTAGTATTAGGTTGTCTCCAGTTCTGGGAAGAAGAATCACCCTGGAATTGATTACTATGGTTCTTGGCATAATTACGGTTACTCTTTTTATTGAAATTTTGCTGGCTACCCTGAAATTTACGCATAAAATTTGGGCCATAAGGTGCTGCCGAAGTAACTGGCAGACCTTCTTTTACTTTAGAGTTGCTAATGGTTATGTGAGGGTGCGCAGTAACATACTGGCTACAGTATTCTTCCATTTCTTTTATGTTTTTAGGCTTACGCTCATGAAGAAAAGAAAGAAAAGCTTCATTAACAGAAGACATGACCTTGTCTCTAAGTAGTAAATCCATAAGGGCTTCAAATGTACTTTCTGTCTTAGATAACTCAACCCATCGTAAAAAAGTAAGACGTATGCCTGAGATGAATTCAGAGAATTCAACTCCAGTTTCTGGTAACATGTTTTTAAATTTAAGACGATATCCGTCCTCGTTAAGTTGGTACTTCTTTAACAATGCCGCCCTGACAACCTCATAGTTGTTTTTGTCAGGCACATCTACCATACTCAACAAAGTCAAAGCATCACCTCTAAGTATCTTGGACAGATGATAAACATAGAATGTTTTATCTATATTATGCACCTTACATGCACTTTCAAATCTATCTAGATAAAATGTTATATCATCGATTGAGGGATTAAATGCTGGTAGATTAAGCTTGAAATCCTTAGCATTAGTCTTATCTGACACCTTATTTGCATCATTAGCATTACCAGTGTTCAATAACTTTAACTTTTCTAACTCTAAAGCTAAGAGTTTTTCTTCATGCTCCATTTTTGCTTTTCTCTCATCAGCTTCTCTTTGTAACCTTCTTTCTTCAGCCTCAGCCTGTAACTTTCTTTCTTCAGCCTCAGCCTGTAACTTTTTTTCTTCAACCTGAGCTTGTTTTTCTAATCTTTTATTTTCAGCCTCTTTTTCAAGTCTCTTCTCCTGAGATTCTGCTTCTCTTTTTTGTTTTTCCATTTCCATTTGTAATCTTTTTTCATCTACCTGCATCTGCAGTTTTAAATTTTCAGCATCTATTCTCTTTTGTTCAGTTTGTTCTTTCATTTTCTTTTCCTCCGACTTCAATGCCTTGGCATATTGAACAGTCGCAAATTCTTCTAATTTATCGCCAGTCTTCCCAAGGGTTTTACCCTGCTCAATAAAGTACTCAAATGTAGACATGATGTCTAAAATGTGAGTACAGAACCTGAAATAATTAATTATCTTATTTCTATCTTAATAGCAACAAGACTTAATAAAGTGCTTGTATAATCACTATGTTTACTCCAATCTCTGTGGGAAACAAGACTTGACACCAACTTGTATTATCAAATGTATAATAATATCACAAGTCACCTCTTTATCATCAGTGCACTACACAAATCAGTGCATAACCATCAGTTATTTATCATAACTGCACTACAATAGTGCATAAGCAAAAAACCACCAGTTAGTTATGATAAATGCACTATAGACCAATAGTGCATGAGCATATATGTAACAATAGTGAAAGCTAACTATGCAAGAACTATGTAAACAATAACAAGACAATGTAAACAATAACAAAGGTCACCAACAATGTAAACAATAACAAAGATCAAAGTCAATGTAAACAACAACAAAGATCAAAGTCAATGTAAACAATAACAAAGATCAGAGTCAATGTAAACAACAACAAAGATCAAAGTCAATGTAAACAATAACAAATGACGCTACAGTGTATAGACAGCAATTTTATAAAGAACCGAATAATAGAAAAAAGGAGACCTACAAATACAAACAAATGAAATCGAAACTAAAAAACAGAAAGAGAGAAAAAAAAATATACAAAAAACGAAAATAAAGCACAACTCGTCACAACTAAACAGATATAGCAACGATTGTCGCTAGCAAATTTCACAGTAGGAAATTCGCACAGTCCCTAACGAAAACGCTAACAGTAGAAACCTCTGTGACGTGGTATATTCTATTGAAAGACACCGCCCAACCGAAAAACCCGCTGAAATATAAACATATAAAAATACAAATACAAATAACATTTAATATGTAACATGTAAACAGTGTGAAAAATGTGAGAGACAGAAGGCTCAGTTAGAACATAAGGGCACAGTTCACAAACAAAACAGGCCACTTAACTTCTATGAATCCACAACGTCAGCACAGTTCAGAACAGGATGTGATCAGCATTCTTAGGACAATGATCCAACGTTGATCCATATCTGCTCTCATAAACTGCCACGACGAAGGAAATGAGCTTCTAACAGGAAACAGCTTCTGAACTTGACCTTCTGAATTGACTTGAGTACTTGACCTTCTCAATCCGGAACAGTTGTTACGGCACTTGTCCTTCTTCCTACCAGATCAGGAAAACAATTTCCTCGGAAAACTGGATACCCATGAGCAGCGCCGGGTAGTTTCAAAATCAGCAACTGTCAGGAAATCTGGATACTTTCACAATAGTAACTTTTCTTGAAGGAAGTGAGTTGAACTGTAATCTTGAAAGTTTGATGATGATGTCTGGGTTTGTTGACCCCCTTGATAGCTGGTATCAGAGTAAACCAACATATGGCCACCAAAAATGATAAGGGTGGATTTAGGCTGACGACCACTTGCCACCCCTATCGACACCTGGTATTAAAGTGCAAGATGTAGGTGTCTTCTCTGATTTAGGATGTTGCTGTGTATGTTGCAGTAGAACAGTTCACAGGGTACAACACAGGCAACATGACGTGCAGAGTCGTAGAAAATGGTAACTTCGCTTTAGGTTTATACCATTTATTGCACGCCACAAAACAGTCATGATATTTATGTCATCACCAACATAGTTCAACGAATGCAGCATTCAAAATCATATTAGCTGATAGTCATGTAGGATTCAATACTCCATAGTTGTATTGTAAACAAATAGCTTCTGTATATTCGATATCATAAAGTTCTAGTTTGTGAAGCTGTATAAATAATATATATGTATAACTTCTGCAACAGTGTCAGCAGCAGATCATCAATATTCATAGACAATAATAAATGCTCCCTTCCTGATGCTAGCAGATCAGATGTATACAATAAGTCCGTTTACTGTCTGCACGTGAATAGCATACATGGAATACAGGTCAAACCGACCTTTATAACATTCCTAAGTCTAACCATCTGACTTGGACGTGATCTCTGATATAACGAATCCTGGAACACAGACAATAGTCTTGTTGGTCTAGAGCGACCCATATATATATATATATATAACTAGTTCAGGTATAAAGATACCGGTGGCGAAAATCCTAGTCAAAGTACCTCTCCATTTTGAATCACACAGGCGAGCAAGGAGCGACAAAATGACGAACTTCTAGATGATAGCAAAAAAAATTCGATACAAGAGGAATTACCTTTCTTCGGAAATCAACCACGAACATATGCCTCCAGGCAGGCTTGAATAATACTGGGAAATAGTCTAGTTAGCTAACTAACTCACAAAGACAACGTATTCCCTCAGAAAATCACAAGACGCAGGTTGCGTCCGCTCGCTACTCAAACCATTTCTAAACTCCCCCAGCTGGGCGGAACACACCAAACGAACTACTACTACCAAATAAGGAGATATGGTCACTCTTCGTTCAAGAAATTATAGACCCAACGGGTCTCTATACAAGCGAAGGGAAACTCCTAAAAAAAAATTGTAGTCTCGATATCTTGGATTATGTCCCTTTGACTGTAAAAACATAATACACATTTCAGTAAAAAAATGATCATACATACGAAAAATGATTATACACACGAAAAATTATTATACAAAGACTTTGGAAAAAGTAATTATTTGTGCGTAACAATATTAAAAAAATATTAATAGCTTGTCTTGTGTTAATTTAGCATTAGGCATAGATAGAGCATAAATACTAATTGTAAGTCATCGGTGATAGGTATAAAATAAAGATAGAGGAATTAGACAATATTTTAAAAAAGAGTAAAGACAACTGATATACAACAGCCTATTTGTAGCACAATAAGAGCAAATAAGTCCAACATAATGCTAACCAGATTGCAGTCAGGGTCGGGAAAAGCTTGGCGCAAAACAACAGAAAAAACATACTAAGGAAGGAACATCAAAACGTACAGAAAATAAAAGGAACAAAAACCCCGGTCTAAAGGGCACAGAAATTAAGGACAAAATTAAAACCAGCAAGGACACAATAAAAATTAACTCTTAAGTAAATAAAGACAGGAAATCAAACAAACAAACAAAAAGCAACGAGAAAGACCTCTATGCTACGGAATTTTATAAAGTATACATACGATCAATGGTTTCGTCGCGAGCGCCTACCAACGATCGATTTTCGTACTTAGTGGTAAAAGCACGTGCGTGTTGAGTTTTATTACAATGGATGAAAATGGCCTCGACATTGTTCCGGTTGCAGCCTGTACAGCGATAGTAAGAACTGGCTAGATGCCGCCATAATCGACTCTGCATATGGGATATATCTCTACGGAGCCTCGTTGTGTTCTATAAAAATGTCTATTTGACCTTGTCCAGCCTGGCCTTTGACAGTATTTTTATGTTGGAGAATACGGCTGTGTGCGGGGTCACTTACATACCACTAGATAGACATTGGGAATGAGTAAACTTATTACTCATGTTATAATATAAATAATAAAGAAAACTCTCCGTAGCCCAGAATCCGTATCAATATGTAATTACATTCACCCAACAAACGAAAATTCCCTGTCATATTTTTACATCAAAAGCATAGTTGGATTCATACTTTGTTTCGCAACATATACTTCTATTTATAAACCTTGGTATTTGTTATATTTATCTATGTTGTCTGAATATATATTGTATAACCGTTGTTAAATATGTTGTATAAAGAAACAATACACTACAACAACACACAACAATTAAAATAACATCACAATACAACCTATCTACTAACCCACGCCCGCCATTATTGATCTAATATTTCCCCTGGCGGTACTATGTGGCGGGTTACTGCTGTCGTTTTCGGCTAGACAACGCGTCAACTATCGATTAGCTTTTCGACTAATCAGCCCTCTGTTAGCGCGCAACAAGTCTGGACACGGTTTTCAAAAACCAGGATTAAACAAGTTTTTTCTTTTATATTAAATAGACAGTAGGGAGACAAACGCCAGACCACTCACGTTCACAACGCACTGAAGAGATGACTACCCCTGCCACTGTTTTCCAACCAACTGAGTCTACATGAAAAGAAGTGATGAAATGTTTAAACCGTTGGATATTTGAGCTGATGGCCCGCGTCTGTAAATTTATACCGAGACCAGCCGTTTACTAACAACGTGCGACAAAAATACTCTGGTGAATCATATCTAAAGTTTCCTACCGAAACCGGCATTACGTTGACTCGCCCTGAGTTTGAACATTTGTTGGCTTTACAGGGCGAAATCCTCGCCGAATTTGACCGACTACAGGGACCAAACACAGACCTACCTGGCCTACTACTTGTACCAGTAACACGTTTGACTACTACATCAACTCCAATTGTTTTATCAACCAATATCCCCAGAACCGAGCCCCCCCTGGTGTCCTAACACCAACCCTTGTCCCCCTACAGCAACCACAGACAAGCACCCCGGACGATGTCTTTAATCTACCACCGAAGAAGCAGAGATCTAAAAAGCGGCTGAGACCAGCGCTTTAGCTTGATATTTCGTCTTCTTTTAAAAGACAGATCATTAAATATATTTATATTTTACAATTAAGAAATCGTTGTTATCTATGATGTATAAATATAGTATGTATAAACTATCGAATTTATATTGTCTATCTGTTGTAATATATATATATATATATATAATATATAATATATATATATATATATATATATATATTATATATATATATATATTATATATATATATGTTATAAAAAGACAACACAACACAATGCCGAATAATACACAATACAAGCACACAAAAACCCACACTAACCAGTTACAACCATGCGTCATCACCCCCACCAGCCAAAAACCAATACACTGTACGTTAAAAACCCCACCGACCATGCTCATTAACCAGCTTCCGCTATAAAATTTAATCGATTTTTATATTTTCCTCTTTATCTCAATATTGGCCGGTTTTGTCGTCGATTTTTTTGTATGTTCCATTGTCTATCTGTTACTTATATATATTGTATGAACAAACAACGCGCAAAGACCACCACAATACAACAACACTCAACAATTAAAAGATACCTACACAAAAATGATATGGGAAGTCCCTCTAACACTTCGCTTCCACCTCTCGAGGCTGGAACCTAGTATAGAACTAAGTCTCTAACACTTTCACTCCCCAGCTCTCGCTGCTAGACCTAGTATAGTCAAGTTCCTAACATTTCACTCCCTCTTCTTCATTGCTGGACCTAATTATAGCCA